>CM055746.1:14316479-14476479 GCA_029465975.1 Dallia pectoralis | reverse complement strand
TGAAAGAGTGGAGGAAGAGAATGACAGAGTGGAGGAAGAGAATGAAAGAGTGGAGGAAGAGAATGAAAGAGTGGAGGAAGAGAATGAAAGAGTGGAGGAAGAGAATGAAAGAGTGGAGGAAGAGAATGAAAGAGTGGAGGAAGAGAATGAAAGAGTGGAGGAAGAGAATGAAAGAGGGGAGGAAGAGAATGACAGAGTGGAGGAAAGAATGAATGGAGGAAGAGAATGACAGAGTGGAGGAAGAGAATGACAGAGTGGAGGAAGAGAATGACAGAGTGGAGGAAGAGAATGACAGAGTGGAGGAAGAGAATGAAAGAGTGGAGGAAGAGAATGAAAGAGTGGAGGAAGAGAATGAAAGAGTGGAGGAAGAGAATGAAAGAGTGGAGGAAGAGAATGAAAGAGTGGAGGAAGAGAATGAAAGAGTGGAGGAAGAGAATGACAGAGTGGAGGAAGAGAATGACAGAGTGGAGGAAGAGAATGACAGAGTGGAGGAAGAGAATGACAGAGTGGAGGAAGAGAATGACAAGAGTGGAGGAAGAGAATGAAAGAGTGGAGGAAGAGAATGAAAGAGTGGAGGAAGAGAATGAAAGAGTGGAGGAAGAGAATGAAAGAGTGGAGGAAGAGAATGAAAGAGTGGAGGAAGAGAATGAAAGAGTGGAGGAAGAGAATGAAAGAGTGGAGGAAGAGAATGAAAGAGTGGAGGAAGAGAATGAAAGAGTGGAGGAAGAGAATGGAAGAGTGGAGACAAACACTTGGACACGCCTAGCCACCAAGTTAGGATGTACTGTTTATTGTTTTCCACCTGGCAGAATAATAGTGAGAACATAACTATGAGATGTTGTCACCAGAACTGTTTTGACCTGGTCGACCTTCATTTCATATTGTCGATTCTTCAAAGTTGAATAATCTAAAAACTACATTTTTACTATTTTTCTACTGGAGGCAGACTCCTGGGACACAAACCAAAACATTGTAGAGAGAGACTGTAGAGAGAGACACAGATGAGATCATAGTAACATAAATGAGAAATCAACCTTCAAACAGACACATCCCTACAGCTTGTCTCTATAAACCTTCAAACAGACACATCCCTACAGCTTGTCTCTATAAACCTTCAAACAGACACATCCATACAGCTTGTCTCTATAAACCTTCAAACAGACACATCCATACAGCTTGTCTCTATAAACCTTAAAGGGCAACTACACCGAAAAAATATATTTTTTCTCACCTATCGTCGTCACTTATGTAGTAGAAATGTGAAAGCATTTTTGAAATTGGTGCCATCTAGGCAGAGAAAAAGATTAAAATGTGTTTTTGGCTCATGTGGATGAAATACACCAAATCCCAGAATGCACTTGTTTCGCTGCTCTACGAGTCCACTCCCAAGCCACGCCTACCGGCTCGAGAGGGCAGGCAGAAGGGAAGGCTAGCTACTAGCTTATTGACTGGAAAACAGAAGACACCGGTTAACATGAGTCTCCGTGACGAGTGTCTTGATAAAGTAATTTAAATACTAGCCTTGCGTTGTACCGGGATGTACATCTAACACAAGGAAAGGACATGTAGTTAGTTCCATCGTTTTCACGTTGAACATTTAGAGCGGTGCGAACAGTGGCTGCGGGCTAGTATCAACGACCCCAAGTTCCGAGAATATTTGTAATTAATAAAAGTATATACATTTCTTCATATTTCCCTGTACTCTTTTGTAAATCAAAGTAATACATTATAAACTTTGAACTTTTATTGTTTTTAAACATAATATAAACAATTTCACACTCATAGCTCTTCCAGAGCTTCAGCAGTTTCTTGATAGCCACAGTATTGTCCGTCACTAGCTGGAAATCTCTGTCTGATGTCCTGAACAACACAGGCAGGCAAAACAAGACGATATAGCCTTTCCCCAGTCTCTCTCCTTGCAGGACCCATTCCACGAAATGACGGTAGGCTGTTAGGCGATATTGTCTGAAAACAATAAGCACAACGTTAGCAACGCAAGCTATTTGCACCTACAATAGGCTAGCTAGCATATATGTAAATGGTAAATGCTGCGCTCGGTAAATATAACCGATAGCTCGGCTAACTGACGTGAACAACAAATAAATACTCACTTATACTGAAGCGTCCGTTTTTCCCTTGCGTGCTTTGGCTGGCGTTTCCCATTGACCTTCGGAATCCTGAAATAAGTTTCAAAAACTTGTGTGGATCAAAGCTGGGGTGCTCTAGTATTACGCATGCTGGCGGTCCCGTTTCTAATGCAGATTCAGTTATTTCTTCAAGAAGAAAATGGCATCGCTGAAATTCGCAACAGCAGCGGGACTCTATCTGTGTCCATAGGCGCACAGCGAGAGCACTGGCACCACCAGTCCGCCCCAGCTCGACTCTGTACGGGCTCTTCCTCATGACCGCCAGGCAAGCTTCGCTCCTCTGCAGCAGCAGCCTCTTGTTCCTCCGTCAACCGCAACTGTGTTTCGCTGTATTGCGGCTCGTACAGGCAGCCACGAACATCGGATTCGCGCAACAGATCTTCAAAATCCCTTTCTTCCATTTCGTCTTCAAAATTACTTTCTGCCATTGTGTTTAGTCTAAAACTAATTTCTCCAAAAGCCAGATCGGGTTAGCAAGATGGTGGACATTGTTTTGAAAATCTGTGACGAGGCCTCACCCCATATGGGCGGGTTGATAAAAATGCGGAAGTAGCATCTACTTCTGTCTGTAGTTCATAGCCTCTTTAAAAAAATCCTCCAATGACGTAAAAATCGTCATTTTACGTCATTGGAGGATATTTTCCTGACCTAAAATCAAGATATGCCTCTTATCAGATGGAGTTGAGGGGTGGGAGGGGGGTCATTGGAAAATACTACCATTTGTCTACTGATACAAAGCTAAATGCAAAATCGGTGAAGTGGCTCTTTAAAACAGACACATCCATACAGCTTGTCTCTATAAACCTTAAAACATGCACATCCCTACAGCTTGTGTCAGTTATCACACATCCTCTGGATATGAACGTATGTGTTTTTGTCTTTATACGCTGAATATCAGAAGGTTGCTTTCTCTCCCTCTCTCTCTCTCTTCTCTCTCTCCTCACTCTCTTCCCTCTCTCTCTCTCTCCTCACTCTCTTCCCTCTCTCTCTCTCTCCTCACTCTCTTCCCTCTCTCTCTCTCTCTCTCTCTCTCTCTCTCTCTCTCTCTCTCCCTCTCTCTCTCTCCCTCTCTTCTCTCACTCTCTCTTCTCTCACTCTCTCCCTCTCTCCGCACTCAATCAATTTGGATTCAGAGGGCTTTATTGGCATGGGGAATGTGAATATGTGTCCATGGCCAAATCATTGTAAATGAAATGATAAATAACAACACCAGTGAAAAAGTACAAATCATTTAGAATAACTCTTAACTCTAAGAATAACAGAATACCAACTCTTTCTCTCTCTGCGTTGTCTCAGCAGCTTTCGCCAAATGATTGTGAAAATATATTTCACTTGTAAGTCTTTGTCCGATTGACCAATCCTCTCCACTTTTCTCGCCTTCCTTCATCTCCTTTACATCTCCCCATCTCTCTCTACCCTCTGCTTTCTTTCCCTCACCCTCTCTCTCTCTCTCTCTCTCTCTCTCGCTTTCTCATCCCCCTTTCAGCTCTCAAACTGCCCCTGGGGAAAACCACAGTGATGCATCTAGTTGCCAGGGAAACATTGCCCGAGCCAAACTCCCAAGGTAACTCGTTTTTCATTCATCCCTCCTTCCAGACATCCATTCATCCGTTCTTCTCCCTTTTATGTGGTACTTTCACATTCTCAGACACACTAAATAGATGGGTCTCTTTACTCTTAATTTAATTGTAGTAAAGCTACTTTAACTTTTTTCCCAAGCAAATGGTATATTCTGGTGTGGGAATGTTATCCTATACATGTAGGAATCAGCGCTAGGTTTTTATTTAATCGGTAGGCCGTATGACCTTGACAGCATTGTGGAATGACCCGTAGACTGACCCCGTAGACTGACTCTGTCTTGTATACCGTATGACCTTTACAGCATTGTGGAATGACCCGTAGACTGACCCCGTAGACTGACTCTGTCTTGTATACCGTATGACCTTGACAGCATTGTGGAATGACCCGTAGACTGACCCCGTAGACTGACCCTGTCTTGTATACCATATGACCTTTACAGCATTGTGGAATGACCCGTAGACTGACTCTGTCTTGTATACCGTATGACCTTTACAGCATTGTGGAATGACCCGTAGACTGACCCCGTAGACTGACCCTGTCTTGTATACCATATGACCTTTACAGCATTGTGGAATGACCCGTAGACTGACCCCGTAGACTGACCCTGTCTTGTATACCATATGACCTTTACAGCATTGTGGAATGACCCGTAGACTGACTCTGTCTTGTATACCGTATGACCTTTACAGCATTGTGGAATGACCCGTAGACTGACCCCGTAGACTGACCCTGTCTTGTATACCATATGACCTTTACAGCATTGTGGAATGACCCGTAGACTGATCCCGTAGACTGACCCTGTCTTGTATACCATATGACCTTTACAGCATTGTGGAATGACCCGTAGACTGACTCTGTCTTGTATACCGTATGACCTTTACAGCATTGTGGAATGACCCGTAGACTGACCCCGTAGACTGACCCTGTCTTGTATACCATATGACCTTTACAGCATTGTGGAATGACCCGTAGACTGACTCTGTCTTGTATACCTTCCCAGGTCAGAGGAACAGAGAGAAGACTGGCGAGAGTAACTGCTGTGTCATCCTGTGAAGACACCTCCCCCTTTCACCCCCCCCATCTGTTCTATCATCCACCTCCCTCCCTGTCACGCCATCCTGGATCCAAACAGGCTGTCCTGTCCTGTTCACACACACACACACGCGACACTGCCTAACGCCCTCCGCCTCCAACACACACACACACCTCTGTAGGAGTTCACTGTGTGTGGCCTTGTACCTCTCAGACTTAACCACTAAATACATAAACCCACGTAAACACACACACACCGTGTCCAGATGTGCTGTGTATCTAACCTTAGTAGAGGATAACATTGTCTGATCAGAACAAACACACACACACAAAGACTTGCGTCTTCCCTTATTACTGCTTTATATCCTTTTAACCAATCAGCAGCGTGTTTACAGGCAGGTGTGCTCGATTATTCACTCATGGAGGTTATTACCAACGTCTAACCAACAAACACAAATAAACATACAAACAAATAAACATACAAACAAACCGACCCAACGACCTTGTCATTGTCGTTCGACTAATATAGCACGTTGTCAACTGTGTTTTTACAGTCTCTCCTCCGTCAGACGGCCATAATGTCCTCTGTTCAACCTCCCTTCCTCCCTGACTAGTAGAAGACCCCCCCCCTCCCCCAGATGCCTGTTACTTCCCCTATTTCCTCACACAGACACAGTATGCCTCCATCGTCTTGTTGTTTCTAACCCAGCAGAATGACAGGCCAAACAGACAGGTCGCCGGGTCTTCCCTATTATCGCCGGGTTCGCGGCGCGTTTGGTGTTTGCTCGCCAATCAAAGCCAGGGGAGAGAATCTGCCCGAAATAGAAGTGTTCTCGTTTTCTTCCACGTCGTCTCTGCCGCCTAATCTCTTTCTTCTTTATGTAAATTTAAAAAAAAAAACAAGACAGAGAGACTAATCGATTTCTGCACAATCCCACTGAACCCACGTGGTCAACCACGCCCCCCCCCCTCGGTGAACAATGTGTAAGAAAGAGGGGAAAAAGCATTTCTTGTTTTATTTGATATTTTTCCATTGGGAATAACAAAGGTAACATAACGTGTAGAATATATTTAATATGGATCTTATATATAGAACGTGACGTTGCCTCTACATTATGTCGATGCAGCACATTGTCGTCGTCTGGTGTCTGTGTGTACCATGGTTCGCTAGCTTAGCTTCCCAGGCCAACCAGAAAGCCAACGCGTCGCCCGCGTCTGTCCCAGAACGGCACCTCGTCGCCCTGCTCACTGTAGGGAAACTGGGTGGCGTTTAGGACCCAGGGGACGTCTTGTAATTCGAGCGGGGGGAAACGCTACCATCCTCCTAATCATTGGCTACGCAACTATTGTAAACATGTTATTATTTTTATTTTTTTATCTTTCATAATTTAATGTTATTGTTTAGAGGAAATTTTTGGCGTTCTATCAACACTAGGTCTTTAAACGTTGCATCCTAAATTGCAGCCTATTCCGCGCTTAGTGCACTTCGGTGTCGTGCCGGCGTGGGAGTAGGGTGCCGCACTGGACGGAGCCAGAGTTTAGGTTTTCTTTATCCAGTGTTCAGGGTTCCAAGCTGTACAGTGACAATGTTAAAAAAGCATTTTCAAACTAACTGTAAATAGCACTAATCTCCTGCTTCTTCCCTATGCCCTATTCCAAAACTTCAAATGGAACAAATACAAATGTAAACATAAATAAAGGTTATCAAAGTGCAAACGGGTCAGTGACTCCTGTGATCATTTGTCTACGTTGTCGCTCGCCGGGTTGTCCTGGCGATGTGCGTGCATTCCGCGCGACCGGCGCTAGTGGTTGAGGTGACTGCTCCGCAACTCTCGTTTGGACAGTGAAGAACACAACCCCACTGCCGCGAGGCTTTCCCCCTACTTTTAATCAACACCAGCCTGCAGGGCGTCACGGCCCAGGCATTTCTTCAAGGTGCTCCCACGTGCATGCCAATGTGCTGTGACCTTCTTCTACTGTATTTGTGCTAATGTTAACCACAGTCCTTGCCAATATGCTGTGATCTTACTCCACTGCATTTGTGGTAATGCTAATGCTAATCACAGTGCTTGCCAATGTGCTGTGACCTTCCTCTACTGTATTTGTGCTAATGCTAACCACAGTCCTTGCCAATATGCTGTGATCTTACTCCACTGCATTTGTGGTAATGCTAATGCTAATCACAGTGCTTGCCAATATGCTGTGACCTTCCTCTACTGTATTTGTGCTAATGCTAATCACAGTGCTTGCCAATGTGCTGTGACCTTCCTCTACTGTATTTGTGCTAATGCTAATCACAGTGCTTGCCAATGTGCTGTGGCCTTCCTCTACTGTATTTGTGCTAATGCTAACCACAGCTCTCCATGTACAGTAGTCACACTGATTCTGTTGGGTGAGCGGGTAAGCGAAGTAGCTGTAATATAACAGACAATCCTGTATTGTGCTTGGTGTAATGACACACACACACACACACACACACACACACACAGAGGTCTAAATAATGCATGTTCTGTTACTGTAAGAGGCCATACCCTTCTTTGACTGTCAGTGTGTGCATGTGTGTCGATATGGTAAGAGAAGCCTCAGCAAATGTAAGCTGTTGGGTTTTTGGATATTTGAGATTATAGGCAATAATGAAATGGTCATTATCAGTGTTCAATGATCAGGATTTGTTACTCTAAAACACTGGAATCTTTGGATGGAGTCAGATTTGGACCTCTGTCAAGTGTCAGTAGGAGAGGCAAGAGATGCCTCAGGAAAAGTAGAGCTCTGCCAGCCAACAAGGAATGCACGCACACAGTAACAGGAGAGAAAATATATTGTTATTTTGAGTGTCAGAAACTGAGGAATAGTCAAATAAACACACTTAGAGAAACGTGCACTAACAAACACTTACACAATAGTTAAGGGGAGTTAAGCGGTGTGAAACATTAAGTGTTATAAAATTCATCTTCTGGAAAACATTATATGTAATCTGCACTTCAAATTCCAAAAATGACAATGCAAGATGATACTTAGCAATTTGAGTGTTCATCAGAAATCAACACAACACACACACAGCCTACACACATACAGCCTACACACACACAGCCTACACACATACAGCCTACACACATACAGCCTACACACACATACAGCCTACACACATACAGCCTACACACATACAGCCTACACACATACAGCCTACACACACACAGCCTACACACATACAGCCTACACACATACAGCCTACACACATACAGCCTACACACATACAGCCTACACACATACAGCCTACACACATACAGCCTACACACATACAGCCTACACACATACAGCCTACACACATACACTACACATACAGCCTACACACATACAGCCTACACACATACAGCCTACACACATACATACAGCCACACATACAGCCTACACACATACAGCCTACACACACACATACAGCCTACACACATACAGCCTACTACACACAGCCTACACAGCCTACACACACACAGCCTACACACACACAGCCTACACACACACAGCCTACACACATACAGACAGCCTACACACACAGCCTACACACTACACACATACAGCCTACACACATACAGCCTACACACATACAGCCTACACACATACAGCAGCCTACACACACACAGCCACACATACAGCCTACACACATACAGCCTACACACACACAGCCTACACACATACACACACATACAGCCTACACACATACAGCCTACACACATACAGCCTACACACAGCCTACAGCCTACACACATACAGCCTACACACATACAGCCTACACACATACAGCCTACACACATACAGCCTACACACATACAGCAGCCTACACACACACAGCCTACACACATACAGCCTACACACATACAGCCTACACACACACAGCCTACACACATACAGCCTACACACATACAGCCTACACACACACATACAGCACACACACACATACAGCCTACACACATACAGCCTACACACATACAGCCTACACACATACAGCCTACACACATACAGCCTACACACACACAGCCTACACAGCCTACACACATACAGCCTACACACAGCCTACACATACAGCCTACACACACAGCCTACACACACATACAGCCTACACACATACACTACACACATACAGCCTACACACACACAGCCTACACACATACAGCCAGCAGCCTACTACACACACACAGCCTACACACATACAGCCTACACACATACAGCACTACACACACATACAGCCTACACACATACACTACAGCCACACATACAGCCTACACACATACAGCCTACACACATACAGCCTACACACATACAGCCTACACACATACAGACTACACACACACATCCTACACACATACAGCCTACACACACACAGCCTACACACATACAGACTACACACATACAGCCTACACACACACAGCCTACACACACACATCCTACACACATACAGCCTACACACACACAGCCTACACACATACAGACTACACACATACAGCCTACACACACACAGCCTACACACACACATCCTACACACATACAGACTACACACATACAGCCTACACACACACAGCCTACACACACACATCCTACACACATACAGCCTACACACACACAGCCTACACACATACTGCCTACACGCACACAGCCTACACACATACAGCCTACACACATACAGCCTACACGCATACAGACTACACACATACAGCCTACACACACACAGCCTACACACACACATCCTACACGCATACAGACTACACACACACAGCCTACACGCACACAGCCTACACTCATACAGCCTACACACATACAGCCTACACGCATACAGACTACACGCATACAGACTACACACACACAGCCTACACACACACATCCTACACGCATACAGACTACACACACACAGCCTACACACACACAGCCTACACGCATACAGACTACACACATACAGCCTACACACACACAGCCTACACGCATACAGACTACACACACACAGCCTACACACACACATCCTACACACATACAGCCTACACACACACAGCCTACACACATACAGCCTACACGCACACAGCCTACACACATACAGCCTACACACATACAGCCTACACGCACACAGCCTACACTCATACAGCCTACACACATACAGCCTACACGCACACAGCCTACACGCACACAGCCTACACTCATACAGCCTACACACATACAGCCTACACACACACAGCCTACACGCACACAGCCTACACACACACAGCCTACACACACACAGCCTACACACACACATCCTACACACATACAGCCTACACACACACAGCCTACACACATACAGCCTACACGCACACAGCCTACACTCATACAGCCTACACACATACAGCCTACACGCACACAGCCTACACGCACACAGCCTACACTCATACAGCCTACACACATACAGCCTACACACACACAGCCTACACGCACACAGCCTACACACACACAGCCTACACACACACAGCCTACACACACACATCCTACACACATACAGCCTACACACACACAGCCTACACACATACAGCCTACACGCACACAGCCTACACACATACAGCCTACACGCACACAGCCTACACACATACAGCCTACACACATACAGCCTACACACATACAGCCTACACGCACACAGCCTACACTCATACAGCCTACACACATACAGCCTACACGCACACAGCCTACACACATACAGCCTACACACATACAGCCTACACACATACAGCCTACACGCACACAGCCTACACTCATACAGCCTACACACATACAGCCTACACGCACACAGCCTACACACATACAGCCTACACACATACAGCCTACACACACACAGCCTACACGCACACAGCCTACACACATACAGCCTACACACACACAGCCCCTAGCTGCAATAGCTAGATTGCTTGAACTATGTCGTGTTTGAGAGCTTTTCATGCACGACACATCAAGTCCATTTTGTTTGGACTGAGATCTGGACTTTGACCAGGCCAAACCATAACCCTCTATTTCCTTTATTCAGTCGTGCTGTTTTCTTCTGTGTAAAATAGGACGTGTTCTGGTGAAAGCGTGTGTGTTCTGCCACGCCATCGTCCCAACCTCCCAACCCCCCAAATTCACAGGAAAGCTACCGAATAAATGAAGTTAAGAGAGACACTGCATAAACATTGCTATGGTGGGTGTGAATGATTCACAGCGTATCACTTCATGTTTCACCACGCACATAGAGGATGTGGCTGTAATTCTGTGTAACAGCTTGTGTGAGTGTTACAGTGCCTGTGTGTGTTTACGTATGCTAAAGTCAGTTTGTTCCAGTTTTACTACCTCAAATTGGCCCAGCTTGCTTAATCTGCCTTGGGGTTAAGGTTAGGGTCAGTGTTAGAATTTGGGTTAAGTTTTGGTAGTGAGGAATAGGTTTAGGTGTAAGGGCTAGGTAAAATGTAGGTAGTGAGGAATACGTTTAGGTGTAAGGGCTAGGTTAAGTTTAGGTAGTGAGGAATACGTTTAGGTGTAAGGGCTAGGTTAAGTTTAGGTAGTGAGGAATAGGTTTAGATGTAAGGGCTAGGTTAAGTTTAGGTAGTGAGGAATAAGTTTAGGTGGAAGGGCTAGGTTAAGTTTAGGTAGAGGAATAAGTTTAGGTTTTAGGGCTAGGTTAAGTTTAGGTAGAGGAATAAGTTTAGGTTTTAGGGCTAGTTTAAGTTTAGGTAGTGAGGAATAAGTTTAGGTTTTAGGGCTAGGTTAAGTTTGGTAGTGAGGAATAGGTTTAGGTGTAAGGGCTAGGTTAAGTTTAGGTAGTGAGGAATAAGTTTAGGTGTAAGGGCTAGGTTAAGTTTAGGTAGTGAGGAATAAGTTTAGGTTTTAGGGCTAGGTTAAGTTTGGTAGTGAGGAATAGGTTTAGGTGTAAGGGCTAGGTTAAGTTTAGGTAGTGAGGAATAAGTTTAGGTTTTAGGGCTAGGTTAAGTTTAGGTAGTGAGGAATAAGTTTAGGTGTAAGGGCTAGGTTAAGTTTAGGTAGTGAGGAATAAGTTTAGGTTTTAGGGCTAGGTTAAGTTTTGGTAGTGAGGAATAAGTTTAGGTTTTAGGGCTAGGTTAATTTTTTGACAGATTATTGAGGTCATGGTCTGGGCTGTGGGTTTGGGATCGTGTGTGGCATGGGTGTGTGTCACCTGACCCTGTTTCCATTTGCTATTGTGGGTCTCAAGAACTCAAATGATTGCTTAATTTCTGTCAGCTGTGTGTAGAAGAGGCATGAGGAGAAATCATGCTTTGTCTTGTTTTACTGGCACTGCTTGCAGAAAACTGCTAAAGATGTTAAACATTTTTAACATGTGTGGCCCAAATCCAAAGAAAGCCATGTTGACACAGATATTACACACATTTCTATTGTTATTATTTTGTAATAAACATGTTACCCATGTCAACTTAATTTGTGCATACTGATTACCGGTGAGGGTACTACTGTAATTTCTTATTCTTAACAGGCATATTCACATGAGAAACATGCAAAGATAAGTATCCAGCGCCACCCTCTGGCTACAATGTGTACTACATAATGTGTAGAGAATAAATTATAACCCAACTTTGTGGCTGAATGATGAATACAGAGTCAATCAGACAACACCGTTAGAGAAACTGAAATGTAGTGCTTCTATAAGTATCCAGCGCCACCCTCTGGCTACAATGTGTATTACAGAATGTGTCAAGTGCCTACTAATGTGGACTGGGTCTGTTAAAGGCATCTGTGACCTAAGCGGTAATTTAGGGCCCTTGACTGCTAGGGGGCCCCAAACACTTTGAAGCCACCGACCGGTAGATGACAGGGGAGCCTAAATCATTTTGATAACGGCCCAGAGAAATGCTGGAACCGGCATTGGGAGTGGAAAAGAATGTCACAGAATGTCAGACATGAAATGCTTATATCTGTATCCAGCGCCACCCTCTGGCTACAATGTGTACTACAGACTGTGTCGAGAATAAATTAAGGTGAGTTAGTGGCTGTATGATAAATACGGAGTCAATCAGACAACACAAGCCAGTGTGGTTTTGTCATGAGGTTTATAAACGAGATTAGATTTTACTGACAGGTGGCATCCCCTTTATATACTTATACTAGCCAGAACATTAAGATTACTTTTTTTACACTGATACAGAACTTTGATATTAATCTAGTGATAACAACGACAGTGCTGGGTTTTGTCTGTAAACATGTTATAATCATGAATTCACATGTTATAATTACATTGTCTCCTTAACCCTGACACAGGCCCTATCTGACCCTCATCTAGTGATCACTGCAATGGTTTTTGGTTTAGTCCGTTCGGTCGTGTTGTTCCTCCAGCCATGTCCCCAGCGTACCAGAATGGCCCTGATCTCCTTGGTCCTGAAGCAGTAGATGAACGGGTTGGCTACTGGGGGAAGCAGACTGTAGAATAGAACAGTATTGAAGAAAAAGACAAGGAAACATCTCATGTACATTAAGTTGAAACATAGTCCAGTATGGAGGACCAACCTGACATCATTAGAAATAAATAAAAGGAATACAGAAATAAATAAATACAGAAAAAATGTATCAAATAAAAAATGTATGTATAGCAAAACATATTTTCTTAAACATCTGGACTGGCACCTAGCATCTTCACCAAGGTTTGCCGATACTCTCACATCTCTGGCTATCTCTTGTCTTTAGATAGCCATTTGTGTACTAACGTAGTTACAGCAACCAAGGCATGGAAAGTCAATTAACCAACGGGAGTCAGGTGACACCATGACAGACATTGAATGACAGCGTAGCTCTTTAGCTTAAGAACATGGAAATACAGACATAAACGAATACAGAAATAAATAAAAATAAAAGATGAGGGGAAAAATGTATATAAATAAATACGATCTGATCATATGATCATGGAGAAAAAAATTATAATAATTAATTTTCATTTACATTGTACCTTTCAAAATATTCATATGTATAAATATTATTATTGATTAATGATTGATTTATTTACATATTTATTTCTAAATATGGCAGGTTTGGTCCTCAATAGGGCAGTTCTATCAATTCTAATTTCACATAATATTGTGATTAAAATGTTCTAAATCAGTAGAAAAAAATAACTATATGAATAACTGTAATCTATATTCAGGCATTTTAAGGGAACTAATGTGGACAGACAGGTGCACTGTCTTCCACTCCCAAATGCACCTGTAGACGAGAGTGAGGCTGATCCGGAGGTCAGAGGTCATGGTTAGGTTTGGGATGTAGGGTGCACTGTAGACTACGAAGCGTGGAACGTAGTAGATTAGGATGATACACCCCTGAGTGGCACAGGTAGAGAAGGTCTTCAGCCTGCCCTGGAATACAGCGGAGAGACGGCGAGAACCAGTTATACCAGAATCAGATTAAAGCTCAACGCAAACTAGTTAAGGAACGCCACAAAAATATCGATTCAAACGACCTGACCTGTCCGTCTGCGATGCGCATCACAGAGGCAATAATATTGGCATAGGAGAAGACGATGAAGGTGAAGGGTGCGAGGAGGACGAAGATGGCCTGTCCAATGGAACTTCCCTGGATCACCACCACGTTGGAGCAGGCCAGTTTAGTCAGTGACACAGCATCACAGTATGCATGCAGGATTTGGTTGGGGCCACAGAACGCCACCCTCTGGGAGAAAACATCATTTATACAAATGGACATCTGGTTTGGACCATAAAACTTAGCATGTTTGAATACATCTATACTTATGAATGTTAAACTATATGGACTTATTAATCAATAAAATATATATGCAATAATTTTTTTTTAAAACAAAGACATAAATATCTGTGGTGCATTTGTAGAACGTGACAATGAATTAGTACAAAGACACAGGGACGCCTAAATACACAGATTAATGAATCTAAATGAGGTGCAGGTGAGAAAAAATAATCAAATCAGCCTGGGGTGTAGTTAGGATCACTGGGTTGCACAGTGTTTAACAGAACATCCAAAATAACAGGTTGGTACTAGATGGGTCTAATAGGCAAGAGTTCGTCACAGTTAAGACATTTTAAGAGCCCAGAATTAAACACACATCGTATAAGGTTGTGGTAACGCATTTACCTACAGTAGAAAATTTTGGAATACAGGAATTAAGTTATATTTTGCTTATATTTATTATACCACTACAGTACCTTAGTAAAGTCCATAGTGCCGATGGCAGGTGAGACTGTGGCTGACATCCAGGAGAAAACTGTCAAACAGCTCATAGCCCGGTTGGTCATGAACATGGGGTATCTGGACGAAAAGAAAGAGACGGAGGGAATGAGAAAAGAGGGGGAGAGTAGCAAAAGAAAAGAATTGCCTCCTCCAACACACAAAATCACTAACATCAATAAAATCATGTGACGTGTTGTTGTTATTTAGTGACCTAAAAGGGTGACAGATTGCCAGGTACCGGTCCATAGCCAAAGCATTTATGAGGGTTAGTGTTCTGTGTTTTTAATGTACCGTACCTGAGAGGGTGACAGATTGCCAGGTACCGGTCCATAGCCAAAGCATTTATGAGGGTTAGTGTTCTGGGTTTTTAATGTACCGTACCTGAGAGGGTGACAGATTGCCAGGTACCGGTCCATAGCCAAAGCATTTATGAGGGTTAGTGTTCTGTGTTTTTAATGTACCGTACCTGAGAGGGTGACAGATTGCCAGGTACCGGTCCATAGCCAAAGCATTTATGAGGGTTAGTGTTCTGGGTTTTTAATGTACCGTACCTGAGAGGGTGACAGATTGCCAGGTACCGGTCCATAGCCAAAGCATTTATGAGGGTTAGTGTTCTGTGTTTTTAATGTACCGTACCTGAGAGGGTGACAGATTGCCAGGTACCGGTCCATAGCCATTGTCATCATGATGAGAGAGTTCAACGTGCCAAAATAGTGGATCATCTGTTCCTGGAACAGACAGGTATGGAAGGAAATCCTGCCATCGTCCCACCACCATCGAGCTATCACCTTGGGAAGGGCCACCGTCGCGAAACCTGGTGAGGGTCAGACTGAGTATCTTACCAATATCAGACAGGGCCAGACTGAGTATCTTACCAATATCAGACAGGGCCAGACTGAGTATCTTACCAATATCAGACAGGGCCAGACTGAGTATCTTACCAATATCAGACAGGGCCAGGCTAAGCATTATAATGTACATGGGTTTTTGCAGGCTTCTCTCCAGGAGAAACATCCCGACCAGCAGGCAGTTCCCCACTACTGTTGTCACATAGATGAAGCAGAAGAACCAGGCCATCAGCTGGAAGTAGGACGGATAAAGACCCGGGAAACCCACGATCACAAACTCTGTCACACGTGTGTAGTTCTCATCGTTCACCTCCACCATACTGTACATGAAGGAGGGAGAAACGGAGAGGAGGGGGGAGGGAATTAGAGTGGAGTACAAGAAAGAAGAGGGGGGAGTATTGTGACAGAGCCGAGACAAAAACAGAGAACTACTTTTTATACATTAACAAAGATTCACACTCAATGTTCGGTAAACTGTTATGGCTCTTTTCTGTTTCTCCTACAGAGAGAGAGATACAAAATTAATTAGTGATGATTAAAGGACAACTACTACATCCTATAAAGTTAGTCTATCTTCTTATAATCATACCTAAAAACCAGCAGGGCATTCCGAATGCTGGACTTATTACATGATTTTGTTACATAGATTTTTCAATAATGTCCAGTCAACATTTTTGTTATTGCAGGTTTTAAAACAATACATTTACTCTATACCACATGTTCTTTTGTTCGTTCAACTAAAACAGTTGCAATACATTATTTGCCTGAGGTGCCAATCCTCCGAATCTCTCAGTCCACAACTTCACCTAAAATGGAGGAAATAAGAAAAATGGAGAGAAGTTGAAAACCAAAAAATCTGCATACATAAAGATACTGCTCCACTATATTAGACGTTCCACCAAATATGAAACAAACAAGATAAAAACGTAACTAGAGAGATCCGGGAGGGTCTGACCTCTCCATCTGTAACTTCTACCTAAGAGGAAAACAGTAATATAGTAAGAAAGAGATGCACTACACAAACAGATGGGAACTGGACGTCCTATTGGCTTTGCCTCCATCCTTACCTCCTATCTTTCGGCCCCATGTGGTGTGTGGAGTGGGCCTTCTAAACACCTCAAGTCCCAATCTAATAACCAGCATGTCCTCTGATTGGGCAGCCAACAGCCAATTGGAAACTTCCATTCTGCCAATTTCACAGATGTTACATAACTCATGTCGATCACAGAGTTCAAAAGTTAATTATGTTATGTGTTGTGTTATATAATCTACATTAATTTCTTTATTTACTATGATATACATTTAAAATAAATATTTATTTAAACATTATATATATATATATATATATATATATATATATAAATATATACTTTTTTTACCTAACTCTCAATTTTGTTTTGAATTGTACTTAATTCCTTATGTTTGCCTTAAGTTTGGTCGTTGATAAAAAAAAATGTTAAATTGTTTATTTTCAATCATTGTTTAAATTTATAATTCGTTTGTGGTCTTTGATGAAAACACCTCAATTGGAATAATGCCTGCATTCGGTTCCTACACCACTTCACCAATGGTTTGTAACACTCAGGCTGTGTATGTACTAGCTATCTAACTGTGATGAAAAGGAGAGGTCGGACACAAGCGCAGGGCGAAGAAAATACAAAAAAGCACTAAACAACAACAAGCGCAGGTGAACAAAATACAAAAAGCACAAAAATACTACAAGTGCAGTGCGAATGAAATACTAAAAAGCAATAAACAACTATATCAGACAGAACCAACCATGACATCGGTTACGCCAAACCAAGACTGACAAGACACACTGGGAAATGAGAAACCTAAATAAGGACAGTGATTAGGGAAACATGTGAGGGCAATAAACAATGAAACATGTTTGGTCCGTGAACCAAACAAGGCCTGAAGGCTCAGCTCCAGCCGCAGGACAACCCAGGTACTCATTCTGCCTCACTGAATCGGTTTTTCAAAGCCTTGTTTTCTATTTAAACCTATATCATGCGTTCACTCCTGCATCTCGCTCCGTTCCTCCGTACAGCGATTCATCACAGTACTGTTCATAACATAGCTCAATGTGTTTGCTAGCTACCTTCATATCCATCTACAGAAGATACGTCAATGGAGTGCCAAAATTGTCAGTATCTAAAATATCTAAATACATTTTGTCAATAAATAAATGTATATTTAAATATATTAACACATATATTGATGCAGTAGACAACAAATAGTACATCTTTATTTGCCTTGTTTTTCTACTAAGTATATACATATTGATGTTTTACACATTTACACCCACATTATTAAATTCTTGATATTGTTATTGTGGACTGAGGCAATGGAAGAGGCCTGGTCACAATTTGATTGCTGCGGAACACGGTTTTGGCGAATCTCGGTTTGTAGCATTGACACTCATACACACAGGCTGAGAGTACATGGCCTCCAATGGCAGCTGTGTGGCATTGACACTCATGTACACAGGCTGAGAGTGCATGGCCTCCAATGGCAGCTGCTACCTCGTTGCCAGCGGTTACAGGCAGCTTTGTTGTCTAGAGAAGGATAGGATTTTCATTAGGTATTCTCTCCGAGGTTGGCTCTCAAAAGTATCAATTCGACTTTCATAACAATTCTGATCGATACTGATTGATAAAAACTCCATGTTAAATCACCAAGTTATTCAAAACAAATTACCACATAATTGAAAATAATTGATTGCATAAGTGTCAACATCCTTTGCTCATCTGAACCAGTAGTCACATTTCTGTTTCCTGCCTGTATGTTCAGGGCTGTGTTGTTGCAATTCTGGTGTAATTACATGTTGCCAGCTCTTGATGATTTACATGTTTACGACCAGGAAACGTTTCGTATTTCACGGTTAGTAAATCACATTATAATGACTCTGTCCCTTTCTTTAGACGTTCGCTTTTAAGCCGTTTGCAACATCGTCCATTAAACAATGTCCAGCCGAACAGAGGCCTAGCAAGGCCTGAGATCATGGGATTAAAGTGAGGAAACAGACAGAGGGGGCGAGAGAGCGACGAGAGTGAGGGGACTGAACCTCGAGGAGTCTCCTAATTGGCTCACTAATGAGCACCTGGTGTTAATTGGGACCTGTGATTTCCGTAGTGTCTGCAGGGAGCGAGGAGGGAGGAGGGACTGGGGGTTAACTGGGGTGTGCCTGTGTTTGTTTAGGTAAGAACAGCCTACTTGAGATGGAGAGACAGGTGAGAGAAAAACAGGTGAGGAGGCCTAGGAGATTATAATGACAACAGTTACACTAATCGGTTCTCAGGGGATCGCAAACTCCCACGGACTGATGTTGACATACAAACCAACAAACAGGTTATTTGGACTGACGCGGATCACACGGGAATTCAGAAGCGTTTAGCTGTTATTGTTTCTATATCCTGAATGATGTTAATGCAGTTGGAAAGACAATAAGTGGATGATATAATAAATTATTAATACAGTTACATTTTTGTGATATTTTATTCCGCTTCGAGACAGCACTTTCCCTTTTTTACTTGTCCTCCGTCTTTAAATTGGATGCCACTTTGTTTTCAGTGCTTTTTTTTTTACAGCTGATCAAAACAACGTTTCCTATGGTAAAGTCGTTGTAGACGTATTTTCAGAACATTGAACTTCAATAAAATCCCAGAATCAATTAGCAAGTAAGATAGAATTGTGTAAATCACTATGCACCAACATTCTGTGACAACATTGTATTGAGAGTTACCAGACAATTCTGTGCCATAATAAACATTTCTGCTCTCACCTCCTCACTGTTCTCAAGCTGCAAAGGCCCAGGTCAACTGGGCCCAGTTCAGTCTAAGATGGATCAGGTACATTGATTACACAATGATTACACAACATCTGTTGATTTTTGAAAGCATTCGTTTGTTAAGGTCTCTTTTTATCACGCTATAGAAATGAAGCAAAGTTCTGAAACATTTACACTTGTACCGGAAAATAAACACAAAATAAACATTTTATTCACAGGGCGTGATATTGCAGACCCGATGGGATCCTTATAAATTGAATGTAGAGGGCCCTAATACTGGTCCCTGAGGTTGTGTATTAGCCGGAGCAGCAGTGAGATAGAGAAACCATTAGACGTGTGGGACACAGGGTGTGTTAAACCCAAAGGGCCCATTTAGAGTATCATGTACAGTACTATGCCAAAGGCCACATGAGGACATCATGTCAAGGTATTTAATACAGCTTGTTTAGCTTGATATGGTGTTGCGCTATATAGCCAACTGTAGCTCCCAGTGGATGCAGCTGGGGCTGGCTATTGTAAAGGGATGTAAAGGATAAACTGATACCTCACAATATTTATATATATATATATATATATATATACAGTATATGTAGCTTTATTGTCAATCTAATTGGCCTCTAACAACGCTTCTCCTTACTAGCAATGTCAATATACATAAAATAGACATTATTCTATAGAAACTACCCACATTGTTGCCATTTACTTTAGCTGGTTCTACGTTGATTAATTTCTATTCTCTGTGTCTAATAATCGCATCATATTACGTTTATCTGATTAGGACCCGGATGTTAATCAAGGCGCAGTAGAGAGAAGAATTGCAGTGTTTATAACATTTGAATTATTTTCGAAATCCTACCTAGTGCAGCTTTAACATTATTCCAGTCAGGGCGTGAACTTTAATTTCTTTCATAAAGGAGGAAACAGCATACGCGTGCCTTGTATTTACAGGTCTTTTGACCTGATTTTATTTCCAGAGTCTGTGTCTTGACTATCAGGCTATCGTGGGTATAGAAGGTTTTGGGTGTGTGTTGGAGTGTCTGCGGCAGGCCCACTTGACCAAGGACATTCTGATCTCCTTGGTGCGGAGGCAGTAGATGAAGGGGTTGAGGAAGGGGGGCAGTAAGCTGTAGAGGAAGAGAGAGTAACCATTTGTCACACACACACACGCGCACACACACACACGCACACACACACACGCACACGTACACACACGTACACACACGTTCACACACGTACACGCACACACACACACACACACACACACACACACACACACACACACACACACACACACACACACACACACACACACACACACACACACACACACACACACACACACACACACACACACACACACACACACACACACACACACACACACACACACACACACACACACACACACACACACACACACACACACACACACACACACACACACACACACACACACACACACACACACACACACACACACTTGGTCAGCTCAGAAAGCTATTAGAACAGTTCCCAGAGAGCAATTAAAAGTGCATTAATCTACCAACCTATAGAGCAAGGTGAGACTGATGACGAAGTCCTGGCTGATAGTTATCTTGATGAGGCTGCTGATGTAGACGCCACATCGGGGGATGTAGTACAGAGAGATGATGAACAGCTGGGAACTACAGGTGGAGAAAGTCTTCCACCGACTCTGGGAAGCAAAATGTGCCCTTCAGCTCATTCAACAAACGCTGCAATTTTTTATCTGTACTTTCCAAAATGAAAAGTCTGCAATTGAATTGCCCTTACTTGGCAAAAAAGTAAGAAAACAATCAAACACGGACTAAACTTGGCGGCACACCTATATAGTCCAACGTGCGCACACTCGTGCACCCTCGCGCACCCTCGTGCACACTCGTACACGCACGCCACACACCCTCACCTGTGCATTGGCCATCATGAACACGACCACCACAATGACGACGTAGGAGAAGATGATGAAGGTGAATGGGACGAGGAGGACAAACATCGCCACGATAAAGGACACCGTGCTCTCAAACGAGGCGTCGACGCATGACAGCCTGTGGAGATTTGACAACGAGAGACAGTCAGAGATGTCCTCAAAGTCCTATCTGGGATTGAAACAACGACAAAGTTGTCGCAGCTTGCTCCTTTGGGTTTCGGGCTGGTTAAAAGCAAACAAAGCTTTGGGACAAACGCATACACACACACCTGTTCAGTGAAGTTGTGTCGCAGTAGCATTGGATAATCTGGTTGGGTCCACAAAAGGTCAACTGGGCTGACTGGACTGTGCTAATGCCCGGAGCGATCATGGCTGAGACCCAGGACAAGGCTGTTAGAATCAGCATGGTTCTGTTGTTCATCAACTTAGCATATCTGAAGAAGGAGAGGGGCCAGAAGGGTTTAGCCAGGTATCGGTCCATAGCCAAAGCATTTATGAGGGTTAGTGTTCTGGGTTTTTAATGTACCGTACCTGAGAGGGTGACAGATTGCCAGGTACCGGTCCATAGCCAAAGCATTTATGAGGGTTAGTGTTCTGTGTTTTTAATGTACCGTACCTGAGAGGGTGACAGATTGCCAGGTACCGGTCCATAGCCATTGTCATCATGATGAGAGAGTTCAACGTGCCAAAGTAGTGGATCATCTGTTTCTGGAACAGACACATGTAGAAGGAGATGCCACCATCATTCCACCAGAAACGAGCCATAGCCTTGGGAAGAGCCGCTGTGGAGAAACCTGGAAAAAGAAAAAACGGAGTATCTTACCAATATCAGACAGGGCCTGACTGAGTATCTTACCAATATCACACAGGGCCAGACTGAGTATCTTACCAATATCAGACAGGGCCAGGCTGAGTATCTAACCAATATCAGACAGGGCCAGACTGAGTATCTTACCAATATCAGACAGGGCCAGACTGAGTATCTTACCAATATCAGACAGGGCCAGACTGAGTATCTTACCAATATCAGACAGGGCCAGACTGAGTATCTTACCAATATCAGACAGGGCCAGGCTGAGTATCTTACCAATATCAGACAGGGCCAGACTGAGTATCTTACCAATATCAGACAGGGCCAGACTAAGTATCTTACCAATATCAGACAGGGCCAGACTAAGTATCTTACCAATATCAGACAGGGCCAGACTAAGTATCACCAATATCAGACAGGGCCAGATATCTTCAGACAGGGCCAGACTAAGTATCTTACCAATATCAGACAGGGCCAGACTGAGTATCTTACCAATATCAGACAGGGCCAGACTGAGTATCTTACCAATATCAGACAGGGCCAGACTGAGTATCTTACCAATATCAGACAGGGCCAGACTAAGTATCTTACCAATATCAGACAGGGCCAGACTGAGTATCTTACCAATATCAGACAGGGCCAGACTGAGTATCTTACCAATATCAGACAGGGCCAGACTGAGTATCTTACCAATATCAGACAGGGCCAGGCTGAGTATCTTACCAATATCAGACAGGGCCAGACTGAGTATCTTACCAATATCAGACAGGGCCAGACTGAGTATCTTACCAATATCAGACAGGGCCAGGCTAAGCATGATAATGTACATGGGCTTTTGCAGGCTTCTCTCCAGGATAAACAGGACCACCAGGATGAGGTTCCCTGCTATCGTTGTCACGTAAATGAAGCAGAAGAACCAGGCCATCAGCTGGAAGTAGGACGGGTGGAGCCCCGGGAAACCCACGATCACAAACTCTGTCACGTGTGTGTAGTTCCCCAGGAACATTCTGCATTGGAAGAAAACAGAACGAAGTGATACAACGTCTGTCACTCTTGTACTGAGGAGAGAATTAAGCAAATACGATCCCAGAACGATAATAAATACAATATTATTATGCTAAATAATATTCCTCACATTGATAATCTTCAAGAAAAAATACATGTATATTGCACTTTATGTAGATTATTATAGTTTGCAGAACAAGTTGTGTTTGCTTGATTAAGAAATAAGCACATTTTCATTAGCAAAGTCAAAAGACAATGGATATAAAAACTAACAAAGCGTTATAATAGCATATAGAACATATATGTACCTCTCCTTTAGTTGACAACCACAGAGTGGACTTGACTTGGGACTTAAATAGAGAAATCTTCTGCATTCTAAAGGTGGGCTGTGTGTGAGTGTGAGTGTGAGTGTATGTGTGTGTGTGTGTGTGTGTGTGTGTGTGTGTGTGTGTGTGTGTGTGTGTGTGTGTGTGTGTGTGTGTGTGTGTGAGAGTGTATGTGTGTGTGTGTGAGTGTGTGTGAGAGTGTATGTGTGTGTGAGTGTGTGTGAGAGTGTATGTGTGTGTGTGTGTGTGTGTGTGAGTCTACACACGTGATGCTATGACTCCACAGGTTGGTAGGGGTTGACTGCTCATGTGCCCTCAATAAACATGTTTACAGATACCTGGTCAATAAACATGTTTACAGATGCCTGGTCAATAAACATGTTAAAACATGCCTGGTCAAGGTACCCCAGCCTGGAGTTCCTTCTCTCAGCGCCTTCAGAAGATTGGTCTTAAGTGCATCTTAGCATCAATCAAGGTTGTATAGGACTAACTCTGTTCAGACATGTTCTTATTATGAAATAGAATTCACTCACTCTTTCATTGAGTACATTATAGTTTATTAGCATTTTGTAGCATTTTGACCTTTGGATTTATTAGCAAAGCAGCACTTTCATTCACTACTTTTTACTACTAATATTTGACCATAACAAAGGCCGAAATCAAACAGCAAAGTGAACTGTGGGACAATTTTGGACAAGTCTGTGGATGATTTTGAATAGCCCAGGTAAAGCCCAAACATAAACACTATTCCATATCCAATCTGACATAGTTTGAGAGGATCTGCACAAAAGAGAAACTGTCGAAATCTTTGGGTGCAAAGCTAGTAGAGGCGTACCCAAGAGTAGTCAAAGCTGGTGAAGGCGTACTCAAGAGTATTCAAAGCTGGTAGAGGCATACCCAAGAGTATTCAAACCTGCAACATTAGCTTCTATAAAGTATTGAATAATTGGTCGGAATACTTTTGTACAACTGCAATGTGTACGTTTTTCTTTATTTTCAATAAATTGGTTTGTAAACAACAGATATTCTGTGTGATTTTTGTTGGTATATTTATTTTATTGAACTATAAATTAAGCCTATAAAAACAAAACGTGTAGAGATAGTGAAGATGTTTGCACACTTTCAAAATGCACTGATTCATATATACATTTATTTAGGTACACATATAACAACTATATACAGTGTTTTTTTATAATCTATATGAGGATAGCATTTGGATGTTGTGTGTCCTCCAACTTTGGGAATACAATGTTGAAAGAGGCCAAGACCGTAAGATGGCTATTTTCCATTGAACCATAATACAGACACTACACCCAGTCATAGCAACCACACTGTGAGAAACTTAACATGTTACGACCCTGGAATTCACATTTTGCATAATCCTGAATTAACATTAATTTCCCTGTTCTAACCGTATTACCTCATAGATAACCTTAGTCCAAACCATGTCACTACCTCCATCCTAACCCTCATCTAGTGATCACAGAAATGGTGTTCGGTTTAGTCCGTTCTGTTGTGTGGTTCCTCCAGCCATGTCCCCAGCGCTCCAGAATGGCCCTGATCTCCTTGGTCCTGAAGCAGTAGATGAACGGGTTGGCGACCGGGGGGAACAGGCTGTGGAATCGAGTTTAAACAAGCATCGTGAGCGTACAGATGTGAAGATGTGCTGCATGCCGTCCCTGCATCTGCTACAATGGTAGACTTTGTCTTCTACCTTATCTCCAGGCACTCACCCTGGCCGGGATCCAATCACGTCGCTCCCCTTAATTAGGTGTATCATAACGATGGCCTACCTGTACAGGAGGGTGAGGCCGATGCGGAAGTCAATGGGAATGATCAGGTTCGGGATGAACGGAGTAGAGTAGACTACGAAGCGCGGGACGTAGTAGAGCAGGATGACACACCCCTGAGTGCCACAGGTGGAGAAGGTCTTCAGCCTTCCCTGGAATATGAGGGAGAGATGGAGAGAAATGCTTAGTGGATTTGGTTTCATGTCAGGCTCGATCTTGACCCTGTCGCGACTCTGACCTGTGCGTCGGCAATGCGCATCACAGAGACGACGATATTAGCGTAGGAGAAGACGATGAAAAAGAAGGGCGCGAGCAGGACGAACATGGCCAGTCCGTAGGATTTTTTATTTATCGGCACGATGTTGGAACAGGCCAGGGCATTCAGGGACACAGCGTCACAGTATGCCTGAAGAATACGGTTGGGGCCACAGAACGACACTGTCTAAGAGATGAAACACAAAGAAACGTCTTCATTAGTCACACTGTCGATGCTTTTTCAGGTCCGGTGCAACTAATGCTATGGAGTCTTTCTGAACAATGAAACTCTTGCGACATTTTGGGAAATATAAAACAAGAATAATATCGAAACAATATGTGCAATATTAACCAGTTGCAAATGCAGCAAGTGCAGTAATGGGGAATATGGAATATAAAATAAATTATATTAACATAAGTGTAGTTGTGCATATAAATGGGTACATTAAAATACACTCATGTGCATTCAAACGTACATGGAAAGTGACCAGAGCATGAAAGCATCCATTGATCAATATGATCAGAAGATTAATGTGGCTGATTGAGATGTCTTATGTCTTTTCTCAGTACAGGGCAACAAATTATCGCCAAAAGCAGTGTCAAAAGTGATATACATCGATTTGAATACCAATATGTCTGGTATGTCTACACATTATACCATAGTAAAGTCCAGGGTGCCGACGGCTGGTGCCACTGTGGCTGAGATCCAGGATAAGGCTGTGGAACCACTCATTGTGAGGTTGGTCATTAAAACGGGGTATCTGCAAAAGAGAAAGAGAGGGCCGGACCAGGAGAGAGGAAAATAGCAGAAACAAACAGAAAGAAAAGGATGGTTGCAGTGTGAAAATGGAGTGTGAAAATATTCCCCAAACACCGATTTAATCACTAAGGTGAGAACATGTGACGTGTTGTTGTTAGTTAGTGACCTAAAAGGGTGACAGATTGCCAGGTACCGGTCCATAGCCAAAGCATTTATGAGGGTTAGTGTTCTGTGTTTTTAATGTACCGTACCTGAGAGGGTGACAGATTGCCAGGTATCGGTCCATAGCCAAAGCATTTATGAGGGTTAGTGTTCTGTGTTTTTAATGTACCGTACCTGAGAGGGTGACAGATTGCCAGGTACCGGTCCATAGCCAAAGCATTTATGAGGGTTAGTGTTCTGAGAGGGTGACAGATTGCCAGGTATCGGTCCATAGCCTGAGAGGGTGAAAGCATTTATGCATTTATGAGGGTTAGTGTTCTGTGTTTTTAATGTACCGTACCTGAGAGGGTGACAGATTGCCAGGTACCGGTCCATAGCCAAAGCATTTATGAGGGTTAGTGTTCTGTGTTTTTAATGTACCGTACCTGAGAGGGTGACAGATTGCCAGGTACCGGTCCATAGCCATTGTCATCATGATGAGAGAGTTCAACGTGCCAAAGTAGTGGATCATCTGTTCCTGGAACAGACAGGTATGGAAGGAAATCCTGCCATCGTCCCACCACCATCGAGCTATCACCTTGGGAAGGGCCACCGTCGCGAAACCTGGAAGGAAGGGAACGAGGAGTAGATTATTTCAGAGTTTCTTGGCTGGATAACGGTTTGAAGACAGCAACATATAATACAATAAGAAACATTGATTGAGGTCCTCCTGTTTCACACAAGTATGGGACATTTACCTTGGGCAGGCACAACAAGAAAGACATTATTTACAGGGGTCTCTGCTCAACTAGCCATCCTATCCTGATAGTCACAAATCATTACAGATTAGTACACAACTAATATCATGTCTGATATCAGAGGAACTCTTTTGACGTAAAAACAAATGTTGACATTGGCAATATTTTTTGCAGTGACTGTCACTTGCTTGCACGAGAAAAACTGTTAAAAACTAAGCCAGAGTAATTGGAATTAGATAACGATTAATCATGATTTTGTTTCAAAGGTATGACATCTTAAGTAAAAGACACAAATAAACAAATAATAAATAAGGAATGGAGCAAATTCTTACTGATGACTAAGTAACAGAGACACATTTGAGCTGTGAGAGACAGAAAAATATTTTTTTAAATGACAAACCATCCATTTAAACCTCACATCTCTTACCAAAATCAGACAGGGTCAGACTGAGTATCTTACAAATATCAGACAGGGTCAGACTGAGTATCTTACCAATATCAGACAGGGCCAGACTGAGTATCTTACCAATATCAGACAGGGCCAGACTGAGTATCTTACCAATATCAGACAGGGCCAGACTGAGTATCTTACCAATATCAGACAGGGCCAGGCTGAGTATCTTACCAATATCAGACAGGGCCAGGCTGAGTATCTTACCAATATCAGACAGGGCCAGACTGAGTATCTTACCAATATCAGACAGAGCCAGACTGAGTATCTTACCAATATCAGACAGGGCCAGGCTGAGTATCTTACCAATATCAGACAGGGCCAGACTGAGTATCTTACCAATATCAGACAGGGCCAGGCTGAGTATCTTACCAATATCAGACAGAGCCAGACTGAGTATCTTACCAATATCAGACAGGGCCAGACTGAGTATCTTACCAATATCAGACAGGGCCAGACTGAGTATCTTACCAATATCAGACTGAGTATCTAACCAATATCAGACAGGGCCAGACTGAGTATCTTACCAATATCAGACAGGGCCAGGCTAAGCATTATAATGTACATGGGTTTTTGCAGGCTTCTCTCCAGGAGAAACATCCCGACCAGCAGGAAGTTCCCCACTACTGTTGTCACATAGATGAAGCAGAAGAACCAGGCCATCAGCTGGAAGTAGGACGGATGAAGACCCGGGAAACCCACGATCACAAACTCTGTCACACGTGTGTAGTTCTCATCGTTCACCTCCACCATACTGTACATGAAGGAGGGAGAAACGGAGAGGAGGGGGGAGGAATCGATATTAGTGGGCAATGAAAAGACAGACTGAGACAGAGACATCTTTTCATGCATGTAAAGACACTACATCTGCTTTCACATTTTCACCTCTCCCTTTTCTTATTTCTTATTATTCTTCCCTCAGAAATGGAGAGATAGAACTTTTAGATAGAACATATACCTTTTCATCTTACCTCTTAGATGGAGAGTGAGACAGACGTCTAACGACATCTATTCCTGCTTACCTCATTACCTGCAGGCCCCAGAGGTTGGCGGTGGGACCCAGATCTTCATTCTACACCTTTATACTCTGCAGTCCCTCTGAGATGACAGCCAACAGCCAATTATTGACAACTTCGATGATGTTCCCATGGTTCTGTCCTTGATGTAACAATGATGTAGATGGCGTGAGGAATCGGTTCAACAATATCACCCGAAGAGCTGGTTACTAAATCTTTTACACATTGAGGACACATACGCTGTATGTCTCTAGGCATCTCTATGAGTGTCTGTTAGCAATAGTTAGTGCCTGATAGTGAGATGGGCCTCTAGGCATCTCTATGAGTGTTTGGTAGCAATTGTAAGGGCCTGTTCACTGACATGGTATGTTCACTTGACATGATATGTTCACCTGACATGATATGTTCACTTGACATGATATGTTCACATGACATAATATGTTCACATGACATGATATGTTCACATGACATGATATGTTCACATGACATGATATGTTCACCTGACATGATATGTTCACATGACATGATATGTTCACCTGACATGATATGTTCACATGACATGATATGTTCACATGACATGATATGTTCACATGACATGATATGTTCACATGACATGATATGTTCACCTGACATGATATGTTCACATGACATGATATGTTCACTTGACATGTGTTGTTCACTTGACATGTGTTGTTCACTTGACATGATGTGTTCACTTGACATGATGTGTTCACTTGACATGATTTGTTCACTTGACATGAAATGTTTGACATGATATGTTCTTGACATGATATGTTCACTTGACATGATATGTTTACTTTGACATGATATGTTGACACTTGACATGATATGTTCACTTGACATGATATGTTCACTTGACATGATATGTTTACTTGACATGATATGTTCATATGACATGATATGTTCACATGACATGATATGTTCACATGACATGATATGTTCACCTGACATGATATGTTCACATGACATGATATGTTCACCTGACATGATATGTTCACATGACATGATATGTTCACATGACATGTGTTGTTCACTTGACATGATGTGTTCACTTGACATGATTTGTTCACTTGACATGAAATGTTCACTTGACATGATATGTTTACTTGACATGATATGTTCACTTGACATGATATGTTCACTTGACATGATATGTTTACTTGACATGATATGTTCACTTGACATGATATGTTCACTTGACATAATATGTTCACTTGACATAATATGTTCACTTGACATAATATGTTCACTTGACATGATATGTTCACTTGACATAATATGTTCACTTGACATAATACGTTCACTTGACATGATATGTTCACTTGACATGATATGTTCACTTGACATAATATGTTCACTTGACATAATATGTTCACTTGACATGATACGTTCTCTTGACATGATACGTTCACATGACGTCGTCTGTTCACTTGACATAATATGTTCACTTGACATAATATGTTCACTTGACATGATATGTTCACTTGACATGATACGTTCTCTTGACATGATACGTTCACTTGACATGGTTTCAATAAAATCTTAAGTGACCTTAATTCATATCAAACCTCTGTCATGAAAGTCAAGAGTCAATAGTAAAAGGTGCATTTTATTATCTCACATTATTGTATGTATTAAACGTGTCAAACCGTGGCCATGACCATTAAGAGTGGTCCTAACAAACTCTCCTGGTTGTATTGACCTTTAGTCCCTTTGACACTGAAACAATGTATCTGTCCTAATGAGAGCGTAGAGTAAACATGCTGACTGATGTCAGAGCTGTTCTCCCACTGGGGTAGTGTCTCTCTCACTCATGGTCCACAAACAGGAGGTGATCAGAGACCTAATTAGAGTGTTGTTACAGCTGGGATGGCTCAGTCATCACCAAACTTCTACTCAACAAGCCATGTAGGTGATGAGGGAACTGTTGCTGATTTCATCATTCTGCCTTTAAGGTCAACTGTGGGCCAGAGTTTGAGGCCCAAAATCATGTTTTTACTCTAATAGACATAACGCCTTCTTGCCGGTTGTGGGAAAACGGACCATACAATATTGGCCTTCTTTTGGGAATTACTTAGGAATAAGGTACATCTAGAGTAATCTTTTCCTATATATTTCCCAGTGGTAAAACAAGGAAATTGTCTAGCGAGACATTGGCTGGCATACATTCAAATCCACCTTAGCAGTGATTATACAGTGCATTTCTTCACCCTATTCACCAAATGTAGGTTTTTTCTACTCACCAAAATCAGAGTTAACTGGATAATTGGAAACGTAGCTACAGGATATGTGTTGCACTGGGGTGTTGTATCTTGCCGCTAGTTGGACGACTTGTCTATGACAGGTTTCAGATCAGTAGGACCATGGCTTCACTGAGGAACAATGTGTATTAGCCGTTACAAGACAACTGGGAATTCAGGGAAACTAATTGAATCCAATTATTTAATTGACTCTAATGATTAGAGCTCTGGACTTGAGCGTTGGGAGCCCAAGAGGGACCTGTGGTACCTGCAGTATAGGGCCTGGGGACGCCTCACCAAAATATCTGTACTGCCGGCTGAGGTCAAGACTATTTCCTACTACTCCTGTATCTCCAGCATGTACTTCTATCACCTGGGTGACATTGATGAGTGTCTTGCTTTGTCCCTGATGGCTTTGGACAGAATCATTGCTGTCAGCTCTCCTCTTAGGTACCACAGCATCCTCACTAACCCCCGCATCTTCCTGATGATCATAGCATCCTGGCTGATAGGGTTGGGGCCTGTACGGGGGTTATCAGCTCAAACAGACAGTCTCCCATTGGCTTTACAAAATACATTTGTTTAAAACTACATTTGAAATGTATCTTTATGAAATACATTTGATTGATCTTCAGATTCGTATTCGTAACCCTATTTCATTATGGCTCTGGATTAATAAAACCAGTTCTCTCACATTATTATGGTATTGAGTGACTATGCTCACAAACACAAAAGTCTTTGTGTTGTTGACGAGGATAGGCCGGACATTCAGCCTGACAGAGCCTAATTACATGCGGATTATAGGTACTTTGTGGCCTTCACTGATCAACCACACAATCTACCGTCTGAAGACGAAGGACGACAGAAAATGGCTCGTTCAGATGCTGACTAGAAAAAGTATTACAAACATGAAACAAGTCGGTGAACAGCATTGCTTCAGTAATTTGAATTTAAATCTAAAAAGGCACTCTTGTGTGCAATGCATTCAAATACATTAGTGCACTCAAGGGAATGTCACTGAACGCAGTAAGTAAAATGGCTATAATCTAATTAGACGTGTTCATAATTAATAGATGCCACAGTATGCTGCTGCCACAGATCTGTCCTCACATTCGATCTACCTTAGGCACAGACGATCTCTCATTGTCGTAACTTCAAATATATAGCTGACATCAGTATCAGCGGCACCCAGGTGTGTTACCTTTAGATGACCTAAAATATGAATCATTCTAATAATTATTCATTCCAATGGGTTCAATTATGGGACTTTGATTTTGACTTGTTTACACTCATTGTTTTTTCCTCCCATAGCAGCGGTAAAGTCATTTCCTATTTCCTGTCCTCCCTGAATAACAAACAGTGCTGATCTAATCAGCCACAGGTGTCTTGTAGCTCCCCTTTCCGTAGTGACTGATGTTGTTGTATTGTATTATGGGGAAGTGTGTACATATTTAGGGTATTTTTGTCTATTGGGGGTGTGTCATCACATTATTGGTTATGCTGTGTGTTATCGAGGGGACTATTTGCCTTACGGGTGTGTACTTGTATTAGTGGTTGTGTTTTGCAATTCCGGGGCACCGTACTTTGACCCTAAAACAATGTCTCTGTCTTAATGAGTGCACAGTAAACATGCCAGCTGATGTCAGAGCTGTATTCCCACTGGCCTAGTATCCCAGTGACTCTGCAGATTGTCCACAAACAGGTGGTGATCAGAGACCTAATTAAAGTGATGTACATCACTTTAATTAGATCAGAGACCTAATTAAAGTGATGTACAGCTAGACTCCGCCAGTCTAGCTGTACATCACTTTAATTAGGTCTAGCTGTACATCACTTTAATTAGATCAGAGACCTAATTAAAGTGATGTACAGCTAGACTGGCGGAGTCATCACCTACCTTCCTCACAGGTTAACACACGTTGGTGATGATGGAACTGTTCCTGGTTGCATCATTCTGCGTTGCAAAGAAACTGCGAGGTTTAGGCCCAGAATCATGTTTTCCCTCTTACTATTGTTTCTTTAAAATGAAAAACTATCCTAAAGTCACAATTTTTTCTTGCAGTTGGGAGAAAGTGTGTCAGTGCTTCCTTCCAACTGCAAGAATGTAAATATGTAAGTGTCATCTTGTGGAAAATATCGACCATTCAAAGATTTGGGGTCACTTAAGAACTTTTGTCCATTAAAAAAACATCAAATGTATCATAACTGCAGTGAATACATTGTTAAGGTTGAACATGACTATTGGAGCAGGAAACAGATAATATTCAATGGAAAATCTACATTTTGCACTGTTCCATGGATTTCAGTTTTTATTTATTTAATTGTTCAGTTATAGGTCACATAAAAGGTGGAAAAAGTTCTGACATGATTTATCTTTGTCTCAGTTATCTCATTTTATCACATCAACCTGGCAGGGGTGTGTAGACTTTTTATATTCACTGAATGAGATCTTTACAGTGACACCTTGTGTCCATTGAGCTGCTGTCATATGCATGGAGAGCCATTTTTATTTGAGTATCATCTGCATAACTATGGTAGTGAATTTTGTAGGTCTGTAGATTTGTGGCCCAGAGGTCGCATATAGTGATTGAACAGAAGGGGCCCGAGAACTGATCCCTGGGGAATTCCACATCATAGCCACCTTATAAGGTTTGTGATTGTCAGCGGTGACAAAGTAACTCCGGCCATCTATATTAAACCTGAAACAATTATGGACTGTTCCGGAGATTCCTAACCCTTTGACTCTGTCTCTGCCCCCATAATTGTCTTTTTAACAAGGTAATAACTCCCCAAACAGCTGTAGTGTGCATCGTGCGCTTGCTCTCCAGAGAATTGAAAATAGTAATTAAAATATCTCAACCACTGAATTGAATTAAAATCAATTTGACACATTTCATACTTTCATGGGCGCAAATCACTATGTTGGCGAAAATATTTCTACTACTGAGAAGGGCAAGCTACCTTTCAATATCATCACAGCAAGGCTTTCCATTTCACCCCTAATCACACAACTAAGACACACAGTGAATATTCATCTAACTATGACCACAATGCCATAGGCAAATTAATAAATTCTCAATTAGCTGGTGCACAGCAAGTTGGACTACACACAGACACCTGTCTAGCTGGACTACACACAGACACCTGTCTAGCTGGACTACACACAGACACCTGTCTAGTTGGACTACACACAGACACCTGTCTAGTTGGACTACACACAGACACCTGTCTAGTTGGACTACACACAGACACCTGTCTAGTTGGACTACACACAGACACCTGTCTAGTTGGACTACACACAGACACCTGTCTAGTTGGACTACACACAGACACCTGTCTAGTTGGACTACACACAGACACCTGTCTAGTTGGACTACACACAGACACCTGTCTAGTTGGACTACACACAGACACCTGTCTAGTTGGACTACACACAGACACCTGTCTAGTTGGACTACACACAGACACCTGTCTAGTTGGACTACACACAGACACCTGTCTAGTTGGACTACACACAGACACCTGTCTAGTTGGACTACACACAGACACCTGTCTAGTTGGACTACACACAGACACCTGTCTAGTTGGACTACACACAGACACCTGTCTAGTTGGACTACACACAGACACCTGTCTAGTTGGACTACACACAGACACCTGTCTAGTTGGACTACACACAGACACCTGTCTAGTTGGACTACACACAGACACCTGTCTAGTTGGACTACACACAGACACCTGTCTAGTTGGACTACACACAGACACCTGTTGGACTACACACAGACAGTTGGACTACACACAGACACCTGTCTAGTTGGACTACACACAGACACCTGTCTAGTTGGACTACACACAGACACCTGTCTAGTTGGACTACACACAGACACCTGTCTAGTTGGACTACACACAGACACCTGTCTAGTTGGACTACACACAGACACCTGTCTAGTTGGACTACACACAGACACCTGTCTAGTTGGACTACACACAGACACCTGTCTAGTTGGACTACACACAGACACCTGTCTAGTTGGACTACACACAGACACCTGTCTAGTTGGACTACACACAGACACCTGTCTAGTTGGACTACACACAGACACCTGTCTAGTTGGACTACACACAGACACCTGTCTAGTTGGACTACACACAGACACCTGTCTAGCTGGACTACACACAGACACCTGTCTAGCTGGACTACACACAGACACCTGTCTAGTTGGACTACACACAGACACCTGTCTACTGGACTACACACAGACACCTGTCTAGTTGGACTACACACAGACACCTGTCTAGTTGGACTACACACAGACACCTGTCTAGTTGGACTACACACAGACACAGACACCTGTCTAGTTGGACTACACACAGACACCTGTCTAGTTGGACTACACACAGACACCTGTCTAGCTGGACTACACACAGACACCTGTCTAGCTGGACTACACACAGACACCTGTCTAGTTGGACTACACACAGACACCTGTCTAGTTGGACTACACACAGACACCTGTCTAGCTGGACTACACACAGACACCTGTCTAGCTGGACTACACACAGACACCTGTCTAGTTGGACTACACACAGACACCTGTCTAGTTGGACTACACACAGACACCTGTCTAGTTGGACTACACACAGACACCTGTCTAGTTGGACTACACACAGACACCTGTCTAGTTGGACTACACACAGACACCTGTCTAGCTGGACTACACACAGACACCTGTCTAGCTGGACTACACACAGACACCTGTCTAGTTGGACTACACACAGACACCTGTCTAGTTGGACTACACACAGACACCTGTCTAGTTGGACTACACACAGACACCTGTCTAGTTGGACTACACACAGACACCTGTCTAGTTGGACTACACACAGACACCTGTCTAGTTGGACTACACACAGACACCTGTCTAGTTGGACTACACACAGACACCTGTCTAGTTGGACTACACACAGACACCTGTCTAGTTGGACTACACACAGACACCTGTCTAGTTGGACTACACACAGACACCTGTCTAGTTGGACTACACACAGACACCTGTCTAGTTGGACTACACACAGACACCTGTCTAGTTGGACTACACACAGACACCTGTCTAGTTGGACTACACACAGACACCTGTCTAGTTGGACTACACACAGACACCTGTCTAGTTGGACTACACACAGACACCTGTCTAGTTGGACTACACACAGACACCTGTCTAGTTGGACTACACACAGACACCTGTCTAGTTGGACTACACACAGACACCTGTCTAGCTGGACTACACACAGACACCTGTCTAGTTGGACTACACACAGACACCTGTCTAGTTGGACTACACACAGACACCTGTCTAGTTGGACTACACACAGACACCTGTCTAGTTGGACTACACACAGACACCTGTCTAGTTGGACTACACACAGACACCTGTCTAGTTGGACTACACACAGACACCTGTCTAGCTATGCATCATTAACTTGGCTAGCTGGCTCAAACCTAGCAGGGATCAGCTAGCTAGCAGACATACTGTTACTCTGTCTCGCTGAAAACGCCTAGGAAAACAAAATATCGTTGTACTTTGAAATGTGTAGCACCTTGTTTAATACAAACGGTTGTTAGAATACTTAAAGCTGCCCTGCCACGTTATCTGCCATGACTTTATAGTTTTTTCAAAGAATTGTGATGAAGACCCACCGCACCAAAACCAATGAGCTATTGAAAAAGTGTCATCTTATTCTATATTAACCCTGACAAACACAACTTTTGTTTTGTCTAGACCTCACAACTGCAAAGAAGATACCAAATCCAGGGTAGCGTAACCAACGCAAAATACTGTATCCCAAGGAGAAAGGAAATTAACTTGTAGTTGCATATCAAAATATTTAATTGTTTAATGTTTTGCTCTCAATATCAATTTTCCTTTTGAAATCCTAATTCTGTCATATAGTACAGGCATAAAGCTGGCATGAAAAATAAAGGTTTTTAATTTATTTTTATTTTACCAGGTAGGGCGAATGAGAACAAATACTCATTTACAACGGCGACCTGGGGAGAAGCTGCGGATTGAACCCAGGACATCATACATACAGAGCATGCACTCTACCTGAGCTACCAACTCCTCCAATAGGAACCCAGGACATCATACATACAGAGCATGCACTCTACCTGAGATACCAACTCCTCCAATAGGAACCCAGGACATCATACATACAGAGCATGCACTCTACCTGAGCTACCAACTCCTCCAATAGGAACCCAGGACATCATACACACAAAACATTCACTCTACCACTGATCTACCTCCAAACGAGATCAACGTTCCAAAACAATAAAGGGAGCTGGCAGGCAGCCACCAATGACACACAAAACAGAACCACAAAACCGTTGTAAAAAAACGAAACTTAAATAGGCCTCCCAATTAGCTGTTCTAACGCTCTAATACTCTAATTGACCTCCAGGCCAACATAGAGATGCCTAGAGGTTTTTCTGAAGAAAGGAGGTGTGAGGACCTGAGGTCTATCCCTCCCTCTGTTCCCCTCTATGCCGGAATTGAGAAACAGACAATTAAGAACAGTGACAGCAGCTGTGCTCTGTCAGCACCTGTGCCTGTTTAGCCTATTAGGCATAGTATTTAAGTCCGGTATCTGATGTTCGTCGGTGTCGGAACATTATTTGTATTACTGGTGTGTGTGTGTTATGCTGGTGTATCCCGAGGTACGTTTCCGTGGTCTCCAGTTCTGGACCCGTGACCGTTACGGTCTTCAGTTTGTTTTGTCTTTAAATAAAGACAGTATTATTATAGAAATCTCTGCGCCTGTGTCCGTTACCTGCTACCTGTACTACCTGTCCGTGGGCCAGACGTGACAGGAGGGGGAGTGGGAAAAGAGGGCGTCAGCAAGAGCCCCCGTCTAATCACTCCATCCTAGAAGCATCTATGCTCTCCTGCCCTGATAGGACCGCCAGGCCACCATAGAGATGCATAGAGGCCTTCCTGACCCCAGGTCCTGACAATAGAGACGTTTTTTTTTAAATTGAAAGAAAAGTAACTCTATAATTCTATGAATGATGAACGATAATACAATTTTAACTAAGCAACTGTAAGTGATGTTCATTCAGACATCTGGGGGTTCTTTTTCCAAAGAACAGATATAAAAGGCTTATAATTGTAACTGTAATTTTACTCTATCCTGCTCTTACTAAAAATAGGATAATGATTTTTATTGTTTAAATTTTTTTTTTTTTTTCAATTTCTTATTCATTTTGAAACTCTGGTGGGAAGTAGAGGATTACTTATCTAAAGTGGGTAATTTGATTGGACATTTAAAAAATATTATATATATTTATCATAATGAGAAATCATTGATTAATATGAGTGGATGTTAATATTTTCGAAATGCCTAATATAAATACTAATATTGAGAATATTGTTTCCACAAGAGACCAAAACCTGGCCATGTAAACGATTAAAGAAAAAAAATCAATAAACACAAGAATGTGACGTTTCAGTGTGTCATTTCAGTACACCACCACAGCAACACTGTTTCATACACGTGTGCGAGTCACATAAAAGCTGAGACAATTCCTAGAGACACTACAAGTCTAAATCTAGAGAGGTCTCAGCATTTTGCCTAGGCTTTCCTAACCAAATCTGGACAAAATGTGTTAATCATTTTACACATTTATTGTCTTCAATTAAAGAGCCACTTCACCGATTTTGCATTTAGCTTTGTATCAGTAGACAAATGGTAGTATTTTCCAATGACCTTACTCCCTCCTCTCAACTGCATCTGATATGAGGCATATCTTGATTTTAGGTCAGGAAAATATCCTCCAATGACGTAAAATGACGATTTTTACGTCATTGGAGGATTTTTTAAAAGAGGCTATGAACTACAGACAGAAGTAGATGCTACTTCCGCATTTTTATCAACCCGCCCATATGGGGTGGGGCCTCGTCACAGATTTTCAAAACAAGTGTCAGCCATCTTGTGTAGCTAAGGAAGAGGTAGCGGAGAAATGTGAGTTTTAGACTAAACACAATGGCAGAAAGTAATTTTGAAGACGAAATGGAAGAAAGGGTTTTTGAAGATCTGTTGCGCGAATCCGATGTTCGTGGCTGCCTGTAGGAGCCGCAATACAGCGAAACACAGTTGCGGTTGACGGAGGAACAAGAGGCTGCTGCTGCAGAGGAGCGAAGCTTGCCTGGTGGTCATGAGGAAGAGCCCGTACAGAGTCGAGCTTGGGCGGACTGGTGGTGCCAGTGCTCTCGCTGTGCGCCTATGGACACAGATAGAGTCCCGCTGCTGTTGCGAATTTCAGCGATGCCATTTTCTTCTTGAAGAAATAACTGAATCTGCATTAGAAACCGGACCGCCAGCATACGTAATAGAGCACCCCAGCTTTGATCCACACGAGTTTTTGAAACTTATTTCAGGATTCCGAAGCTCAATGGGAAACGCCACCCAAAGCCCGCAGGGACAAATGGAGTGACTATTTATTTGTTGTTCACATCAGTTAGCTGACCTATCTGTTATATTTACATATATGCTAGCTAGCCTATTGTAGGTGCAAATAGCTTGCGTTGCTAACGTTGTGCTTATTGTTTTCAGACAATATCGCCTAACAGCCTACCGTCATTTCGTGGAATGGGTCCTGCAAGGAGAGAGACTGGGGAAAGGCTATATCGTCTTGTTTTGCCTGCCTGTGTTGTTCAGGACATCAGACAGAGATTTCTAGCTAGTGACGGACAATACTGTGGCTATCAAGAAACTGCTGAAGCTCTGGAAGCGCTATGAGTGTGCAATTGTTTATATTATGTTTAAAAGCAATAAAAGTTCAAAGTTTATAATGTATTACTTTGATTTACAAAAGAGTACAGGGAAATATGAAGAAATGTATATACTTTTATTAATTACAAATATTCTCGGAACTTGGGGTGGTTGATAGCCCGCAGCCACTGTTTGCACCGCTCTAAATGTTCAACGGGAAAACGATGGAACTAACTACATGTCCTTTCCTTGTGTTAGATGTACATCCCGGTACAACGCAAGGCTAGTATTTAAATTACTTTATCAAGAAACTCGTCACGGAGACTCATGTTAACCGGTGTCTTCTGTTTTCTAGTCAATTAGCTAGTAGCTAGCCTTCCCTTCTGCCTGCCCTCTCGAGCCGGTAGGCGTGGCTTGGGAGTGAATTCGTAGAGCAGTGAAACAAGGGCATTCTGGGATTTGGTGTATTTCATCCACATAAGCCAAAAACACATTTTAATCTTTTTCTCTGCCTAGATGGCACAAATTTCAAAAATGCTTTCACATTTCTTCTACATAAGTGACCACGATAAGTGAGAAAAATTATGTTTTTTAAGTTTCCCTTTAAGTTTTTTACGTTTTTTGCATAGGTATTACTTTGTATTTTAAAATATATATTGAAAAAATTGTGTATTGGGGATTTTGCCTTGACAGAGAAAGGGCTTGAATATGTCTTATAGTGGACTTCTAGTGAATTTTACAGGGCAAAATGTAAAGGAGTTTACCATCACAGGATTTGACCACCTCTCCCACCAGAAGCTCCTGGGCTTCCTCATCTTCTTCACTTATTTCCTGGTGCTTCTGGGAAGTGGCACCAACATCTGCATCATTGCAACGGACAGACGACTCCACACACCCATGTACATCCTCATCTTCAACCTGGCCTTGGTGGACATCATGTTTACCAGCTGTGCAAGCATCACCATGATCTCTGTACTGCTGGCTGAGTTCAAGACTATTTCCTACTGCTCCTGTATCTCCAGCATGTACTTCTATGTCCCTGATGGCTTTGGACCGAATCATTGCTGTCAGCTCTCCTCTTAGGTACCACAGCATCCTCACTAACCCCCGCATCTCCCTGATGATTATAGCATCCTGGCTGATTTTAGGGTCGTGGGTGGTTTAGCAGGTCAGGCAGACAGCCTTCCATACTGCCAGCCCATCATCAGATACGTATTCTGTGATTTTCCTGCTATGGTCAGAGCTGCCTGTTTCAACCCTGACCAATATTGGACGTTTGTTGTCTTTATAGGTGTATGGGTGCTCGGTGTCCAGTTAGTTTTCATTCTGCTTTCCTACATGAAACTCATTTACACTGTAATAAGGCTGCCTAAAACTGAGAGCAAAATGCAGGTGTTTAATACATGTACTTCACACATCATAGTGGTCTTAAGTTATTATGCTCCAAAGGTTGTTTCTGTGCTGTTGACAAGAATTGGTCTGACACTCAATCTGACAGAACGTAATGCCATACTGATTTTAGCTACTCTTTTGCCTTCTCTGATCAATCCTACAGTCTACTGTCTGAAGACCAAAGAGATTAGAAAGAGACTGGTTCAGATACTGACTATAAAACGAATTACACCACTGAAATGAAAAAAAAGAATGTAACGTGCAAAATCTTAAACTAGATGACTTTTCATTAACAGCTAATGCCTGCTTTATCTGAACCGGGGTAATGGTAAATGTGGTATGCCTGAGAACTCATTTAAACCCAGTTTCTGTAAAACAGACAGTTCCTTCACTCACAGAATATATGAGTATCGTTCTGTTACATTACCAAAGTCCAATAAATACATCGTGCAGTTTCTTCTGCTAGCACTTCACCACCTTTGTGTAGTTGAGCAAAATTCTGTGCATTTGTAAATGTTAAAAAATTATCATTGTGATTGTACCAATAGCATCAATCATCATACATTTTGGCTTAATTTCATTGTTTTTTAAATATTTCTTTTATTTTGCTCCTTTAAAGCATGCATATCAAAAAACATTCCTAAAATGAGTTTATTGACGCACACATGGTAAGAAATGTACGTTATACTTACGGTTACACTTACACATATAATGTAAGTAAATACATTTGGTTCAATTTGAAATAGTTACTGTACTTCAGCCTCATATTTTCACACAGGCTTTGTATACAACAATAAAGTAATGGAGGGATCTGTGCACTTTTAAGGCCTGCCAACTTTCTGGTATGAAATGCATTGATGAGTATTATAACTGTCCAAAGCAATTCAATTCAGGACAACTATTATAAACAGAGTCTGCATATTCAGAGTAGAAGCAGATGCACTTCGGTATATTGTATCACCAAAGTCCAGCACAGACAAGAAAGTTGACTGAACATTTTTTTTCCTGTTCCCTAAGGATAAGCAAGATTTCTTTCTGTGGAAGAAACCCACTAACACTTAAGCTTTTAAACAAGCTAATTGGTAAGGTTTTCAATTGAAAGGTCACTGTCAATCCAAATTCCAAGTTATTTGCAGGGGACCCATGCAATTATAAAACCATCCAGGGTGTGAAGCAGTCCATCCAAATCAACTGACGGGATATGAAAAAGCATGTATTTGGTTTTGCTAGTGTTAAGTACAAGCTTTACATTTTTAAGTGCCATCTGCATATTGTTAAAGTCAGATTGACAACTGGCCAAAGCAGCATTGATTGTTGGAGCACAAGCGTAAAGAATGGTATCATCATCATAATGGTGGAACGTGGAATTATTTACAGATTTACCAATATCATTAATCTATATATTGAAAAGATCTGGTGCTAGGATAGATCCCTGAGGTACCCCACTCTGTACGTCCAGACTATCAGACCTCAATCAATCCAACACAATGGATTGTGTTTGGTCATAAAGATTGTTTTAAAACCAGGAACATGCAGCAGGACTAAGGCCTATTGATGACAATATTATGGCAGAATATTATGGTTCATGGGTTGATGTAACAGCAATATCCTTCTGACACAATTAACTTCACACTTGCAAACCTCTTGGCTCACGTGACATCAAACTCTTTTCATGCATTGCGACAACTGGATCTGTTAACATGGCTTCTAACTAAAAGAAATGTGAAATTATAGGAGCTGCCTACAGCTCTGGAAATATTGGCCTTGTAGCACACCTGACCAGGTCTACATTCTTACCTATACTCTCAGGATTGTTTCATTGTGGGTGTCTGCCATGATGCTGGTTCAATATTCCTCTTGATATTGGTTATCAACACCTTGATAGCCAGAAAGGTCTGAAATCTTGATATTTTAACATGATGCACAAGAGGGAAAAATGTTTGTATCAGGGACCAAATCCTAGGCTACGGTTAATCGGCTTTACTGTTCCATCCAGTCATTTGGGAGCCCCACAGCCACACCTTCTCCATTTCTCTCCATGTGGGTTGGTCAGCTAAAATATAAGAGATGACTCTGTCCTAGTGGGACACTATTACATCCAGGCATGGGTGTTAGCGCTCAGTCAACTGAATTAGCTCTTATGTGTAACACTTATTACCGTAGTCACTAAACTAAATTGAGGCTATTTTTGCGAAACGTGTATGAGTTAAGTTTTTGTTGTTCTTGTAAGTGTTGATAATTCAAGATGTCTTATAGTGAACTTCTAGTGAATTTTACAGGGCAAAATGTAAAGGAGTTTACCATCACCGGATTTGACCACCTCTCCCACCAGAAGCTCCTGGGCTTCCTCATCTTCTTCACTTATTTCCTGGTGCTTCTGGGAAGTGGCACCAACATATGCATCATTGCAACGGACAGACGACTCCACACACCCATGTACATCCTCATCTTCAACCTGGCCTTGGTGGACATCATGTATACCAGCAGTGTCAGCATCACCATGATCTCTGTACTGCTGGCTGAGATCAAGACTATTTCCTACTGCTCCTGTATCTCCAGCATGTACTTCTATCACCTGGGTGGCATTGAAGAGTGTCTTGCTTTGTCCCTGATGGCTTTGGACAGAACCATTGCTGTCAGCTCTCCTCTTAGGTACCACAGCATCCTCACTAACCTCCGCATCTCCCTGATGATTATAGCATCCTGGCTGATAGGTTTTCTGGTCATGGGTGTGTTTGGAGCTCAGGTAGACAGCCTTCCATACTGCCAGCCCATCATCAGATACGTATTCTGTGACTTTGCTGCAATGATCAGAACTGCCTGTGTCAACCCTGACCAATATTGGACATTTGTTGTCGTTATAGGTGTATGGGTGCTCGGTGTCCAGTTAGTTTTCATTCTGCTTTCCTACATGAAACTCATTTACACTGTAATGAGGCTGCCTAAAACTGAGAGCAAAATGCAGGTGTTTAATACATGTACTTCACACATCATAGTGGTCTTAAGTTATTATGCTCCAAAGGTTGTTTCTGTGCTGTTGACAAGAATTGGTCTGACACTCAATCTGACAGAACGTAATGCCATACAGATTATAGCTACTCTTTTGCCTTCTCTGATCAATCCTACAGTCTACTGTCTGAAGACCAAAGAGATTAGAAAGAGACTGGTTCAGATACTGACTATGAAAATAATTACACCAATGAAATGAAAAAATTGTAATGTGAAAAATCTGAAACCAGACAACTTTTCATTAACAGCTAATGCCTGCTATATGGTAAAAAAACAATGCCTGAACAGAGTTAATGGTAAATGTGATATCCCCGAAAACTCATTTAAACATACGACAGGTCCTTATATATATATATATATAATATATATATGAGTATCGTTCAGTTACACTACCATAGTCCAATATTTTCAGAGTACATTTTCTTCTGGTAGCACTTCACAACCTTTTTGAAGTTAAGCAAAATGCTGTGTATGTGTAAATGTAAAAAAAAAGATAATTCCGATTGTACCTATAGCATCATTAGTACCTATTTTTTGACTTCATTATGTGTGCTTGACTATGGTCAAGGACACATATTGTAATCTCACATATATATTATTATTTATATTATGTGTGCTTGACTATGGTGGTTTAACACATTGCATAATATGGTGCTTGCAGCAGCAGTGTGTATTCATGGGTAATGACTGATAGGTTTAACACATTGTATACTATGGTGCTTGCAGCAGTAGTGTGTATTCATGAGTAATGACTGATAGGTTTAACACATTGTATACTATGGTGCATGCAGCAGCAGTGTGTATTCATGAGTAATGACTGATAGGTTTAACACATTGCATACTATGGTGCATGTAGCAGCAGTGTGTATTCATGAGTATTGACTGATAGGTTTAACCCATTGCATACTATGGCGCAGCAGCAGCAGTGTCACCTCAGTTTGGCAGTTGATATCAGTACACAGTCGACTACGGGTGGCCGCAAGCACACATCATCACAATTTCTGCCGAAATTGTACGCTATCTAGTTTCATATTATTTTTTCTTTTTGCATAATTGTTTTTGCAATGTCAATGATGTTATTTGCAATGTAGCATTTTATTACAACACTGACTCAAAACTTGTGTTGTTAAAGAGACCATTTTTACTAATCCTGAAGTAGCCCATTAGAAAAGCAATATTAATATGTGGAGAAATGCATTTTTGTGTTCAGATATGTATTATATAAAATATATAATAATACATACATTGGGGCAAAAAAGTATTTAGTCAGCCACCAATTGTGCAAGTTCTCCCACTTAAAAAGTTGAGAGAGGCCTGTAATTAGGTAATAAGTACATTTCAACTATGAGAGACAAAATGAGAAAAAAATCCAGAAAATCACATTGTAGGATTTTTTATTAATATATTTGTAAATTATGGTGGAAAATAATTATTTGACAGCTCTTTGGTTTTGGCCATAGTGGAGTTTGTAGTGTGACTGTTTGAAGTTGTGGACAGGTGTCTTTTATACTGATAACAAGTTCAAACTGGTGCCATTAACACAGGTAACGAGTGGAGGACAGAGGAACCTCTTAAAGAAAAAGTTACAGGTCTGTGAGAGGCAGAAATCTTGCTTGTTTGTAGGTGGCCAAATACTTATTTTCCACCATAATTTGCAAATCAATTCATAAAAAATCCTACAATATGATTTTTTTAAGAAAATTCTCATTTTGTCTCTCATAGTTGAAGTGTACGACTGATGAAAATTACAGGCCTTTCTCATCGTTTTAAGTAGGAGAACTTGCACAATTGATGGCTGACTAAATACTTATTTGCCCCACTGTACCTTCACCATTGAGATAAGTTGTTGCTGGCCAGTACAGGTTATACTAGCGCTATCTTTTAACTTTATTATTATGTCTAGTATTTATATATATTTATTATATAAAGGAACTAGATTTTTTATACAACCTTTTATCTGTCAACCAAAAACAACTTGACAAGTGGAGTAACATGTTACTATTAAATATCAATGATGAACAAAAAGTCTGATTTTTGAGATTTGGGAATTTTTACTTGTTGTTCTAAATACATCTCATGTCATCTTCAACCGCTTATCTGGGGTCGTGTCGCGGGGGTAGCAGCTCTAGCAGGGGACCCCAAACTTTCCTTTCCCTGGCAACATTGGCCATCTCTGAATCCTGGGTCTTCCCCGAGGTCTCCTCCCAGCTGGACGTGCCTGGAACACCTCTCTAGGGAGGCGCCCAGGTGGCATTCTTACTAGATGCCTGAACCACCTCAACTGGCTCCTTTCTACGCAAAGGAGCAGCGGCTCTCCTCCGAGTTCCTCTCGGATGACTGAACTTCTCACCCTATCCCTAAGGGAGAGGCCAGCCACCTTCCTGAGAAAACCCATTTTGGCCGCTTGTACCCGCGATCTTGTTCTTTCAGTCATGACCCAGCCTTCATGACCATAGGTGAGAGTAGGAACAAAGATTGACCGGTAAATCAAGGACTCTCTCCCTACCCGGAGTAGGTATTCCATTGGTTTCCTACTGAGAGTCATGGCCTCAGATTTAGAGGTTCTAATTCTCATCCCAGCCGCTTCACACTCGGCTGCGAACCGATCCAGTGAATGCTGAAGGTCATCGACCGATGAAGCCATCAGGACCACATCATCTGCAAAAAGCAGTGATGTAACCATCAGCCCACCGAACGGAAACCCCTCCCCACCATGACTAAGCCTTGATATTCTGTCCATGAATATCACAAACAGGATTGGTGACAAAGCGCAGCCCTGGCGGAGGCCAACCCCCACTAGAAACTAATCCGACTTACTGCCGAGAACACGGACACAACTCATGCTTTGAGCGTACAGAGATTGGATGGCCCTGAAAAGAGACCCCCTCACCCCATACTCCCGCAGCACCTCCCACAAAATATCCCGGGGTACCCGGTCTTACGCCTTCTCCAGATCCACAAAACACATGTAGACTGGATGGGCATACTTCCAGGCCCCCTCCAGTTCTAAATACATATATAAAAAAATTGTAGTTCATTGTTCTTTTGTTTAGTGTTGTTAAAATAGAAGCTGATAGCGTGATGATGGAAAATGCACACAGGTTTGAAGACACAAAATAGTCCCTGTAAAACCAGTACAGAACTGAAGTAGAAACTTTTTTTGCTAGCAGTAACATACAGTGTCTTTTCCACTTTTTTTTTGCAACTTGAAATGGCATTGAATAAGGATTCACACACTCTGATATGACACACCCGATTGAGCTGTGTTTAAACCAAAAGTCACAGCTTAGTAGTTGATATGAGTCCGCTCATTAAGATGTTTCCCATAATTACTGGTCTGTCAAGAATCAGTCAGGAACGTCCGAAAACTAGAGTATCTGAGTGAGAAGTTCAATAGGAAAGGAGGCCACCAAGAGGCCTCTGGCATCTCTGACAGACTTACATTGTTCCATGGCTGAGCTGGGGAACACAACATCTACATATTTAACAAGTTTAACTTTTGCTTTGAAACTCTGCCTAGGGCAATATCCCAAAGCGTTCTTGCTCAGTTGTGCACTGGGACCTCCCACTCCTTTTCTTTTCGGTTTAGTGCCAGTCGTGATGTATTTTGAAGGGAGTACTACACATAATTGAATATAATTGAAATATTTGATTGTTTTTTAGAAAATGGATTACCGACAATTTTCAGGGGGCCGTTGTAAGAAACCTAGGAGACAGATGTGTGTGCATACTGTGTGTGTGTCTGTTGGACAAGTACACACTTGCCAATATTGGGCAAGGTAACATTCTAGGTGTGGGTAAAGCTGAGGGCTTAACATCCAGACAAAGTAGTGACTGAGCATTCAGTCACTACTGAGATTCCTAACTTGTCTGTCCTCACTTCTCCGAAACTTTATCTCTGCAGTTGATGACATGGGAGCGGTGCTACGAAGCGATGGTGGGACTGCCGATAATGATGCCAAGGGCAGGAGTCAGAACGGAGGGAGAGAAGGAACTGTCAACAACGTTTGTTATCCGTCGCAGGCAACCGTAACGGCGAGGCTGACCTGTGAGAATACTACATCCTCTAGAGTTTGCGGCCTTCCCCTTTGCTCGTTAGTTTAGCGGTGTAAACAGCAGGGCAGACAGAAGTCGAGAGTGGCAATGAGGGATTGATTGAAGGAAAGAATGAACGGGAAAAGGGTGGAGACAGACTCCTGCATTTTTAAATAACAGATCGGAGCTCATCCTGAAGCTTATCATGTCCAGAGGCCAACGTTTGAAATATGTCATTGACCTTCTAATAGGATTATTTGATGTCACAATATGTACAGTTAAAAAACATATGGCAATTAGTGTGGTGATTAGAACATGATAACACAGATAGTATGATATAAAGCAAGAATTATAATAGACAAAAAAAATTAAGTATTGAACATATGTTGTTAGCCGTAGTTAAAGCCTTGACAGGGTGGAGACATTGGCTCGAGGGAGCGAGACCCCAGTTTGTATTCTGGATTGATCATCGTAACCTGGTGTACATCCGGGCTGAGAGGAGGTTAAACCCTTGCCAGGCCAGATGGGCGTTGATCTTGACCTGGTTTGAGTTTAAATTATCATACATTCCGGATACGAAGAAAGTCAAGGCAGATGCGCTGTCTCTGCCTCAGGTTGATAACACCGCTATTCTTCCTGCTTCCTCTAGATTGGCACCGGTGATGTGGGATGTAGATGCGAACATCCAGCGCGCGTTACGCACAGAACCATCTCCCACAGAGTGTCCCGAGGGGCGTGTGAACGTGCGGTTGGATGTTCGTGATCGCCTCATGTGCTGGGCTCAGACATCGGTGTCCTCAGGTCACCCTGGCATTGGTAGGACAGTGTGTTGTCTCACCAATAAATATTGGTGTCCTGGTCTGGTCAAGGTTGTACATCTCCTTGTGTTCTGTGTACGCCCAGTGTAAAGCACCTAGACGTCTTCCGGCGACTTAGTTACACCCTTTGTAACCATGGTCCCATTTATCTGTGGATTTTCCAACCGATCTCCCTCTTTCCAAGGCTAACAATACATTTGTAGTCGTTGTGGAAAAGGCATTTTTCATCGTTTTCAAAGGCCTGCCGGGTTCCAGAGGACATTGTGTCTAACCAGTGTCCTAGAAAGGGTTTATGAAACGCCTGGGGGTCTCGGTCAGTCTGACCTCTGGACACCAACCCGAAGCTAATGGGCAGGTAGAAAGAGTAAATTAGGATTTGGGGAGGTCCCGAGACACCGGATCACCAGCAGTGGAGTAAACAAGGTAATCTATCGGTTGCATCTGCCACCTGACTACCAAATCAACTCCTCGTTTCATGTTTCTCTCCTCAGACCAGTGGTAGCTGGTCCGCTCCAGCAGTCTAGGGTGCAGGAGGCCCCCCCTGGACGCCGAGGGGGCTCCGGCGTACCTGGTTAGGGGGCCCCCAGTATGTGGAGTGGGAGGGGTATGGTCCGGAGGAGAGGTGTTGGGTGCCAGTGAGGAATGTGCTGGATTCGACCCCCCATCGGGAGTTCCATCGTTGGCGCCCTGATTGACCTGCTCCTCATCCTCCAGGTCGACCTCGTGGTAGGTGTCGACACGCTGCCAGAGCCACAAGTTAAGGAGGGGGTACTGTCAGAGCTCCCTCCGAGGCTAGTCTAGCGCCACCTGGGGGCAGGCTGTGGCGGTCACTCTCTCCGGTATTTTGCTCCACTGGTACCCTCTATGTCATATAATTGTATCGTCCCGTGATACACACACCGGCTGTTCATTTCCCTGATTATGTAAAGTATATAAGTTCCTCGTATACGGGCTGTCTGTGTGTGTAACTGGTAAATGTTACATGTCCGTGTGTTTTGTACTAGACTCGTAGCTGCTGATATACATTATTTGTTATTATATTTGTATTATTTGCTACGTCACATCATTTATGGTTTTATCTGTTTGTACAAGTTGGTTCAGTTATTATTCAGTTATCGGAACATAGGTTAATTAAAGTCTTATCGAAATGAGTTGAACCTGACTCTGTCCTTCCTCGCACACACCTCACATGGACATATAGGTGACAATAATCATGTCAAATGCAGTATTGATGGCAAAATGCTACATAAAATCTTAGTTTTGTAATAATTTCCAAGCATTTTACTTTACACCAAGATGCTCAAGGAGCATTACGCAGAATGGAACAAGTGAATCGAGGGGAAATCCAGCGCTTTGTGAGGCAACCGTACAGAAACTTGATACAGTTCTGGCACACTTGACTTCACACTTGCAAATCTCTTAGCGTTCTCTATTGAAAATATAGCTCATGCTACAGGGTTCAACTCTTTTTAGGCATTGTGACTACTGGATCTGTTAACATGGCTTCTTAATTAATACAAGACTGCCCACAGCTCTGGTTTATTGTCCTGGTTGCACACTTGATCGGCTTTATATCTTAGCTATTCTCTCAAGATTGTTTCCTCTGTGGGTGTCTGCCAATTACTCTGGTTCAATATTCTTTTTGATAATGTATTGTTCATCAACACATTGATAGACAGAAAAGTCTAATTGGCAGAAATATTAACAGAAAGCACAAAAGGGAAAAACATGTTTCTATCAGGGTCATTTGGGAGCCCCACAGCCACACCTTCTCCATTTCTCTCCATGTGGGTCGGTCACCTAAAATATAAGAGCTGACTCTGTCCTAGTGGGACACTATTACATCCAGACATGGGTGTTAGCGCTCAGTCAACTGAATTAGCTCATTTGTGTAACACTTATTAGTCACTTTCATTTTAAACCGTGCAGTATTTTTTGTTCATGCCTCTCTAGTTAAATGGTTGTTATTGGATATATAATCTATTATCAGATACACTATGATGCTATTTAGTGAAACATGTGTATGAGTTAAGTTTTTGTTGTTGTTGTAAGTGTTGATAATTCAAGATGTCTTATATTGAACTTCTAGTGAATTTTACAGGGCAGAATGTAAAGGAATTTACCATCACCGGATTTGACCACCTTGCCCACCAGAAGCTCCTGAGTTTCCTCATCTTCTTCACTTATTTCCTGGTGCTTCTGGGAAGTGGCACCAACATCTGCATCATTGCAACGGACAGACGACTCCACACACCCATGTACATCTTCATCTTCAACCTGGCCTTGGTGGACATCATGTATACCAGCAGTGTCAGCATCACCATGATCTCTGTACTGGTGGCTGAGATCAAGACTATTTCCTACTACTCCTGTATCACCAGCATGTACTTCTATCATCTGGGAGACATCGAAGAGTGTCTTGCTTTGTCTCTGATGGCTTTGGACCGAATCATTGCTGTCAGCTCTCCGCTAAGGTACCACAGCATCCTCACAAACCCTCGCATTTTCCTGATGATCATGTCTTCCTGGCTGATAGGTTTTGGGGTCGTGAGTGGTTTAGCAGTTCAGGCAGACAGCCTTCCATACTGCCAGCCCATCATCAGATACGTATTCTGTGATTTTCCTGCTATGGTCAGAGCTGCCTGTGTCAACCCTGAACTATATTGGACGTTTGGTGTCGTTATTGGTGTGTGGGTGCTCGGTGTCCAGTTAGTTTTCATTCTGCTTTCCTACATAAAACTAATTTACACTGTAATGAGGCTGCCTAAAACTGAGAGCAAAATGCAGGTGTTTAATACATGTACTTCTCACATCATAGTGGTCTTAAGTTATTATGCTCCAAAGATTGTGACATGGCTGTTGACAAGAATTGGTCTGACACTCAATCTGACAGAACGTAATGCCATACTGATTTTATCTACTCTTTTGCCTTCTCTGATCAATCCTACAGTCTACTGTCTGAAGACCAAAGAGATTAGAAAGAGACTGGTTCAGATACTGACTATGAAAAGAATTACACCACTGAAATGAAAAGAAATCATGTTATTGTAATGTGCAAAATCAGACCAGACAAATGTAAATTAGCATCTTATTTTTTAAATGATCTGATTGGAGTTTATGTTGATTGTGAGGCCATGTATCCCTTTGTTTCTGAAACCTGCATTTCCTTCACTCACAAACTATTTTATCAAGTAAAGGATCATTTTGATTGTACCATTATTTTGTACTTTTTGTTTTGTCTTGGTTTTTGAATAATTGTTTTTGCAACGTCAATGATATTGATTGCAAGATATTATTGTATTGGTCATTGTGCAACTCTGACACGATGATAAGATCATATAGTTTAGGGGGGGGGGGGGTCTCTTGTTACCCTAAGAACCCCGTTAGGAAATAATATTAACATTACTATTGTAGCACTGCTTTTCTGTATTCTGAGAGATATTAAATAAATACTAGCGTTAACGATACATCTTAGATAATTACTATTATTTTGATGATTTTTTAACATACTTCACACTTGACATAAGTTATTGTTGTCTTTGAACCAAAAAACACCTTGAGAAGTGAAAAAACATGTTACTATAAACTACCGACAAAACAACAAAAAAGTCTGGTCTCAATTTTGTAGCTTTTCCATGCTGTTATAAATAAATAAATTGTAGTTTATTATTCTTTTGTCTACAACAGAATGTGTATGGAGCTAGAAGAGTCTCAAAAAAGATAAATGCACAGATTAGATTTACAAATGCACACACCGGATTCATACATGCACAGACTACATTCACAAATGCACACACCGGATTCATACATGGACAGACTACATTCACAAATGCACACACGGGATTCATACATGGACAGACTACATTCACAAATGCACACACAGGATTCATACATGGACAGACTACATTCACAAATGCACACACAGGATTCATACATGCACAGACTACATTCACAAATGCACACACCGGATTCATACATGGACAGACTACATTCACAAATGCACACACGGGATTCATACATGGACAGACTACATTCACAAATGCACACACAGGATTCATACATGGACAGACTACATTCACAAATGCACACACAGGATTCATACATGCACAGACTACATTCACAAATGCACACACAGGATTCATACATGCACAGACTACATTCACAAATGCACACACCGGATTCATACATGCGTACAAAATTCACAAATACACACACCAAATTTAAAAAGCACATAAGATTCACAAATGCATACAAATTGTTTAAATGAACATAGCGAAATATATCTTGATTTACAAACTGCTTGCGTGCAGTGAATTTGACTGCATTTGTGTGTGGATTCTTTTTGAGACTCCCCTGACGTGGATCCACACACAAATGCATTTTTTTAACAGAGAATGATCTGCAACCGATCAGATATCTTCCTTTGTTTTAGCTAATCACAAGAACGCACACCACGTGGGTAATGTTTTACTGAAAGAGTGTGAGGTGGGATCCAGCACTGGACGATTATCTTTTTGGGCTGCCATTATGCCGGCCAGTCAGAGTTTGCGTGTCCTCTCTGTAATTTGGATCATAGGGTCATCATTTAGAAGATGGAGAGCAGGGTTAGTAGTAAAGTCTGTACCGGTCAATGTGGAGATAATGTCCACTATTTTGGTCCAAAAGACTTATACTTCAGGTCGATCCGCAGAGTGTGTAGGAACGTACCTAGGGTATCATGTTGGCAAAATGTACAGCATGTATGGGGTGCTAAACCAATCGAGTGCCTAGTCCTCTGGGTCATATAAGTCATATGACATATGTTAAAATGAATACATTGGTGATTGTGATTTTTTAGGAACCAATAACATTCCCCCATAACTTAATCCCAGTCTTCCACTCTTCCAATAAGGCTCACGTCTTTATGATGGGGGAGAAGTATGAATAGTTTCTAACCGTTGGGTTCTGTAGTCGCCATACATCAACAAAGTTCAAATCCTTGGAGATGTGATGCAATGATTTAGAAGAGGCTGTCTGAGCATTGGACAGCTCAGCGCTTGTTCTGTCTGAAGTGCCATCAACTAAGGTATTCATATCCGAACCATTGACTATAAGATAATCACTCAAAGATAGTAGGTCTTTGGTGATTCGTGGATGAAAGGCGGCATCATAAACTGTGGGTGCATAAATGTTCACAAAAGCCCCTTTTCTACCCCGTATAGATGTAGCGCAATATGCCGTCCTCCCTGACTCATCTGCACGGATTCTTTCAGTGCAAATAACGTATTTTCTGTGAACACTTTCATGGCCGGAAAGGCAGGAAATCTTGGTATACAGCAGTACGTGATCTAATTGGCAGAATATTTTACCGCAATGCACAAAAGGGAAAAACATGTTTGTATCAGGGACCGAATCCTAGGCTACTGTTAATCGGCTGTACTGTTCCATCCAGTCATTTGGGAGCCCCACAGCCACACCTTCTCCATTTCTCTCCAGGTGGGTCGGTCAGCTAAAATATAAGAGCTGACTCTGTCCTAGTGGGACACTATTACATCCATGCATGGGTGTTAGCGCTCAGTCAACTGAATAGCTCATTTTTGTAACCCTTAGTCTCCATTATTTTAAACTGTATTTTTGCTGTATTGTTTGTTCGTGCCTCTCTGGTTTAATGCTTGAGGATGTCATCTAATGTTTATTCTATTATTAGATATACTACTTTTGTGAAGCTATTCATTGAAAATAGTGCATTAGTTATGTATTTTTATGGTTGTAAATGCTAATATTTAAGGATGTCTTATAGTGAACTTCTAGTGAATTTTACAGGGCAGAATGTGAAGGAGTTTACCATCACAGGATTTGACGACCTTGCCCACCAGAAGCTTCTGGGCTTTCTCATCTTCTTCACTTATTTCCTGGTGCTTCTGGGAAGTGGCACCAACATCTGCATCATTGCAACGGACAGACGACTCCACACACCCATGTACATCTTCATCTTCAACCTGGCATTGGTGGACATCATGTATACCAGCAGTGCAAGCATCACCATGATCTCTGTTCTGCTGGCTGAGATCAAGACTATTTCCTACTACTCCTGTATCACCAGCATGTACTTCTATCACCTGGGTGGCTTTGAAGAGTGTCTTGCTTTGTCCCTGATGGCTTTGGACAGAATCATTGCTGTCAGCTCTCCTCTTAGGTACCACAGCATCCTCACAAACCTCCGCATCTCCCTGATGATTATAGCATCCTGGCTGATAGGTTTTTTGGTCATGGGAGTGCCTGCAGTTCAGGCATACAGCCTTCCATACTGCCAGCCATACGTATTCTGTGATTTTCCTGCGATGGTCAGAGCTGCCTGTGTCAACCCTGAACTATATTGGACGTTTGGTGTCGTTATAGGTGTATGGGTGCTCGGTGTCCAGTTAGTTTTCATTCTGCTTTCCTACATGAAACTCATCTACACTGTAATAAGGCTGCCTAAAACTGAGAGTAAAATGCAGGCGTTTAATACATGTACTTCTCACATCATAGTGGTCTTAAGTTATTATGCTCCAAAGATTGTCTCTGGGATGTTGACAAGAATTGGTCTGACACTCAATCTGACAGAACGTAATGCCATACTGATTATAGCTACTCTTTTGCCTTCTCTGATCAATCCTACAGTCTACTGTCTGAAGACCAAAGAGATTAGAAAGAGACTGGTTCAGATACTGACTATAAAAAGAATTACACCACTGAAATGAAAAAAATTATGTCACTGTAATCTGCAAAATCTGAAACCAGACAACTGTAAATGTTACCCCATATGTTTCAATGATCTGAACAGAGTTTATGTTGATTGTAAAGCCATTGTATTCCTTTGTTTATAAAACATAGATTTCCTTCACTCACAAACTATTTTAGACTTGTTGTGTTACATTTTTATAGTACAATGTGTAAATACAGTAATAGCACTTTACAACTTTTGTAATGTTAAGTATATTTCATTGTATGTCTAAATGCACTTATCAAGTAAAGAATAATTCTAATTGTACCAATAGTACCATATTTTTTACCCCAATTTTATTTATATTTTATTTATATTGTTTTGTCTTGTTTTGTTTTGCATAATTGTTTTTGCAACAGGTCAATGATATTAATTGCAAGATATTATTGTATTGCTCATTGTGCAACTCTGACACGACGATAAGATCATATAGTTTAGGGGGGGGGGGTCTCTTGTTACCCTAAGAACCCCGTTAGGAAATAATATTAACATTACTATTGTAGCACTGCTTTTCTGTATTCTGAGAGATATTAAATAAATACTATACTACTAAGGATACATCTTAGATAATTCCGATAATATTTATGATTTTAAAAACACCTTGAGAAGTGTAAAAACTAGATGTTACTATAAACTACCATCAATACAACAAAAGAAGTATTGTCTCATTTTAATAATTTGGAAGTTTTTACCTGCTGTTCTAAATACATAAATTGTAGTTTATTGTTCTTTTGTCTACAATAGAAAGCCAAACCTGTGATGATGGAAAATACACACAGGTTCAAAGACAGAAAATAGTCTCAATGAAACCAGCACATGCTGTGACTACACAACATTGGGCCATATTCTTCAATGTTTTCCTAAGTTATTTCTTAAATTTCTTCCTAAGAAAGGTCCTAAGAAAAGTCTTACTCAAATTCACGAACGTGTTCTTAAATTGCATAATTGTTCGCACCTACGTTCCTATAATGATGAATACCACGTCTTCGTAAATTGAAAGCGCATGTCCGTAGTTCCGAATTAGCATAGGTAAACGCCCCGGTATTTCCCATAAAAGGGCATTAAACTGCAGGGCGGAGTGGAAACTCATCGTAAAAACGTGGACAATGCAAAAATGCCGAAACTAAAATGTATATCTGACACCAAAAGAAAAAAACCTTCTGTAATTCAGAAGTGGAAATACTTCTGCAAGAAGTGAACATGCAAAAAGATGTAATATTTAGCAGCGTCAGTAGTGGTTGCAAAATCCAATACAAAAAGGATGCATTGGATTTAATCACTCGTCCTGTGAACGCTGTGTCAGGGGAAGGGCGCACCATGATGACATAAAAAAGAAATGGTGTGACATGACGTTTAAGGGAAAAAAAGTATTGCAAAACACAAACGAGAGATGCTGACCACAGGAGGGGGAAAGGCTTGCTCTGTTCTTACTGAGCTGGTCCGGCACATTGGGGACATAATCGGAATGACCGCAATCTCGGGTGTGTCATCCACAGAAAAGTGTTAAATATATGCAAATATTTGAAATAATTGAATATTATTCATAATGTTATTCTTCATATAATTTAAAGTACTGTAGAATTGATGAAAACGCAGAGACTAATGATTTTAACAGTACAGTCCAACACAGTTGACCTCCCACTTGCAAATCTCTGAGCGATCTCTATTAAAAGTACAGCTGACGCTACAGCCTTCAACACTATTAATTCAAAGTGCTCTGTTAAAATGGCTTCCTAAAATGAGAACTGAGAAATTATAATAACCGCGATTAGCTCTGGAATATTGGCCTTGTGGCACACCTGATCAGGCCTTAGTGCTCACCTATACTCTCAGGATTATTCCAGTGTGGGTGTCTGCCATGATGGTGGTTCAATATTCTTCTTGATTTTGTATTGTTTATCAACACCTTGATGGCCAAAAAGGTATGAAATCTTGATATGCTGCAGTACGTGATCTAATTGGCAGAAATGTTACCGCAATGCACAAAAGGGAAAAACATGTTTATATCAGGGACCATAACCTAGACTACTGTTAATCGGCTGTACTGTTCCATCCAGTCATTTGGGAGCCCCACAGCCACACCTTCTCCATTTCTCTCCATGTGGGTCGGTCACCTAAAATATAAGCGCTGACTCTGTCCTAGTGGGACACTATTACATCCAGACGTGGGTGTTAGCGCTCAGTCAACTGAATTAGCTCATTTTTGTAACCCTTAGTCTCCATTATTTTAAACTGTATTTTTGCTGTATTGTTTGTTCGTGCCTCTCTGGTTTAATGCTTGAGGATGTCATCTAATGTTTATTCTATTATTAGATACAATAACTATTTGAAGCTAGTCAGTTAAAATAGTGCATTAGTTATGTCTTTTTGTGGTTGTAAGTGCTGATATTTAAGGATGTCTTATAGTGGACTTCTAGTGAATTTTACAGGGCAGAATGTGAAGGAGTTTACCATCACCGGATTTGACCACCTTGCCCACCAGAAGCTCCTGGGGTTCCTCATCTTCTTCACTTATTTCCTGGTGCTTCTGGGAAGTGGCACCAACATCTGCATCATTGCAACGGACAGACGACTCCACACACCCATGTACATCTTCATCTTCAACCTGGCCTTGGTGGACATCATGTATACCAGCAGTGCAAGCATCACCATGATCTCTGTACTGCTGGCTGAGATCAAGACTATTTCCTACTACTCCTGTATCACCAGCATGTACTTCTATCATCTGGGTGACATTGAAGAGTGTCTTGCTTTGTCCCTGATGGCTTTGGACCGAATCATTGCTGTCAGCACTCCTCTTAGGTACCACAGCATCCTCACTAACCTCCGCATCTCCCTGATGATCATAGCATCCTGGCTGATAGGTTTTGGGGTCGTTAGTGGTTTAGCAGCTCAGGTAGACAGCCTTCCATACTGTCAGCCCATCATCAGATACGTATTCTGTGATTTTCCTGCTTTGGTCAGAGCTGCCTGTGTCAACCCTGACCAATATTGGACGTTTGGTGTCGTTATAGGTGTATGGATGCTCGGTGTCCAGTTAGTTTTCATTCTGCTTTCCTACATGAAACTCATCTACACTGTAATAAGGCTGCCTAAAACTGAGAGCAAAATGCAGGTGTTTAATACATGTACTTCTCACATCATAGTGGTCTTAAGTTATTATGCTCCAAAGGTTGTTTCTGTGCTGTTGACAAGAATTGGTCTGACACTCAATCTGACAGAACGTAATGCCATACTGATTATAGCTACTCTTTTGCCTTCTCTGATCAATCCTACAGTCTACTGTCTGAAGACCAAAGAGATTAGAAAGAGACTGGTTCAGATACTGACTATAAAAAGAATTACACCACTGAAATGAAAAAATGTATGTCATCGTAATCTGCAAAATCTGAAACCAGACAACTGTAAATGTTACCCCATATGTTTCAATGATCTGAACAGAGTTTATGTTGATTGTAAAGCCATTGTATTCCTTTGTTTATAAAACATAATTTTCCTTCACTCACAAACTATTTTAGAGTTGTTGTGTTACATTTTTATAGTACAATGTGTAAATACGGTAATAGCACTTTACAACTTTTGTAATGTTAAGTATATTTCATTGTATGTCTAAATACACTTATCAAGTAAAGGATAATTCTAATTGTACCAATAGTACCATATTTTTTGCCCCAATTTTATTTATATTTTATTTATATTGTTTTGTCTTGTTTTGTTTTGCATAATTGTTTTTGCAACAGGTCAATGATATTAATTGCAAGATATTATTGTATTGCTCATTGTGCAACTCTGACACGACGATAAGATCATATAGTTTAGGGGGGGGTCTCTTGTTACCCTAAGAACCTCGTTAGGAAATAAAATTAACATTACTATTGTAGCACTGCTTTTCTGTATTCTGAGAGATATTAAATAAATACTATACTACTAAGGATACATCTTAGATAATTCCGATAATATTTATGATTTTAAAAACACCTTGAGAAGTGTAAAAACTAGATGTTACTATAAACTACCATCAATACTACAAAAGAAGTATTGTCTCATTATAAAAATTTGGAAGTTTTTACCTGTTGTTCTAAATACATAAATTGTAGTTTATTGTTCTTTTGTCTACAACAGAAAGCCAAACGTGTGATGATGGAAAATGCACACAGGTTCGAAGACAGAAAATAGTCTCAATAAAACCAGTACATGATGTGACTACACAACATAGACTTCATTGAAATAGCGTTTTCCTCACATACTTGTCCCTATTTTGTATAACCGCCCACCTATCTACTAACATCCTGGTAAACGTTTATCCTTCAGTAACCTTGCACTGACACCGCTACTTATTTATTTTATCTGTCATTTACACATGTACTGTTGTACCCCCATTGCTACCTCTTGCCCTGCACACTGCTAGCCTATTCATTATATTTGTCTTTTGCGAAATGCTTATTGTTTGTACTATCTGTTTAGTACTTGCACATATGTTCTCCGCTTGTGTGCCCTCTGCACATTTGCAATTTGCTGCCAATGGTGCATCTAACATATATTGACTAATGAGGTGAATAAAAAAACAAATCTAATGTTTTTTGTATATGTAATTAAGTTAAAACGGTCTATAGATTTTATTTAAAGTTTTCAGGATCAATTAAGCATTTTTCATCAATTCCCTTTGTTTCCCAAACAGGTGTTAGGTTAGCACTTTAAAAGCCAATCTGAATACCTGTGTGTGCCCTACTCAATATAATCAATCTTGTGATCAACCAATCTGGTTGAGCACATTTTCATAGCCTTTTTATTGGCTCTCGGCTAGCTCAAAACCAGTTTTGTCCTTAAAAAGCCTGACTGAAATTGTTTTCCGGTTGTCTATCACACAACTTCCAGCCTAACTGCAAACATGTGACAATCTCCATTAAGGTGTACAGCGCAAACTGGCTCTAACCAGGACGGAAAAAAGAGTGGGAGGTTTCAAGAAAAAGGACAATACATTAGAGCATTGACTTTGAGAAACAGATGCCTTACAGGTTTTAAACTGGCCTGTTATTGAAAAGTAGTCTTAAAACACCAGTCTTAACGTTAACAGTGACGATGCCTCTCAGGGATGCTGGCTTTTTCTTAGGATCTTCCAACATCCAATGTCTGTGTTCTTTTGCTCATCAAATTCCTTTCACTTTTTCGACAGTCTAGGATATGGCTTTTCTTTGCAACTTTGCCTAGAAGGCCAGCATCCATTCAAATCATCACTGTTGGTGTTGATACTTGCCTATTAAACAGCATAATAACTTTCCTATTAAACAGCATAATAACCTGCCTATTAAACAGCATGTAACCTGCCTATTAAACAGCATGTAACCTGCCTATTATACAGCATGCAACCTGCCTATTAAACAGCATGTAACCTGCCTATTATACAGCATGTAACCTGCCTATTATACAGCATGTAACCTGCCTATTATACAGCATGTAACCTGCCTATTATACAGCATGTAACCTGCCAATTAAACAGCATGTGACCTGCCTATTAAACAGCATGTAACCTGCCTATTATACAGCATGTAACCTGCCTAATAAACAGCATGTAACCTGCCTATTCACTACCATTGTAACCTTCCTATTAAACTCCATAATAACCTGCCTTTTAAGCAGCATGTAACCAGCCAATTATACAGCGTGTAACCTGTCTATTAAAATGCATTGTAACCTTCCTATTAAATAGCATGTAACCTGCTTATTAAACAGCCTTTTAACCAACATAGTAACATATTAAAAAGCATTGTAACCTGCCTAGTTGTTTGAGTGTGAGCCTACACATACAGTAGTATGCTAGCTAGTTAGTTTGCACACTAAAAATAGTTGTTTGAATACAATCTATCCAATGATGGAGCATAGACATACAAGAGTAACTAACTAGCTAGCGCGCTAACGCTAGCTAACATGCTAACGTTATTTGTTTGAATGTATGCATACACATACAGGAGTAGCTAGCTAGCTAGCGCGCTAACGCTAGCTAGCATGCTAACGTTGTTGTTTGAATGTATGCATTCACATACAGGAGTAGCTAGCGCGCTAACGCTAGCTAACTGGCTAACGTTAGTTGTTTGAATGTATGCATACAGGAGTAGCTTACCCATTCAACATACAGCAGCAGCTGCAGCTAGCTATTATGGCTGTTGCCTGGCAACCATGTTCTCATGTTATCAGAGCACGCTGCTACCACACCCGCCCTTCCAGAATGTTCAATCCATTTGGCCAATCAGCAACAAGCAAACGCAGCTTGGTGAAAACTGTCTGTGTCAGTTGAATAGATTCATGCATGGTCATATACTTGTCGGTATACTAACCAGGGTATTACTCAAAGAATTTAAATAATTACATCATGAGAATCCTAAGAACCAGGCCGACATTTTGTATAAATATGTATAATTTGCATCTGTACCCTTAGAAATGTAGGCGCTATCACAATTTACAAATTACCCAAAAAACACTCACTAGCAGTCGATTTCTAGAGTGCAGTTTAAAACGTTTTCTGTTGCTGTCTATGGGGAGGCGCTAGTTGGAAACAAAAGGGCATAACTTAATAACTATTCATGTTACAGTTTATATTTGGACATTTTTAGTGACAGCACAAATAGCTGAACGTTTTGATATACATTTGTGTGTATAGATTTGAAACTAGCAGCAGCAGCAGTTTCTAAATGTTCTAAAAATGTTCTCCTGGAGAAGAGCTCACATTGTAATTTTGAACATTCTACCAATGTATTTTAATGAGGATTAATTAGGGACAATATCGTTAATATTTGGTAAACTACATAACGGAACCTTTTACAAAACAATAACAACAAAACAGGGTTCGGGACGCACATTTTGATCACATCTAGTGCAAAAACTGTGGGAGGAGATTTTACCCCAAAAAGTGATAGAAGTTTAATAATAATAATATATATGTGAGATTACAATATGTGGCTTGACCATTGTCAAGCACACATAATAATATATATATGTGAGATTACAATATGTGGCTTGACAATTGTCAAGCAATGGGGTGTTTGAGGAGGGACGTTCATAGGTGCTGGACCCAGCCCGCATGTGGTTCCTAAACAGCCAATCGAGGGAAAGTCTATCATTATGTGAGGAACAGAAACTTGATTCAGTCCAACACAATTGACCTCCCACTTGCAAATCTCTGAGCGATCACTATTGAAAGTACAGCTGACGCTACAGGCTTCAACACTATTAATTCCAAGTGCTCTGTTAAAATGGCTTCATAAAATGAGAACTGAGAAATTATAATAACCGCGATTAGCTCAGAAAAATTGGCCTTGTGGCTCACCTGATCAAGCCTTAGTGCTCACCTATACTCTCAGGATTATTTTAGTGTGGGTGTCTGCCATGATGCTGGTTCAATATTCTTCTTGATATTGTATTGTTTATCAACACCTTGATGGCCGAAAAGGTATGAAATCTTGGTATGCAGCAGTACGTGATCTAATTGGCAGAAATGTTACCGCAATGCACAAAAGGGAAAAACATGTTTGTATCAGGGACCGAATCCTAGGCTACTGTTAATCGGCTGTACTTTTTCATCTAGTCATTTGGGAGCCCCACACCCACACCTTCTCCATTTCTCTCCATGTGGGTCGGTCAGCTAAAATATAAGCGCTGACTCTGTCCTAGTGGGACACTATTACATCCATGCATGGGTGTTAGCGCTCAGTCAACTGAATTAGCTCATTTTTGTAACCCTTAGTCTCCATTTTTTTAAACTGTATTTTTGCTGTATTGTTTGTTCGTGCCTCTCTGGTTTAATGCTTGAGGATGTCATCTAATGTTTATTCTATTATTAAATATACTAACTATTTTGAAGCTATTCATTTAAAATAGTGCATTAGTTATGTATTTTTGTGGTTGAAAGTGCTGATATTTAAGGATGTCTTATAGTGGACTTCTAGTGAATTTTACAGGGCAGAATGTGAAGGAGTTTACCATCACAGGATTTGACCACCTCTCCCACCAGAAGCTCCTGGGCTTCCTCATCTTCTTCACTTATTTCCTGGTGCTTCTGGGAAGTGGCACCAACATCTGCATCATTGCAACAGACAGACAACTCCACACACCCATGTACATCCTCATCTTCAACCTGGCCTTGGTGGACATCATGTTTACCAGCAGTGCAAGCATCACCATGATCTCTGTACTGCTGGCTGAGATCAACATTATTTCCTACTACTCCTGTATCACCAGCATGTACTTCTATCACCTGGGAGACTTTGAAGAGTGTCTTGCTTTGTCCCTGATGGCTTTGGACAGAACCATTGCTGTCAGCTCTCCTCTAAGGTACCACAGCATCCTCACTAACCCACGCATCTCACTGATGATTTTAGCATCCTGGCTGATAGGGTTTTTGGTCGTGGGAGTACCTGCCGTTCAGGCATACAGCCTTCCATACTGCCAGCCCATCATCAGATACGTATTCTGTGACTTTGCTGCTATGGTCAGAGCTGCCTGTGTCAACCCTGAACTATATTGGACGTTTGGTGTCGTTATAGGTGTGTGGATGCTCGGTGTCCTGTTAATTTTCATTCTGCTTTCTTACATTAAACTCATTTACACTGTAATGAGGCTGCCTAAAACTGAGAGTAAAATGCAGGTGTTTAATACATGTACTTCTCACATTATTGTGGTCTTATGTTTTTATGCTCCAAAGATTGTCTCTGGGATCTTGACAAGAATTGGAGTGACACTCAATCTGACAGAACGTAATGCCATACAGATTATAGCTACTCTTCTGCCTTCTCTGATCAATCCTACAGTCTACTGTCTGAAGACCAAAGAGATTAGAAAGAGACTGGTTCAAATACTGACTATAAAAAGAATTACACCACTGAAATAAAATTTTTTATGTCATTGTAATCTGCAAAATCTGAAACCAGACAAATGTAAATTTTACCCCATATGTTTCAATGATCTGAACAGAGTTTATGTTGATTGTAAAGCCATTGTATGCCTTTGTTTATAAAACATAATTTTCCTTTACTCACAAACTATTTTAGACTTGTTGTGTTACATTTTTATAGTACAATGTGTAAATACGGTAATAGCACTTTACAACTTTTGTAATGTTAAGTATATTTCATTGTATGTCTAAATGCACTTATTAAGTAAAGGATAATTCTAATTGTACCAATAGTACCACATTTTTTGCCCCAATTTTATTTATATTTTATTTATATTGTTTTGTCTTGTTTTGTTTAGCATAATTGTTTTTTCAATGTGTCAATGATATTAATTGCAAGCTATTATTGTATTGGTCATTGTGCAACTCTGACATGACCCTAAGAACCCCGTTGGGAAATAAAATTAACATTACTATTGTAGCACTGCTTTTCTGTATTCTGAGATATATTAAATAAATACTATACTACTAAGGATATATCTTAGATAATTACGATAATATTTATGATTTTAAAAACACCTTGAGAAGTGTAAAAACTAGATGTTACTATAAACTACCATCAATACAACAAAAGAAGTATTGTCTCATTGTAATAACTTGGAAGTTTTTACCCATTGTTCTAAATACATAAATTGTAGTTTATTGTTCTTTTGTCTACAATAGAAAGCCAAACCTGTGATGATGGAAAATGCACACAGGTTCGAAGACAGAAAATAGTCTCTATGAAACCAGCACATGCTGTGACTACACAACATTGACTTTATTGAAATAGCGTTTTCCTCACATACTATTTTCCCTATTTTTTATAACTGCCCACCTGTGTACTAACCTACTAACATCCTGGTAAACGTTTATCCTTCGGTAACCTTGCACTGACACTGCTACTTATTTATTTTATCTGTCATTTACAAATGTACTGTTGTACCCCCATTGCTACCTCTTGCCCTGCACATTTTTTACAAGTTTTCAGGATCAATTAAGCATTTTTCATCAATTCCCTTTGTTGCCCAAACAGGTGTTAGGTTAGCACTTTAATTGCCAATCTGAATACCTGTGTGTGCCCTACTCAATATAATCAATCTTGTGATCAACCAATCTGGTTGAGCACATTTTCATAGCCTTTTTATTGGCTCTCGGCTAGCTCAAAACCAGTTTTGTCCTTAAAAAACCTGACTGAAATTGTTTTCCGGTTGTCTATCACACAACTTCCAGCTTAACTGCAAACATGTGACAATCTCCATTAAGGTGTACAGCGCAAACTGGCTCTAACCAGGACGGAAAAAAGAGTGGGAGGTTTCAAGAAAAAGGACAATACATTAGAGCATTGACTTTGAGAAACAGATGCCTTACAGGTTTTAAACTGGCCTGTTATTGAAAAGTAGTCTTAAAACACCAGTCTTAACGTTAACAGTGACGATGCCTCTCGGGGATGCTGGCTTTTTCTTAGGATCTTCCAACATCCAATGTCTGTGTGCTTTTGCTCATCAAATTCCTTTCACTTTTTCGACAGTCTAAGATATGGCTTTTCTTTGCAACTTTGCCTAGAAGGCCAGCATCCATTCAAATCATCACTGTTGGTGTTGATACTTGCCTATTAAACAGCTTAATAGCTTTCCTATTAAACAGCATAATAACCTGCCTATTAAACAGCATGTAACCTGCCTATTAAACAGCATGTAACCTGCCTAATATACAGCTTGCAACCTGCCTATTAAACAGCATGTAACCTGCCTATTATACAGCATGTAACCTGCCTGTTATACAGCATGTAACCTGCCTATTATACAGCATGTAACCTGCCTATTATACAGCAAGTAACCTGCCTATTATACAGCATGTAACCTGCCTATTATACAGCATGTAACCTGCCAATTAAACAGCATGTGACCTGCCTATTAAACAGCATGTAACCTGCCTATTATACAGCATGTAACCTGCCTAATAAACAGCATGTAACCAGCCTATTCACTACCATTGTAACCTTCCTATTAAACTCCATGATAACCTGCCTTTTAAGCAGCATGTAACCAGCCTATTAGACAGCGTGTAACCTGCCTATTAAACAGCATGTAACCTGTCTATTAAAATGCATTGTAACCTTCCTATTAAATAGCATGTAACCTGCTTATTAAACAGCCTTTTAACCAACATAGTAACATATTAAAAAGCATTGTAACCTGCCTAGTTGTTTGAGTGTGAGCCTACACATACAGTAGTATGCTAGCTAGTTAGTTTGCACACTAAAAATAGTTGTTTGATTACAATCTATCCAGTGATGGAGCATAGACATACAAGAGTAACTAACTAGCTAGCGCGCTAACGCTAGCTAACATGCTAACGTTATTTGTTTGAATGTATGCATACACATACAGGAGTAGCTAGCTAGCTAGTGCGCTAACGCTAGCTAGCATGCTAACGTTGTTGTTTGAATGTATGCATTCACATACAGGAGTAGCTAGCTAGCTAGCGCGCTAACGCTAGCTAACTGGCTAACGTTAGTTGTTTGAATGTATGCATACAGGAGTAGCTTACCCATTCAACATACAGCAGCAGCTGCAGCTAGTGATTATGGCTGTTGCCTGGCAACCATGTTCTCATGTTATCAGAGCACACTGCTACCACACCCGCCCTTCCAGAATGTTCAATCCATTTGGCCAATCAGCAACAAGCAAACGCAGCTTGGTGAAAACTGTCTGTGTCAGTTGAATAGATTCATGCATGGTCATATACTTGTCGGTATACTAACCAGGGTATTACTCAAAGAATTTAAACAATTACATCATGAGAATCCTAAGAACCAGGCCGACATTTTGTATAAATATGTATAATTTGCATCTGTACCCTTAGAAATGTAGGCGCTATCACAATTTACAAATTACCCAAAAAAACACTCACTAGCAGTCGATTTCTAGAGTGCAGTTTAAAACGTTTATCTGTTGCTGTCTATGGGGAGGCGCTAGTTGGAAACAAAAGGGCATAACTTAATAACTATTAATGTTACAGCTTATATTTGGACATTTGTAGTGACAGCACAAATAGCTGAACATTTTGATATGACATTTGTGTGTATAGATTTGAAACTAGCAGCAGCAGCAGTTTCTAAATGTTCTAAAAATGTTCTCCTGGAGAAGAGCTCACATTGTAATTTTGAACATTCTACCAATGTATTTTAATGAGGATTAATTAGGGACAATATCGTTAATATTTGGTAAACTACATAACGGAACCTTTTACAAAACGATAACAACAAAACAGGGTTCGGGACGCACATTTTGATCACATCTAGTGCAAAAACTGTGGGAGGAGATTTTACCCAAAAAAGTGATAGAAGTTTAATAATAATAATATATATGTGAGATTACAATATGTGGCTTGACCATTGTCAAGCACACATAATAATATATATATGTGAGATTACAATATGTGGCTTGACAATTGTCAAGCAATGGGGAATGGGGTGTTTGAGGAGGGACGTTCATATGTGCTGGACCCAGCCCGCATGTGGTTCCTAAACAGCCAATCGAGGGAAAGTCTATCATTATGTGAGGAACAGAAACTTGATTCAGTCCAACACAATTGACTTCCCACTTGCAAATCTCTGAGCGATCACTATTGAAAGTACAGCTGACGCTACAGGCTTCAACACTATTAATTCCAAATGCTCTGTTAAAATGGCTTCCTAAAATGAGAACTGAGAAATTATAATAACCGCGATTAGCTCTGGAATATTGGCCTTGTGGCACACCTGATCAGGCCTTAGTGCTCACCTATACTCTCAGGATTATTCCAGTGTGGGTGTCTGCCATGATGCTGGTTCAATATTCTTCTTGATTATGTATTGTTTATCAACACCTTGATGGCCGAAAAGGTATGAAATCTTGGTATGCTGCATTACGTGATCTAATTGGCAGAAATGTTACCGCAATCCACAAAAGGGAAAAACATGTTTGTATCAGGGACCAAATCCTAGGCTACTGTTAATCGGCTCTACTTTTTCATCCAGTCATTTGGGAGCCCCACACCCACACCTTCTCCATTTCTCTCCATGTGAGTCGGTCAGCTAAAATATAAGAGCTGACTCTGTCCTAGTGGGACACTATTACATCCATGCATGGGTGTTAGCGCTCAGTCAACTGAATTAGCTCATTTTTGTAACCCTTAGTCTCCATTATTTTAAACTGTATTTTTGCTGTATTGTTTGTTCGTGCCTCTCTGGTTTAATGCTTGAGGATGTCATCTAATGTTTATTCTATTATTAGATACAATAACTATTTGAAGCTAGTCAGTTAAAACAGTGCATTAGTTATGTCTTTTTGTGGTTGTAAGTGCTGATATTTAAGGATGTCTTATAGTGGACTTCTAGTGAATTTTACAGGGCAGAATGTGAAGGAGTTTACCATCACAGGATTTGACCACCTCTCCCACCAGAAGCTCCTGGGCTTCCTCATCTTCTTCACTTATTTCCTGGTGCTTCTGGGAAGTGGCACCAACATCTGCATCATTGCAACGGACAGACGACTCCACACACCCATGTACATCCTCATCGTCAACCTGGCCTTGGTGGACATCATGTATACCAGCAGTGCAAGCATCACCATGATCTCTATACTGCTGGCTGAGTTCAAGACTATTTCCTACTACTCCTGTATCACCAGCATGTACTTCTATCACCTGGGAGACTTTGAAGAGTGTCTTGCTTTGTCCCTGATGGCTTTGGACAGAATCATTGCTGTCAGCACTCCTCTTAGGTACCACAGCATCCTCACTAACCTCCGCATCTTCCTGTTGATTATAGCATCCTGGCTGATAGGTTTTGGGGTCATGAGTGGTTTAGTAGTTCAGGCATACAGCCTTCCATACTGCCAGCCCATCATCAGATATGTATTCTGTGATTTTGCTGCTTTGGTCAGAGCTGCCTGTGTCAACCCTGAACTATATTGGACGTTTGGTGTCGTTATTGGTGTGTGGATGCTCGGTGTCCAGTTAATTATCATTCTGCTTTCCTACATGAAACTCATCTACACTGTAATAAGGCTGCCTAAAACTGAGAGCAAAATGCAGGTGTTTAATACATGTACTTCTCACATCATAGTGGTCTTAAGTTATTATGCTCCAAAGATTGTGACATGGCTGTTGACAAGAATTGGTCTGACACTCAATCTGACAGAACGTAATGCCATACTGATTATAGCTACTCTTTTGCCTTCTCTGATCAATCCTACAGTCTACTGTCTGAAGACCAAAGAGATTAGAAAGAGGCTCGTTCAGATACTGACTATAAAAAAGAATTGCACCACTGAAATGAAAAAATAATCTGCATTCACATGTAAAATCTGAAACTGAACAAATGTACATTAATCAAATTCACGTTGAATGTGACCTTCACGAATACCCATTTAACCCTTGAAAATTCAATTTCCTTCGCCCCAAACCTTTTTAATCTTTAGTTTTTCTGTCTATATTTGATTTTTATTTCATTATAACTGCTAAATTATAAGTTCAATGTGTAAATAGCAAGCTTTCTTATGATAGCGCTTGTGATGTCAAGTACAAGCATGTGTATACTTAGCAATTGATCAATTCCTTAGATTGTACAGTATTAATAGTATTTACTTTGCTCCAACCATTTTTTTCTGTATAACGTATACATGTAGCATTACTGTATTTTTGAAATTCAGTGATATTACATAGTGTGATATTAAATTCAAAGTATAATGTAATTGCTTGGTGTACAAATCTGAGATAAGCTGTTGTTTGTCACATGTTATACTGCTGCTATCTTCCCAGTAAATTATAGAAAGGACCTTGATTAATACACAATGCATTACCTTTGAACCTCTAACTTTTAACCTCACTTTTGTGAAGGGGATATATGATATATGTTAATATATATAGCCATAGCTTCAAAAAAACTCTGTCATTTAAAAGTAATTTAAAAGTTCAGACTTTTTACATGTTGCTCTCACTGTTTTTCTATTAATTAATTTTCTAATAAATTATGCATAAAAAATGACGGTGAAATATTGTTTATGTTTCTTACTCCTCGGTTAACTTTGGTTGAAAGCACATTTGGCCGAGGAACCTAACTATCAATAAATCAAAAGTATTTTATAAAGCTATTTTTACAACGATGCTGTCACATAGCCAGAAGCCCAGCAGAGCATGCATTAAAAAAATTCATACACAGCCTTAGAAAAACCTGTGATGGGTCATATTTAGGAAGAAACTTAGAGAGGAGCCAGGCTTTGAGTTTAATAATGATTAAATGCAGTTATAAAATATGGAGGAATTTCAGGGACTTTTGAATAAATATATATACCATGAAATAAATAAATTCAAAGGGAAATACATCATTAAATAAATAAATACACCATTAAATAATTACTTAAATGTGTCATTAATTAATAGAAATTTGAATGAAATACATAAATGTGTTATTAAATGTGTCATTAATTAATTCAAATACCAATTCATTTTATGTAAAATACATATATAATTATTTCACTATTTACATTTACATTTCATGATCCTGCGTCGCAGTGCTTCATGAATTACTTAAAACTGTCAAACTGACCCATCAAACTCAGTGGGTGGGGCTAACGCGAATCTAGTCTGATCCATTGCTTTGGTCTGAAGTAGAGTACCTGGATAGAGACAATGGAGTTACAGGGCTCTCAAGTTTTGAACTGAGTTCAGAGTGAGATTTTTACCGATAATCTGAAAAATGACACCTACATTCGTAAAAATAAAAAAATATTTATTTAATTCAGCATTTCTTATTGCAGGTTTGTGTGTGTGTGCGCGCGTGTGCGTAAGAGAGAGAGATAATGGTTAGTGTTGTTTATTGTAGGGGTTGGTAGCAGGTTTTGAGGCCTTTAGCACCAGGGTTGGTTGTTCCCATTTGAAACACTGTGGTTCCAGGCCAGCCATTTTCACTGTCATGATGGATGACAGAGTTCCAGTGCCAAGCTGTACTTGGTTTTGTTTAGTCCAACCATGGAGAAAACCCTCTCAGCATTTGCATTTGAACGAGGGAGCACTAACACTAATGCAGCTATTTTAGAAATACAAATTCGTTTTTTAATGTCACAACTCTAACCCTATACTACTTTATCCAGACTTGGTACAGGCAAAAGTGACCCAAAAGAGATTATTTTATTTTATTTTTATTTTTGTTTAGTTTCCATAAGTTGGGTTTCTTTTTAATGTAAGCCAGGGCAAGGTCAGTCATCGGCGGCTTCATGCATGCGCGCTTCATCTCCGATCTCCTGCTCTGACTGCAGATGGGAGGCTCAGGCTTCTGATTGCTTTGGCACGGGGGTGGGGAACACGGTAGCACCCGCTGCTCGTAGAGAAGAGTATCAGAGTAAGAGCTATACGACCATACGTGCAGGTCCTTCTGGATTCTATGGGAAGAACTTGAGTCCTCTCTAACTGTTCCACTGTTCAAAAAATAACGGCGCAACTTGTGCACGATTTCCTGGCAATTTCTCTGCGTGAGAAATACAATGTGTGGCGTGTGAGCGGGTTGAAATGCGTGTGTCTCACGCCCAATGCGTATCGCCCAATGTATCTAAACCAACGTAGAGGTGAATAGCGCCACCCAGTGTATTGGAATGTGTTCAGTAGCTCTGTATCAATCCATTATCTGGAATTGATTTGTCTTGGCTTGATGCACAGGGTAACCAATCAGGCGTTAGGTTCCGCCTACCAACTTTTGATGGGTCAGTTTGACAGTTTTAAGTAATTCATGAAGCACTGCGACGCAGGATCATGAAATGTAAATAGTGAAATAATTATATATGTATTTTACATAAAATGAATTGGTATTTGAATTAATTAATGACACATTTAATAACACCTTTATGTATTTAATTCACATTTATATTAATTAATGACACATTTAAGTAATTATTTAATGGTGTATTTATTTATTTAATGATGTATTTCCGTTTTTATTTATTTATTTCATGGTATATATATTTATTTAATAAAGTCCCTGAAATTCCTCCATAATAATAAAAATGTATAAGATATTCCCTGGTCAAATGCATGACCGTATATTAGGCAGTTTGATGGAAGCAGATGCGTAGCTCGCTTTAATACACCAATTCCCACAAGCGTAGGGCTAGATTGGTGGGAGATGATTCCTCAGATAAAGGTTATTTTAGGGGTTGTACCTCTTTTTATTTTTCATGTTGTTTGGGTGTTGTGCGGATAAAAAGTCAGGTGCAGAGTCGGAGAATCACGTTTGTGGTGTTTTAATTAAATACATTAAAAGCAAACCGATACAACAGACGGACAAAACACTATAAACTGAAATCCAAATGAAAGTGTGCTAAACATCGTCTTACTCCAAATATTAAACAGCAATCTAGAATAATACAACACTCACCGGACATGTAATAACGTAACATTCAAATAATGCTAATTACTAAAAGGAACTCTAACAACCCAACAGATTGGTAATTCACCCTAGGTGTGCACAATCAAAACAAACCGAAAACAAAGCGTGCACCCGGGAGTGAGAACAAAAGATTGCCACTCGTGACAGTATAACAAGACAAAAGAACAAGGAATGTGAGAAGTCCTTTTAGATTAGATAATATATTATAAGTAAAAAATCACTCATTTACATAATGTGCACTGCCGACGAATTAAATTAATTTAATTGTGTGGTCGACTAGAGGGACAGTATGGAAGCCCATAAGGGACAATATTCAAATGATAATGCATTTTCACAAATGCATTTTAATTGTCAATATATGTAAGTGATATACGAGACAATATTCAAAGGAAAATTGAATAATCCAAATTGCATTTCCATTTTAACATCTCATATGGGCATTCCTGGACATTATTGAAATGAAAATTAGAAGCAGTTGGTAGCTCAGTGGTAGAGTGCATGCTTTGTCTGTATGACGTGCTGTGTTCAAAACCCAGCTGCTCTCCAGGTTGCGGTTGCAAATGAGAAATTGTTCTCAATTGGCCTATATAAATAAAATGGAGTTTTCAAAGACATACGCCGCTTTACAGTCGTCAATATTAATGTTAATGCAAATGAGAAAGTAAAAATGCAATATAAACCATGTAGCCTAATTGAGGAGGAACATCAGCGTCGTAAGCACTCCAATAGTTGCCTTTATTGAGGTCAGTCGGGGCAGTATCGCGCTTTGTGTTCTCTGCGTTTGGGAAACAGGCAGACTCTTTCGATGGAGGGAGGGTTCTAACTAGTCATACTACCACAGCGCTTAATTCCAGACCGCACACACCGTTTCCTGCACACTAACCAGTAAAGGACAGTCGATCAATCTTCTGATGCTAATTGATTCTGGAGCAGACAAACAAGACAAACAAAGAAAGAAAACCCAGAAAGAAAACCCAGTGAAATGTGCTAACTAGATGAAGAGCGACATGAAAAGAAGTTCAGGAACAATAATTAATGTATGTCCTACACAAATACGATGGCCCAGAGGGAAAATCCTATTATAGATTCTTCCTTGGTTAGCAGGTATAATAGAAGAGGTGGTCCTAGAGGCAGCACCACAAGTTGGTCTTCAGTCCAACACACATCACTACAGTACTCAAGGAAAACTGTTTGATACAGTGAAAGGAGCAGGTAAAATTTAACCTAGTATGTGTTTGTTAGTAATATAGTATTTGTAATGAAAGACATTATCTTGTGACTTGGTTCACCAGGAAATAACTAACTTCATATTTTTAAATGTTCCTATAACTATTGTTTTTTTTGACTGCAGTGAAATGCATTTATTATAATGATTTGAGTCAGACTCAGCTTTGTTATTAGGAACATTGTTATTAGTTTGCTCAATTGTTCGATTTTCAGAGCAGTCTCAATGAGAGTCTAATGAGAAATGCATTTGGCATAAATTATTGTTTTCAGGATCCATAATAATGATATTCTTCTATTATAATTGTAAATGTTTTGGACAAGTACCTGAACGTGGATATTTTTTATTGAATATGATGCACGCATTATTGGAATGACTTGATGGATTAAAAAAAACTGTAATAATATTTTACCACATATGTATTTCCACAGCTTACTAACCTTAAGAGGGAATTAATAACACCAACTCAGTATGGGTCCCCTGACCTCTGACCTTACCAGGATAGGCAACATCACCACCATCATTCAACTGCCTTACTTCTTCATCAGTGGATTCACAGGCATCCCCAACATGAATTACTACTATGTCTTCCTCTGTTTTGTGTACATCGTCGCATTGGTTAGTTTTTATAGCTATGAATCATGTAGTTAGCATTGAATCTTGGTTTATGTTGTATATAAATCTGAAACGTTTACAACTGTGAATAAACTGTAGCACATTTAATGAGTTTAGCTATTATAGTGGTGGGCTATTCAACTAAATGTCATTAGCATAATTCCCTGAGCAAGCAGGTCAGACTACAGCACTCAATGGTAAATTTGCAGTAACGACACTCTCTTAGGGTGTCACAAACCTAAACAAAGCATCTGATGACAAATGTATTTTTCTGGTCTAGGTGGGAAACACCTTTGTCATGGCAGTCATTTACATGGATGGCAGCCTCCACAGGTAATTTAGCAAGACATGTAACCCACAACCTACAGCTTCTAGTCTCTCTGAAGCAGAATATGTGAGGTATCTGGGGGTCAACGAAGGTTGTGTTTTTTTTCAGTAACATTCATGCTTCTCTCTATATATGAAGATTTGAACACACTTTATCTTCCTTTACAGCCCGAAGTACATTGCTGTCTTCAGTCTGGCCTTCACAGATGTGTGTGAGAGCACAGCCCTGGTCCCCAAGCTCCTGGATATGTTCCTGTTCAGTAGACAGTTAATCTCCTACGACCAATGTCTTGCCAACCTGTTTTTCGTCTTCCTCTTCCTCACCATGCAGTCCTACAACCTCGTCATCCTCTCCTATGACAGACTGGTGGCCATCTGCTGTCCACTAAGGTGTAAGATAATAAATTAATTTAATTAATTTAAACATGACTAGATAATTTCTCCTTGTGCGATTAATAAAGTATTCTGATACATTTACGGTAACTCTAGATTAAAATTGAAGATACAGTATTGTCAGTATTAACCGCCAAACTCCACTGTTCAGGTACCATGTGCTTGTGACTCACAGGATCATGTATCAGCTGACTGGTGCTTCCTGGGTATTGGCCGTGTTGATGGTGCTAATCGCTGTGGGCCTCATCACTAGACTCTCCTTCTGTAGGTAGGTAGCCCAGCAGCTCACGTGAAGCCGAAGTATTACAGTCTTAATCCCAGTAGGTTTGCTTGGCCAATAAATTAGCAGTAGACAAAGGACTGTTCCTTGAATGTGGACATAAACATGTATTGTGTTGTAGGTCTCTGGTGATCGACAGCTACTTCTGTGACCACGGTCCCCTGTACCGTCTGGCGGCTCCCTGTTCTGACGTGCTCCCTAACAAGATAGTCGCGGATCTCAACCCTAGTTTAGTCCTCTATATCCCCATGGTCTTCATCGTAGCATCTTATGTCTGTATCACTTACGCCCTCTTCACCATCACACTTCCTAAGGACAGGTAAGAATGATTAATCTGAGCGTTATTTTTAGCCAAATACAGAATTCTGTTCGTTGATCTACAATGCATGTTCACCACAGCTGCTTTATGTTGTTCTGTCACAGAAAAATGTACCTTGTCACAGGGATAAATGTAGGGAAATATTGATAATGACACTAAACTTATTTAACTTTATTCTCAATAGTTGACTGACTCCTCACTCTTCTGTCTCTATTCCTACTCCAACCACTTCCTCTTGTTCTCTATCTCTATACTGACCTTTCTGTTTCTCAGACACAGAGCCATAAAGACGTGCACCTCACACCTGATACTAGTGGCCATATTCTACCTGCCCGTTAATATCACCTTCCTTCTGTATTCCTTCATTCCAACAAACCTGCGTATAATTAACCTCTCCCTGACCTCTGTGTTGCCCCCCATGCTAAACCCAATAATTTATGTTCTGAAGACGGAGGAGTTCAAGGCATCGGCCAAGAAACTGCTCAGTAGAGCAGCCCAGAGAGACGTGGGTCCAGTCAAAACGACATAAACTATAATGTTTTTTTTTAATTAACAAGAGTTGTCTAGGGTATTTAAATTACACTATTGCATCATAATAAAATAAACCTCCATTTAAATTAAATGTTTGCAAGTACACTACAGACTATTTGCCATAGTTAAGGACTGCTGCTTGACACTTACCTGACTACAATTACATATTGTTAAGTTTATTACTTTTTATCTATAATTATAAAAAATATTTCCAATAAAAATCACTGCACTATTTATGATTTTAATGTATTCATTAAGTATTAGAGTATTAATTAAAATTGGCACTATTGGCAAAACAAATGCAAAAACATTGCTTTATAATTTTTTCTTCTTGATCTTTTTTTTCAAAAATATTAAACAAACATCTAACATTCAACTCAGTTCACATTTTGGAAGGCTACATTTCCGCATGACAATCCTTCTGTCTATATCAAACCCAGCTCTGGTGTTTGTTTACTTTATTTTGTTTTCATTTCATCTATAGAACCAAGTCCAAATGAAAATTTCATTCAAATTAGGCAAACTATGTGTGGTAAAATTTGTTTAATGACAGAAGAGGCGTTTTTTTATAGCAGCCCTACCAATATGCTCCGGCATAATCTCAAGAGAGAGATTCACAACAGACATCCACAAATTTTGCTGAAGTGAAACAGTTTTGTAAAAATACATGGTCCAAATGGCCTCCTGACCATTGTGCAGGTCTGATCTGCTACCTTATTTTTTTAATTTGCTATTTGCACAATGCATACTGTTTGTACTCCCCATTTGCCACTTGCACAATGCACACTGTTTGTACTCCCCATTTGCCACTTTCAGCTTATACTGCCTACTGCTAGTGATCGGGACGAGACCGCCTATGCCGAGTCCAAGTCAAGAAGGGTCGAGTCCGAGTCGAGACCTTGTCCGTTGGTTTTCAAATACAGTCGAGTCCGAGTCAAGACCAAGTCTTTGAAAGGTCGAGTCCGAGTCGAGACCGAGTCCGTTGTTTTTCAAATACAGTTGAGTCCGAGTCAAGACCGAGTCTTTGAGGAAGCAAGTCCGAGTCGAGATTTTGCCTCGACATGTCAGTTTTGATATTCATAATTTAATATCACCCCAGTTAATAATCAACAGTTAGGCCTACAGACTAAGCTAGATTGGGAATTGTTTAGAGGAGCAGTCTTAAAGTCGTAATATGGACTATGCTTTTACTATTATAAAAAAATTGTGATGGGGACGAGACTGCCTATGCCGAGTCCGAGTCAAGACCGAGTCTTTAAAGGGTCGAGTCCGAGTCGAGATCGCGTCTTTGAAGGAACAAGTCCGAGACGAGTCAGAGAAAGCAGAAATCGGTCTCGAGACCGGACTTGAGTACTACATCATTACCCACTGCACAATAGCACATTAACTTTGTCATATGGCCAGCCTGACATTGTCCTTAATTTCATTTGACTCACACATTGGGGCATTGCATACCGTTTTTGAACTTCTGGTTGATGCAAAATTTATTTTGTTGTACTGTACTTGTACTGTTCAGTGACAATAAAGTTAAGTCTAGTCCGCAACTACAGGGAATAATTAGTTTATCCCTACCAACGGAAGGGTCAACCGATTACTTTAAACAAAGGTTCACAAACGTTTTCCTATCTGCACTGCATCTGTTTACACTGTGAGTTCAAAACAGATATGAAAAATCATAATTAATTCATGTGTTATTTGGCAGACTGGTGCTTGTCAATGGTTGTGACTTAGATTAAGATTGGATCAAATATCCTGTCCAAATCATGCAAAAAAAACAGTTAATTCCAAAAGGTTCGCACACTTTTTCTTATCCATTTATTTTGTTAGCTTGCATTTAAATGCAGATGTTACACACTTCATCTCAGGCGTGGAGACGTAACCCTTGGTCACACGTGAGCGTGCCACAAGGTTGGTGAGGTAATGAGGTTGTCTGGGTGAACAAAGAGGATAAACACTCCAGTACTTTTTAAACACTCGCAGGGTGCTGTCCCGTTTTCCCTGGGACAAGTGAAAAGCATGACTAGTACAAACAACTGAACAAAGTTGAGATCATTGACAAGATCCTATCGTGTAGTTCTGGTCTGATTCATCACCGTTCTCATGCTTATTGAAACTCCACGAGGTGAGGTCTTGCATGGAGCCCAAGACATAGATTTATCACACCAAAATGTTGTCACTTTCTAATAAAGCTGCTTGGCAATGGTCTTGTAGCTAAGTCTAGTCTTGTGTATGTGTACAATCTTTGTTGTTATTCTGTCTCAATTCCTGTTCAAAGAAACCCATAGTCATGGATAGAACAGCGTAGTGTGGTGGAAGCCATGTGCAGAGTCGTTGTAGTCCGTTTCACAATGGTTTATTATGGATACAACAACATAAAACAAACCGAGAACGGCGAACAAAAGCTAACTGGCTAACTTAAATAAACAATGCGCATATCACGTCTTACGTTAATAACGGTTAACCACAGCAATAACTTTATCAACAAACACTCACCTCCAATACTATGTGACATGGAACAATGCTAAGCAAAGTGGTGACTTGCTCGCAACCCTTTATATCCCAACTGATGACTAATAGAAACCAGCCGTGACAGAAACGTAAACAAAGATGTGGAGCACCACCAAAATAGTCCCGTGTAGCAACACCACCTCACTACCCGTGACAGTATCCCCCACTAAAAGGCTAGCTCCCAGATAGCCGAGAGAAACAAAAACAAAACAGGGGAGCAAAAGGAGAGGACCCACAGTCAACCCAAGGGTTAGTCCGGGACAGCGGGTCCAGCCCTTATTAGGCCTTGGTGGGCCGACCGCCATCTAGTACGGCAGAGCGACCGCCATCTAGGGCGGCGTCGCGTCCGCCATCTCGGGCAGTCGTCGCGTCCGCCATTTGGGGCGGCATTGCGTCGAGGGGACGCTCCGGGAGCCCAGGCGGAGGAAGGAGGGGACGTTCCGGGAGGCCAGGTGGAGACAGGAGGGGACACTCCAGGAGGCCAGGCGGAGACAGGAGGGGACACTCCGGGAGGCCAGGCGGAGACAGGAGGGGACACTCCGGAAGGCCAGGCGGAGACAGGAGGGGACACTCCGGGAGGCCAGGCGGAGACAGGAGGGGACACTCCGGGAGACCAGGCGGAGACAGGAGGGGACACTCTGGAAGACCAAGCGGAGACAGGTGGGGACACTCCGGGAGGAGGCCTGGCTGTGGTGGGAGGAGCCGCTCAGGGCACTCCTGCTGAAGTGGGAGGGGCTGGTCCTGGCACTCACGCTGATGTGGGGGTGGCTATAACTCCTCTTCGGGGAAAACCAGATCTGCCTCATCGTAGTCTGGGCCTGGCCCTGGCAGTGTGAACCACACCCCCCACCATCTCCTAGCCACCTCTGATGACTGGTAATCTAGGCCTTTAGGTGGGCTCTGGGTCCTGGAGGTTGGTGGCTGGAAGGGGTCCTCACCAGGTCGGTCTTGGCACTCACGCTGAGAGGGAAGGGACGACTCCAGAGACTCTTGCTGAGGTGGGAGTGGCTCTAGCTCCTCTTCAGGGAAGCACAGATCTGCCTCATCGTAGTCTGGGCCTGGCCCTGGCAGTGTGAACCACACCCCCCACCATCTCCTAGACACCTCTGGAGACTGGTCCTCCAGGCCTTTAGATGGTTTCTGGGTCCTGAAGGTTGGTGGCTGGAAGGGGTCATCCTCAGACTGGCGCTGGATGTTTGACTGCAGCTCCAGGGCTCTTGCTGGCCCTGGCTGCAGCCCCAGAGCAGTGGGCTGCGTTTCCTGAGGCTCCAGGACCGTGGGTGGCGCTGGACCCACAGGTGGCTCCATCCGACGCTTCCCTCTTAGCACTGGGCTTGGATGGTGTTTTGGCGCCAACTTCTGGCTGGGTCCAGCGCGTAGGTTCTCCTTCACGGCCCCCCTAGAACACCTCTCTAGCACCCCCCCAACATTTTTAAAATGTTGCTCCCATGACCAGTTCTTTGGGGGACCGTGAACCCGTTGTGGCTAGCCTCTTCTGCCCGCCCTAGCCGACATATGATGTTACTGGGACTAGTCGACTGAGGACGGGATCCCATAGCAGGGCGCCTTCCCGGGAGTCCTCCACCACTCTCTCGTAGACAGCTTCCTCATCATCCGATGAGAGGGAGTTGGACCCCCAGTCGCCTTGCCAGGTGTAGTGCCGCTCATGCTGCTCCGTGGGGTGACGGTGAGCTTCATACCTCTGAGCGCTATAGCTTGCCCCTCCGAGGAATACACTTACCGTCCGGCTCTGCTGGATTCTGTCTTTAGGGCTTAGCATTCTGTCACGGATAGAACGGTGTAGTGCGGTGGAAGCCATGTGCAGAGTCATATTAGTCCGTTCAACAATGGTTTATTATAGATACAACAACATAAAACAAACCGAGAACGGCGAACAAAAGCTAATTAGCTAAATAAACAATGTGCATATCGCATCTTACATTAATAATGGTTAACCACAGCAATACCTGTATCAACAAACACTCACCTCCAATACTATGTGACATGGAACAATGCTAAGCAAAGTGGTGACTTGCTCGCAACTCTTTATAGCCCAACTAATGACTATTAGAAACCAGCCGTGACAGAAACGTAAACAAATATGCGGTGCACCACCAGAATAGTCCCGTGTAGCAACACCACCTCACCACTCGTGACACCTATCATTAAAATGATGTCTTTGTCAGTGGGCAAACGTACAAAATCTGCAGGGGATCAAATACTTTCCTCCTTCACTGTATCAAAATCCAATAAACACCGTAGCAACTGTCAAGCATGGTGGCGGCAGCATTTTGGCATGGGGAAGTTTTTCTTATGAATATGGTTTCACTCAAATGTTGTTGTCATACTACTTGCCATGCCTGTCATAGGCCAAATCGGGAGTTGGTCCAAATGTTGATATTTTTCAGGGCACTGAATGTACTCTGTGGGATTTCAGTCATTGAGCAGATGGTCTCACCAAGATAGACAATTTTTATTGTAACTAGGGAAATAAACAAACCTATATTCAATTAGAACAGACAGAGAATATCCAGAGAAATGTGCAAACTAAATGAAGAGCGATATGGAAACAAATTCATAAACAGTATTTAGGCTGTCTGTCCCACACAAATACGTGGCCCAGAGGGAAAATCGTATTACAGATTCATCCTTGGTTAGCAGGTATAATATAAGAGGTGGTCCTAGAGCCAGCACCAAAACTTAGTCTTCAGTCCAACACACATCATTACAATACTGAAGATAGACTGTTTGACCGAGTGAGCAGGTAAAATGTATCCTAGTATGTGTTTGTTAGTAATATAGTATCTGTAATTTAAGGCATTATATTGTATGTGTGTTAATCAGGTAATGGTAAACAGAGTTTTTTAAATGTTCTAATTTATTTAGTTTTTATTTTTGGACTGCAAGGAAGTGCATTTTATATTTTTATTTGAACCGGTGGAGAATAGAACATGTCAGACTCAACTTTACATTGTTATTACTTTGCTCAATTGTTACATTTTAGAGCTCTATTGAAGTTAGTCTAAAGAGAAATGCATTTAACATTCATTATTGTTTTCAATAAAGTATCCAGTTTCAATAACAGTATTATTCTATTATAATTGTAAATGTTTTGGACAAGTACCTGAACGTGGATATTTTTTATTGAATAAGATGCAGTCATTATTGGAATGACTTGATGGATTAAAAAAAGCTGTAGTAATATATTCTTTAACTACATATGTATTTCCACAGCTTACTAAACTTTGTAGAGAATTACTAACACCAACTCAGTATGGGTTTCCTGACCTCTGACCTTACCAGGATAGACAACATTACCACCATCATCCAACTGCCTTACTTCTTCATCAGTGGATTCATAGGCATCCCCAACATGAATTACTACTATGTCTTCCTCTGTTTTGTGTACATCGTCGCTTTGGTTAGTTTGTATAGCTATGATTCATGTAGTTAGCATTTAATTTTTCCAGCTGCAGAAACCAGACCTTGTACATAAGTGAGACATTTTTACATTTATGTAACTTTATGTAACTTTAAATATGTACATTGTATCTGGTAGAATTGCTGCAGCACATTTATTGAGCTTAGCTATTATAGTTAGCAAATATAGTGGTGGGCTGTTCAACTAAATGTCATTAGCATAATTCCCTGAGCAAGCAGGTCAGATTACAGCACTCAATGGTAAATTTGCAGTAACGACACTCTCTTAGGGTGTCACAAACCTAAACAAAGCATCTGATGACATATTTGGTTTTCCGGTCTAGGTGGGAAACACCTTTGTCATGGCAGTCATTTACATGGATGGCAGCCTCCACAGGTAATTTAGCAATACATGTAACCCACAACCTAAAGCTTCTAGTCTCTCTGAAGCAGAATATGTGAGGTATCTGGTGGTCAACGAAGGTTGTATAATAATAAAAAAGCTGTAACAATAATGCCTGTAAATTAAAACTGCTATTAGTTCCTACAGGCTGGTGTACAGAGTCGGCATAATAATTTTGGTGGACCTTGGGCTAGGTTTTTTTCTCTCTATAGATGATGATGTGAACGTACTTTACCTTCCTTTACAGCCCGAAGTACATTGCTGTCTTCAGTCTGGCCTTCACAGATGTGTGTGAGAGCACAGCCTTGGTCCCCAAGCTCCTGGATATGTTTCTGTTCAATAGACAGTTAATCTCCTACGACCAATGTCTTGCAAACATGTTTTTCGTCTACCTCTTCCTCACCATGCAGTCCTTCAACCTCATCATCCTCTCCTATGACAGACTGGTGGCCATCTGCCGTCCACTCAGGTGTAAGATAATACATTAATTCAATGGATTAAAACATGTCTAGATAATTTTGTCTGTGATTAGTAAAAGTATTCTGACCATTAAACAATCAAACATGTCTAGATACTGTAATTTTGTGTGCGATAAAGTATTTTGACCATTGAAAAATACAAAGTCAACAATACATTGACGGTAACTCTACATTTAAAATGAAGACACAAATTTTCCAAGTTTTCACTTTTAACCGCCAAACTCCACTGTTCAGGTACCATGTGCTTGTGACTCACAGGATCATGTATCAGCTGACTGGTGCTTCCTGGGTATTGGCCGTGTTGATGGTGCTGATCCCAGTGGGCCTCATCACTAGACTCTCCTTCTGTAGGTAGGTAGCCCAGCAGATCACGTGAAGCCGAAGTATTACAGTCCAAATCCTGGGTTTACTTTAGAATCATTTGTTCGCCAATTCTCTTTACACACACAAAGAATTTGATGAATTGAAATGCATTTGGTATTTATAATTGTACATTTTCGGACAAATACTGTACTGTTCTTTGTAATGTGGACATAAACATGTATTGTGTTGTAGGTCTGTGGTGATCGACAGCTACTTCTGTGACCACGGTCCCCTGTACCGTCTGGCGGCCCCCTGTTCTGACGTGCTCCCTAACCAGATAATGGCGCTTATCATTCCTAGTTTAGTCCTCTATATCCCCATGGTCTTCATCGTAGCATCTTATGTCTGTATCACTTACGCCCTCTTCACCATCACACTTCCTAAGGACAGGTAAGAATGATTAATCTGAGCGTTATTTTTAGCCAAAGACAGCATTCGATTTGATGATCTACAATGCATGTTCACCACAGCTGCTTTATGTTATTGTGTCACAGAAAAATGTACCTTGTCACAGGGATAAATGTAGGGAAATATTGATAATGACACTGAACTTATTTCACTTTATTCTTAACCCTCTTGTCTCTTCCCAATCTAACCACTTCCTCTTGTTCTCTATCTCTATACTGACCTTTCTGTTTCTCAGACACAGAGCCATAAAGACGTGCACCTCACACCTGATACTAGTGGCCATATTCTACCTGCCCATAAATATCACCTACCTTCTCTTCTCCTTCATGCCAACTAACATGAGAATTATCAACCTCTCCATGACCTCGGTTGTGCCCCCTATGCTAAACCCTATAATTTACGTTCTGAAGACCGAGGAGTTCAAAGAATCAGCCAAGAAACTGCTCAGAAGAGCAGCCCAGAGAGATGTGGGTCCAGTCAATAAAGCATAATCAATTAAAAGTTTTTGAGTTAATGTGAGTTGTTGTTATGTGTATTTATATTACACTATTGCTATATAAAACCAATAACCTGTATTTAAATTACATTTCAAACTTCTCTGCGGATACACTGCAGTGTATCAGCCATAATTAATGATTGTTGCTTGACTTACCTGAAAAGTATTACATATATTTAGGTGTATTACATTTTATGTATCATTTTAATAATAATAATAAATATAGCTGCAGGCAGCAATGTCAGATTCCTCCAAACAAGACATCAATTTAAACATGTCAATCCAGGTTTCAGGTCTATCGTAGCAACGGTTCAAAAGAAAACAAAAGTTTTTCCAATTCTTCAGTGTACAAGACATTCCATCATGGCAAACCTTAAGGGTTCAATATACTTTTTTGTTCACCCTGACGAATAAGGCATGTACACCAATTTGCAGACATATTGGACATACATGGAAGCAGCGCAATGTCATAGACTTTGTCCATGGTTTATATGCTAACCTTTGCCAACAAGGCAAGGGCCTATAGCATCACCTAGTGGCGCATGTGTCAAAATGACTGTTTTGCTGGAATGCTTCACGAACTAGAGCATTCATGCTAACCTCTGGTAACACGTGTAACCTGAGTAATTGCCGAAGTGCCATTTTGTTTGTATTCATTTTGCTTAATTTTGAGTTGAAAGACAATCATTTGACACTTACAAGCCAAAAATCAGGTCAATTGAAGCAGCAGCTCAAGAGACGAAGAGTCAGCATCATTAGCATTAGACACTTGGTATTATTTGGGGACCAATTGACTCAAGTTTACCCAGCTCTTAAGCAGTATTTGTTTCGCATATCAAAGTGTTATATCATCCGTCAAAAAGATTTTTTTTAATAGACCAATAGATATTTGGGCAACATGTACATTTACATAAATATGCCCCTTTCGGCCCTTTAATATTGGTTTCGTTTTTCCTAAAAGATAATAGGAATGACAGTAACTCTACACATGTCAAGCCTGACGGAGGAATCCTAAAAACATGTGCATAGGTATTCACACCTTTTGCTCAACACTTTGTTGAAGCACCTTTGGCAGCAATTATAGTCTTTTTGAGTATGATGGCACTTCTATTTTTGTGCAGTTCTCCCATTCCACTTTGCAGGGCATCTCAAGCTTCATCAGGTTGGATGGGGCGCGGGGGGACCCAGGCATTTTCAGATTTCTCCAGAGATGTTCAATCAGGTTTAAGTCTGGTTTATGGCTGTGCCACTCAAGGGCATTCAGAGAGTTGTCCCGAAGCTACATCTTTGTGATCTTTGCTGTGTGCTTAGGGTCGTTGTCCGGTTGGACGATGAACCTTTGCTACAGCTTGAGGTCCAGAGTGCCCGGGAGCAGGTTTTCATCAAGGATGTCTCTGTACATTGCTGCATTCATTTTTCCCTTGATCCTGACTAGTCTCCCAGTTTCTGCCGCTGAAATACATCCCCACAGCATGATGCCGCCACCAACATGCTTCACTGTGCGGAATTGGCTAGATCAGGGGTGGCCAACCCGCGGCTCTTTGTCAGGTTTCTCTTACGTTCATATAGAAGTTTGTGTTTTTGTGTTGTGTTCGCTTCGCTTGAAATCAATAAAGGAATTTTTGTCAAACACGCATGTGTCACAAACTAGGGGTGTAGTGCAGTCAAAAAACAAAGGCAGAAACAGACTATACGTTTGTGGTGTTTATTTTGAATACTATTTAAACCCAACACGTAACAAGTAACTCAAACTTGCCCCTTTAATTGGGATATGCCTGTTTGGAGCAGTGGTTAGTGCGCTCGGCTGCAGAGCTTGATGTCACTGGTTTGATTCCCTCCACCAGATGCCACAAAATATCTTTTGAAATAGTTTTTAAGCTTTTATTTTCTGAATTTTATTTTTGCCCATGTGTATGATGTGGCTCTTTTTGGTAACACAGTAAAAAATTGTAGCTCTTAGCTGACTGGTTGGCCACCCCTGGGCTAGATGATGAGCGATGCCTGGTTTCTTCCAGACATGATGATTGGCGTTCAGGCCAAAGAGTTCCATCTTTGTTTCTTCTGACCAGTGAATATTGTTGCTCATGGTCTGTTAATGTCCTTGAATGATGCATTAAAAGCTCAGAATTGAACACCATAAAACATCTTTGGGGAGATTTGAGGATCACAGTTCACCAATGCCCCTCATCTTATCTGATCATTTAAATTAATATACAAGGAATGGTCGGAGAAACTGCATCAATCCAGGAGTACAAAGCTGATATAGGCATTCCCCAGATAGCTATAATCACGGCCAAAGCGCTTCTACTAAGTGCACATTTTAGGGTCTGAATACTTATGTACATGATATATTTATTTTTATTTAGAGTAAATTGTCACACTTTTTCTGATATATGTTTCGGCTTTGTCATTTTGGGGTATAGTGCGTGGTTTTTCCTCAAAAACTATAACACATCAACATGTAGTGTGTCAAGGGGTTTGACAACAATAACTATGACTTAGAACTGGAGCAAATACTAAGAAAACAACAAACGTAAGGACCACAAATGAGGACTTATGCCCATAATACTCAAATGCCAAGACAGTTATTTACAACATGTTAAGGATTAGTAAAAATGTTTACAGTCATACAGTTACAACTGGTCCTTTGAGAGCCACTGTAATGCTGAGGTCGCAGGGGGTAAAATAATTTGACATCCCTGTCCTACATAAATACGATGGCCCAGAGGGAAAAATCATATTAAAGATTCATCCTTGGTTAGCAGGTATAATATAAGAGGTGGTCCTAGAGCCAGCACTACAAGTTGGTCTTCAGTCCAACACACATCACTACACTACTGAAGATAGACTGTTTGACCGAGTGAGCAGGTAAAATGTATCCTAGTGTGTTAGTAATATAGTATTTTTAATGTAAGCCATTATATTGTAACAGGTAACAGAAAACTGGTCATGTTTAAATTTTCTAATTTATTTAGTTATTAAAAAATAACATGTTACCAGACTCAGTTTTGCATTGTAATTAGCTGGTTGATTTGTTAGTTCTGTACTTAAAGCCAGTCAAAGATAAATGCATTTGATTTAAAATATTTTTGATCTGTTTATTTTCAGGTTTAAAATAATCTTTATTCGGACAAGTACCTGAACGCGGATATTTTTTTATTGAATATGATGCAGTCATTATTGGAATGATTGGTGGATAAAACAAACTGTAATAATGTATTATTATTTTACTACATCTGTATTTCCACAGCTTACTAACCTTTAGAGGGAACTACTAACACCAACCCAGTATGAGTTCCCTGACCTCTGTCCCTAACCAGACAGAGAACATCACCTCCATTATCAGACCAGCTTACTTCTTCATCAGTGGATTCACAGGCATCCCCAACATGAATTACTACTATGTCTTCCTCTGTTTTGTGTACATCGTCGCTTTGGTTAGTTTATATAGCTATGATTAATTTATTTAGCATTTAATTTGTCCAGCAGCAAAAACCAGACCTTGTGTCTCTTGTACATAAGTGAGAAATGTTTACATTCATCCAAAAAACATGTGAATATGTACATTGTACGTGGTAGAATTGCTGCAGCACATTTAATGGGCCTAGCTATTATAGTGGTGGGCTATTCAACTAAATGTCGTTAGCATAAATCCCTGAGAAAGCAGGTCAGATTACAGCACTCAATGGTAAATTTGCTTAGGATGTCACAAACCTAAACAACAGATCTGATGACATTTTGGGTGATGGGTTTTATTTTTCTGGTCTAGGCGGGAAACACTTTTGTCATGGCAGTCATTTACATGGATGGCAGCCTCCACAGGTAATTTAGCAATACATGTAACCCACAACCTACAGCTTCTAGTCTCTGAAGCAGAATATGTGAGGTATCTGGGGGTCAATTAAGGTTGTATAATAAAAAAAATCTGTAACAATAATGCCTGTAAGTTAAAACTGTTAGGCAAGGTTTTCACACTTTATCTTCCTTTACAGCCCGAAATACATCGCTGTCTTCAGTCTGTCCTTCACAGATGTGTGTGAGAGCACAGCCTTGGTCCCAAAGCTCCTGGATATGTTCTTGTTCAACAGACAGTTCATCTCCTACGACCAATGCCTCGCCAGCATGTTTTTCGTCTTTCTCTTCCTCAACATGCAGTCCTTCAACCTCATCATCCTTTCCTATGACAGACTGGTGGCCATCTGCCGTCCACTCAGGTGTAAGATAATAAATTAATTCAATGGATTAAAACATGTCTAGATAATTTTGTCTGTGATTAGTAAAAGTATTCTGACCATTAAACAATGCAAACTCAAACATACATTAACGGTAACTTTACGTTAAAATTGAAGATACATTATTGTTAATTTCTCACATTTAATCGTTTAACTCCACTGTTCAGGTACCATGTGCTTGTGACTCACAGGATCATGTATCAGCTGACTGGTGCTTCCTGGGTATTGGCCGTGTTGATGGTGCTAATCGCTGTGGGCCTCATCACTAGACTCTCCTTCTGTAGGTAGGTAGCCCAGCAGCACACCTTCAAGCCAGAATTACGGTCCAAATCCTCCTTAGGTTTGCTATTAGAATCAGGTTTATTCGCCAATTCTCTTTACACACACAAAGAATTTGAAGAAGTGAAATGCATTTGACATTTATAATTGTACATTTTCAGACAAATACCTGAACTTGGATGGGCAGAAGTTTTTTATATTTTTTTAAATACCTTTATTTAACAAGGTAGGCCTATTGGGAATGTATTCTCATTTGCAATGGCGACCTGGCCAAGATAAAGCAGAAAACCTGTGACCCAAAACTACACAAAATACAAGAGTGCAAATAGCATTGGGATTCTACATGGCATTACAGGATCAATTAAAGAGTCAATATACAGTAAAAATACTGTTCCTTGTAATGTGGATATAAACATGTATTGTTTTGTAGGTCTGTGGTGATCGACAGCTACTTCTGTGACCACGGTCCCCTGTTCCGTCTGGCGGCTCCCTGTTCTGACGTGCTCCCTAACAGGATAATGGCACTTACCATTCCTAGTTTAGTTCTCTATATCCCCATGGTCTTCATTGTAACATCCTATGTCTGTATCACTTACGCCCTCTTCACCATCACACGTCCTAAGGACAGGTAGGAATGATTAATCTGAGCTTTATTTTTCGCCAAATACAGAATTCTGTTCGTTGATCTACAATGCATGTTAGCCACAGCTGCTTTATGTTGTTCTGTCACAGAAAAATGTACCTTGTCACAGGGATAAATGTAGGGAAATATTGATAATGACACTAAACTTATTTAACTTTATTCTCAATAGTTGACTGACTCCTCACTCTTCTGTCTCTATTCCTACTCCAACCACTTCCTCTTGTTCTCTATCTCTATACTGACCTTTCTGTTTTACTCAGACACAGAGCCGTAAAGACGTGCACCTCACACCTGATACTAGTGGCCATATTCTACCTGCCCATAAATATCACCTACTTTCTCTCCTCCATCATGCCAACAAACCTGCGTATAATTAACCTCTCCCTGACCTCTGTGTTGCCCCCCATGCTAAACCCAATAATATACGTTCTGAAGACCGAGGAGTTCAAAGAATCAGCCAAGAAACTGCTCAGAAGAGCAGCCCAGAGAGACGTGGGTCCAGTCAATAAAGCATAATCAATGAAGGGTTTTTGAGTTAATGTGAGTTGTTGTTATGTGTATTTATATTATACTAAAAACCAATAACCTGTATTTAAATTAAATTTCAAACGTCTCTGCCGGTACACTACAGTGTATCAGACATAATTAATGATTGTTGCTTTACTAAAATGATTATATACATTTAGGTATATTACTTTTTATGTATCATTTGAATAATAATAATAATAAATATAGCTGCAGGCAGCATGTGTCCCATATTCGAGATTTGAGGTCCTAGTATCCTGTTGTATCAATGTGCCGATTTTGAAAAAAACGTATGCAAGTTTGGTAGATAAGTATAATAAGAAAACTCACAAAAACAATAGGTTTCCTCCTGACTGGGGGAATCCTGATAACATGTACATAGATATTCACAGCCTTTGCTCAACACTTTGTTGAAGCACTTTTGGCAGCAATTATAGCCACAAGTGTTTTTTAGTATGATGGCACACCTATTTTTGTGCAGTTCTCCCATTCCACTTTGCAGGGCCTCTCAAGCTTCATCAGGTTGGATGGGGCGCGGGGGGACCCAGACATTTTCAGATTTCTCCAGAGATGTTCAATCAGGTTTAAGTCTGGCTTATGGCTGTGCCACTCGAGGGCATTCAGAGAGTTGTCCCGAAGCCACATATGTGTGCTTTGGGTTGTTGTCCGGATGGACAATGAATCTTTGCTCCGGTCTGAGGTCCAGAGTGCTCGGGAGCCGGTTTTTATCAAGGATGTCTCTTCATTGCTGCATTCATCTTTCCCTCGATCCTGACTACTCTCCCAGTTCCTGCTGCTGAAAAACATCCCCACAGCATGATGCTGCCAACAACAGGCTTTACTGTACAGATGGTAATGGATCGATGATGAGCGGTGACTGGTTTCTTCCAGACATGATGATTGGCATTCAGGCCAAAGAGTTCAATCTTTGTTTCATCTGACCAGTGAATATTGTTTCTCATGGTCTGTTAATGTCCTTGAATGATGCATCAAAAGCTCAGAATTGAACACCATAGTACATCTGTGGGGAGATTTGAGGATCACAATTCACCAATGCCCCTCATCTTATCTGATCATTTAAAATAATATACAAGGAAGGGTCGGAGAAACTGCATCAATCCAGGAGTACAAAGCTGATATAGGCATTCCCCAGATAGCTATAATCACGGCCAAAGCGCTTCTACTAAGTGCACATTTTAGGGTCTGAATACTTATGTACATGATATATTTATTTTTATTTCCAGTAAATTGTCACACTTTTTCTGATACTTGTTTCTGCTTTGTCATTTTGGGGTATAGTGTGTGTTTTTTCCTCAAACACTATAACACGTCAACATGTAGTGTGTCAAGGGGTTTGACAACTATAACTATGACTTAGAACTGGAGCAAATACTAAGTAAACAACAAACATACGGACTCACCACAAATAAGGACTTACATCAACATCAATGAAACAACAAGGACCGACACAAAAGGACCAAACAAAAATATAAGAACTAATGAGGAAAAACTAGACACTAGGTGAGGGGCAAACACAGGTGTTATGAATCAAAACACTACAGGGGAAAAATCACCAAACAATGCACACAAGGACCAGGAGGGGGCATAACCGGACAAGACAGGACAAAACCAGACTGCAAACATGACATTACAAATATTATTATCAATGAACAGTGTAGCAACTGCCGAGGATTGTGGCGGCAGAATCTTTGCATGGGAACGTTTTGTTATGGATATGGTGTTACTTAAATATTGTTGCTTACTAGAAGAATATGTCATATTTATGTCATATTTTTTTCCATTCTGGTTGCCACGCCCATCGTGGGCCAAATGTTGCCACGCCCATCATGGGCCAAATCTGGTGTTGGTCCAATTGTTTGAAGGGCACCTAATGTACTCTCTTGGATTTCAATCATTGAGCAGATGGTCTGCCAAGATAGACATTTACTCCATTTAAAAAAATAGTTTTTTTTAATTGTAACTAGTGAAATAAAAACTAGGGAATTTACTGCATAAAAACAAACAGAGAATATCCAGAGAAAGTTGCAAGCTAGATGGAAAGGGATATATAAACTAATTCAGGCTATTATGCTTTACAACACATGTGTCAAAATCAAGGCCCAGAGTACGGATCAAAGCTCAGAGCATTATTTTATCTGGCCTGCAAGAGCTAAAATAAAAGTCTCTTCTCATTTACAGCATTTCAATGACCATAAACTCTCACAAGGCATGTAGATTTTGTGATCCGCATCTAGCGCATTCCGACGCTAGATTGCCATATTTTCATAACCGGTATGTCTTCTGTGCTATGAGGCGGTGTCGGTGATGAATCAATACAATTCACGTTGACATTTTGACACCAAAAACGGAGCAAAGTAAGCTTAGTTTAACCTCCAAGAAAACATCAAACTGTCCAAGAATTAAACCGCTGACCGCAATCACAGCGGAATATGTTTACTAAAGGTACAGCCATAAATCATGCAGTAGTGAAAGCAAGCTTCATTCTGGTTAAAGAAATCGCACAAGCTTCCAAGTGTTTTTCAGAGGATGCATTTTTAAAGCGCTACCAAACTTCTGCCCTTCTCAAGTCTCACAAAAAAGTTTTTAACCATGTTAATTTATTAACTTATTTTTGATGATATGTGAAATGTGCCTACTTATATTTTAACATTTCTGTAAATCCATGTACAATATTTGTACACTTAAATAAATTATACTCAAACGCAAAGACAGTTATTTACAACATGTTAAGGATTAGTAAAAATGTTTACAGTCATACAGTTACAACTGGTCCTTTGAGAGCCACCGTAATGCTGATGTCGCAGGGGGTAAAATAATTTGACATCCCTGTCCTAGATAAATACGATGGCCCAGAAGGAAAATCATATTAAAGATTCATCCTTGGTTAGCAGGTATAATATAAGAGGTGGTCCTAGAGCCAGCACCACAAGTTGGTCTTCAGTCCAACACACATCATTACACTACTGAAGATAGACTGTTTGACCGAGTGAGCAGGTAAAATGTATCCTAGTATGTGTTTGTAAGTAATGTAGTATTTTTAATGTAAGCCACTATATTGTATGTGTTTTCAACAGGTAACAGAAAACTGGTCATGTTTAAATGTTCTAATTTATTTTGTTACTAAAAAAGAACATGTTACCAGACTCAGTTTTGCATTGTAATTAGCTTGTTGATTTGTTGATTAGTTCTGTACTTAAAGCCAGTCGAAGATGTATTTGATTTAAAATATTTTCTATCTGTTTATTTTCAGGTTTAAAATAATCTTTATTCGGAAAAGTACCTGAACGGGGATATTTTTTTATTGAATAATGCAGTCATTATTGGAATGATTGGTGGATAAAACAAACTGTAATAATGTATTATTATTTTACTACATATGTATTTCCACAGCTTACTAACCTTTAGAGGGAACTACTAACACCAACCCAGTATGAGTTCCCTGACCTCTGTCCCTAACCAGACAGAGAACATCACCACCATCATCAGACCAGCTTACTTCTTCATCAGTGGATTCACAGGCATCCCCAACATGAATTACTACTATGTCTTCCTCTGTTTTGTGTACATCGTCGCTTTGGTTAGTTTATATAGCTATGATTCGTTTAGTTAGCACTGAATTTGTTCAGCTGCAGAAACCAGACCTTGTCTCTCTTGTACATAAGTGAGAAACGTTTGGTTTAAGAAAAAACATGTAAATATGTACATTGTATCTGGTAGAATTGCTGCAGCATATTTAATGAGCTTAGCTATTATAGTGGTGGGCTGTTCAACTAAATGTCATTAGCATAATTCCCTGAGCAAGCAGGTCAGGTTACAGCACTCAATGGTAAATTTGCAGTAACGACACTCTCTTAGGATGTCACAAACCTAAACAACAGATCTGATGACATTTTGGGTGATGGGTTTTATTTTTCTGGTCTAGGTGGGAAACACCTTTGTCATGGCAGTCATTTACATGGATGGCAGCCTCCACAGGTAATTTAACAAGACATGTAACCCACAACCTACAGCTTCTAGTCTCTCTGAAGCAGAATATGTGAGGTATCTGGGGGTCAACGAAGGTTGTGTTTTTTTTTCAGTAACATTCATGCTTGTAAGTTAAAACTGTTTTTTTCTCTATATATATAATGATGTGAACACACTTTATCTTCCTTTACAGCCCGAAGTACATTGCTGTCTTCAGTCTGGCCTTCACAGATGTATGTGAGAGCACAGCCCTGGTCCCCAAGCTCCTGGATATGTTCCTGTTCAATAGACAGTTAATCTCCTACGACCAATGCCTCGCCCACCTGTTTTTCGTCTTCCTCTTCCTCACCATGCAGTCCTTCAACCTCATCATCCTCTCCTATGACAGACTGGTGGCCATCTGCCGTCCACTCAGGTGTAAGATAATACATTAATTGAATTAATTAAAAAGTACCTTTTGTGCGATTAATAAAGTATTTTGACTATTTAAAAGTCAACAATACATTTACAGTAACTTTACATTCAAATTGAAGATACAGTATTGTCAATTTTAACATTTAATCGCTTAACTCCACTGTTCAGGTACCATGTGCTTGTGACTCACAGGATCATGTATCAGCTGACTGGTGCTTCCTGGGTATTGGCCGTGTTGATGGTGCTAATCGCTGTGGGCCTCATCACTAGACTCTCCTTCTGTAGGTAGGTAGCCCAGCAGCTCACGTGAAGTCGAAGTATTACAGTCTTAATCCCGGTAGGTTTGCTTGGCCAATAAATTAGCAGTAGACAAAGGATTGTTCCTTGAATGTGGACATAAACATGTATTGTGTTGTAGGTCTCTGGTGATCGACAGCTACTTTTGTGACCACGGTCCCCTGTACCGTCTGGCTGCCCCCTGTTCTGACGTGCTCCCTAACAGGATAATGGCACTTACCATTCCTAGTTTAGTTCTCTATATCCCCATGGTCTTCATCGTAGCATCCTATTTCAGTATCACTTACGCCCTCTTCACCATCACACTTCCTAAGGACAGGTAAGAATGATTAATCTGAGCGTTATTTTTATTCTATTTGATGACCTACAATGCACGTTCACCACAGCTGCTTTATGTTATTGTGTCACAGAAAGATGTACCTTGTCACAGGGATAAATATTAAATATGTAGGGAAATATTGATAATGACACTGAACTTATTTCACTTTATTCTTAACCCTCTTGTCTCTTCCTACTCCAACCACTTCCTCTTGTTCTCTATCTCTATACTGACCTTTCTGTTTCTCAGACACAGAGCCATAAAGACGTGCACCTCACACCTGATACTAGTGGCCATATTCTACCTGCCCGTTAATATCACCTTCCTTCTCAATTCATTAATTCCAACAAACGTGCGTATAATTAACCTCTCCCTGACCTCTGTGCTGCACCCCATGCTAAACCCAATAATTTATGTTCTGAAGACGGAGGAGTTCAAGGCATCGGCCAAGAAACTGCTCAGTAGAGCAGCCCAGAGAGACGTGGGTCCAGTCAATAAAGCATAATCAATGAAGGGTTCTTGCTTCATACCACTATTACTATATAACACTATTAATCTCTCTATTATTTGAATCTTAGACTACAGTGTGTCAGCCATAGTTAATGGTTGTTGTTTGACTTAATTGAAAATAATTGCATGTAATTCTAACATGTATTACATTTAAAGCATAATTGTTAATAATATTTCTCATGAAAATCACTTCATTATTTATAATGATCTTTTATTATTGAGGTATTTGCTGCTGTACATAACCCTCCCCTTATAGTGGCACCTTTTGTAAATATAGGCAAAAATGCTGCTTTATAGTGTTTCCCCTTTTGTATTTTCTGAGACGGTGAGGTGAAGACCACAAATCTTCACCCTGTGTTTCCCGGTTTCCATCATTCCATTAACTCATTCCCGGACTCGATCTTGTCTTTTCATTATTATGCACACCAGGTTCCTATTAGCCCCATTAGTACGCGTGTAATTGTTTGCTTCTCTGTCCCCTGTTCGGTGGATCATTCTTGATCAAGTCTTGTCTTTAATGTCGCTAAGTGTTTCTCTTATGGTCTTATGTCGGCTGCCCGTGGCCGTTTTGGATTAAAAAAAAGTTCAGACATCCAACGAAAGCTGCCGAGGTGAAACAGTTTGATATAAAGTGTGTTTTAACAAAGCGTCTGTTATTCAACAGTTGTTACTCAGGAATCTCTGTGGTGGCCTGTAAGTGGTGACAGAACAGGTCATTTTATAATCCACTTTTGTAGTTCATTTTTAGTTTCATTGGTTCCTACCACTTCTTTCATTTTTGTAAAGCCAGTTTTCATTAAAGAACCATACTTTCAGCTTTACGTCTGTGTCTACCTCAACTTGTGACGGTGCCAAACCTCAAATTGTTTTTATAAATGAGAGATCTGGGTCGAGAGTTCCGCCAAGGTCTCTCACAGTTTCTTTTTTGCGATAGAAACAAACAACCATTTAAGTTCACTGTGAAATGATTAAGTGTTAAGTAGACGTTTAATGCACACTTTTGTTTCCTTTAATAGTCTTTCCATTCGTTGTCAACATGTTTGTTTTACCATTTAGAATTTGAAAGTGTTTAAGCTGTGCGTCTGGCTTTATACAGCACTGCACCCTTGGAATGTGACGCTACACTTGTATAATATAATTTGAATTAACATTGCATCACAATAGCTGTCATGGTTGGCGTAGTTCTGCATGTTGTACTGCAGCCTCCAACATCTCCTGCTCCTCCAGGTGTTCCTCCACATTGCCTGCCACAGATCACTGGAAAAGACAAATCCACCTAGTGCCACCCGTTAAAAGTTCTCACCTAAAGAATGATGTAAATTAAAAAATATGTTAAAAAACTCTAAAAACTAGTAACAACAAATAGAGCAATAAACATATTCATTTTCTGAACAAACTACAAACCAATCTGCGAAACAAGACGCTAGACGGTGAAAATGTACATTTTACATATTCACAGACGTGTCCCTAAACTCCTTATTATCCAAAGCTGGAGACAGGAAGCATATGCAACTAAACAGATTAAATTGGGCGTGCAACAATACAGTGGACATGTCTAGTTTGCACCATCTATGCATGTCATACATAAGAAGTATGGTGGCCCACAGGGATCATCCCATTACATATTCACAATATGTTAGCAGGTATATAAGTGCCGATGATCCAAGAGCCAGGAGCCACAAGTGTGTGTGCCAGTCTGACACATCAGTGGACAGGCTGTTGGATAAAGTCTGTGGTAAGCTCAGTTAAGCTGTATGTTGGTAAAAGTGTATCTAATTGAGTGGTGATATATAGATAAAGATGATAGCATGCTTTATAGATTTTTACTGAGTCAAAAAAATGTATCAGTCGTATTTTTCAAATGTATTCTAATTTTGATTAATTTCTCTCCTTATTTTTGTGATTTTTGAAGTATTATCAATGTGTATTAGTATATTTATTATTAGTTTTTTTAATGTAACCCTAATTTACCTTCATTTTTAAATGTAAACATATAAATCAGTATATAAAAACGAATTGTGAATCTTGCAAAATTTGATGTAATAATTCTGAAATTACACTTGTCACCATTAGAAAGCATTAATGTTAGATTGCATACCACATGAATTAATTTAAAATAATATTAAATAATACATTTATAGACATTTAGATTTCTTATTCCACAGCTTTCTAACTTCCAGAGAAAACTGACTAGACCTACAAGTTAAGATGAGTATTCTGACCTCTGACCTTAACCAATCCGTGAACAGCAGCACCATCACCATCATCAGACCACCTTACTTCTTCATCAGTGGATTCACAGGCATCCCCAATATGGAGTACTACTATGTGTTCCTCTGTTTTGTATACATCATCTCTCTGGTTAGTCTATTATTCTGGACCAGGAGGTTAATATCTTACTATTATCCAGGTGGATACTATGAACCTCTGGTCCATGAGGTTAATATCTCATTCTGGTCCAGTTTATTACATACATTCATTGTCAATGTGTTGTCCAGTTAATATGTTTTAAAATGTTTCTACTTTTAATAGAAAGCATACTTTACCTGTATTTACCTGTATCTTCATTGTGTCATGGTTTCCTCTCCCACTCTCTGTGTATGTGTGTCTGTATTGGGTTCAGGTGGGGAACACCTTTATCATGACGGTTATTTATGTGGACCGGAGTCTCCACAGGTAACCAGACCTCTCATATCTGTGTCATTGATAGCATGCAGCATAATGCCACTGAACCATTGTGTAAATGTACACATTGCACTTTGTTAGTTAGTTAGTTAATTGCATTACATTTGCTATCACACAGTTGTACTAATCTCTCAACATGGCTTCTAAATACAAACCACCTCAGAACCATCAGTACTGTTTGTAATTGATGGTTTGCAGTGAACCATGATCTACAGTTTTGTCCACTCCTTCACTGATTGTGTTTCAGTAGTCAGATGTCTAAAATTTGACGACATGTCTTAATGTTGTACATGGAACATTTCATTTATAAAATCAGGACTTTACTCTACAGCCCCAAGTACATCGCAGTCTTCAACCTGGCCTTCACAGATGTGTGTGAGAGCACAGCCATGGTCCCAAAGCTCCTGGACATGTTCCTGTTCAACAGACAGTTCATCTCCTACAACGACTGCCTTGCCAATCTATTCTTCCTCTTCCTCTTCCTCACCATGCAGTCCTTCAACCTCACCTTACTTTCCTATGACAGACTGGTGGCCATCTGTCTCCCACTCAGGTATCAGAAATGACTCAATGAAGGTATCTTCAGTATCTCAATGATCCAAGAATCCTTCCTAATAGTGACGTTAAAACACCCAGAGATCAATATATGATCACAGTTGTGACCAGCAGCCTCCACTGGGAGTTGCTTCAGGCTAATGGATGTAGCTTTGATCAGGCTAATGGATGTAGCTTCAGGCTAATGGATGTAGCTTCAGGCTAATGGATGTAGCTTCAGGCTAATGGATGTAGCTTCAGGCTAATGGATGTAGCTTTGATCAGACTAATGGATGTAGCTTCAGGCTAATGGATGTAGCTTTGATCAGGCTAATGGATGTAGCTTCAGGCTAATGGATGTAGCTTTGATCAGGCTAATGGATGTAGCTTCAGGCTAATGGATGTAGCTTTGATCAGGCTAATGGATGTAGCTTTAATCAGGCTAATGGATGTAGCTTCAGGCTAATGGATGTAGCTTCAGGCTAATGGATGTAGCTTTGATCAGGCTAATGGATGTAGCTTCAGGCTAATGGATGTAGCTTTGATCAGGCTAATGGATGTAGCTTCAGGCTAATGGATGTAGCTTTGATCAGGCTAATGGATGTAGCTTCAGGCTAATGGATGTAGCTTCAGGCTAATGGATGTAGCTTCAGGCTAATGGATGTAGCTTCAGGCTAATGGATGTAGCTTCAGGATAATGGATGTAGCTTTGATCAGGCTAATGGATGTAGCTTCAGGCTAATTGATGTAGCTCCAGGCTAATGGATTAGCTTTGATCAGGCTAATGGATGTAGCTTTAATCAGGCTAATGGATGTAGCTTCAGGCTAATGGATGTAGCTTTGATCAGGCTAATGGATGTAGCTTTAATCAGGCTAATGGATGTAGCTTTAATCAGGCTAATGGATGTAGCTTTAATCAGGCTAATGGATGTAGCTTCAGGCTAATTTATGTTGCTCCAGGCTAATGGATTAGCTTTGATCAGGCTAATGGATGTAGCTTTAATCAGGCTAATGGATGTAGCTTCAGGCTAATGGATGTAGCTTTGATCAGGCTAATGGATGTAGCTTTGATCAGGCTAATGGATGTAGCTTTAATCAGGCTAATGGATGTAGCTTTAATCAGGCTAATGGATGTAGCTTTAATCAGGCTAATGGATGTAGCTTCAGGCTAATGGATGTATCTCCAGGCTAATGGATGTTGCTCCAGGCTATTCCTTGTCTACTAGTGCGTTAGCTAGACATCAGGTATGTCGGGACCTCTAACTGATTATGGTAGTTAGTTAGACAAGCATTCTTCTCTGAGCATGAAAGCCCTGTTTACCTTCCTGGATGAGCTAGCACGGTGAAAATAAGCATTATGTCTAGGTTGGGCACGTCTCGCAAGACCAATGTTCACAATCTCGATATCTACAACGCTCCCTTGAGGGACAAATCAAGCGTTTTTAACTGAATGTCTTTCAGAGTATGGGGAGGAATGAGTTTCACATATTTGAGGACGTTTGCTAAGTAACAAAGTTGTCTCCACTGTCCAGGTATCACGTGCTGGTGACTCACAGGTTCATGTGTCAGCTGTCGGCCGCTGGTTTGATGGGCTCTCTGTTGACCGTGTTGATCGCTGTGGGATTAATTACCCGCCTCTCATTCTGTAGGTAAGTGGGTCAGGACTGGACCCTGTAGCAGGCATTAGACACATTGTTGTTTAGCACTGTATTAGTTGGTGAAAAATGTCCATTGTGTTGTAGGTCTGTGGTGATCAACAGCTACTTCTGTGACCACGGTCCCCTGTTCCGTCTGGCGGCCCCCTGTTCTGACGTGCTCCCTAACATAATAATTTCATACCTCAACCCCTGTATAGTGTTCTATATTCCCATGGTTTTTATCGTGGCATCTTACATCTGTATAACGCACGCCCTCTTCACCATCACACTTCCCCAGGACAGGTAAGACAGAATAAATATTTAGCAATGTACTCTTGTTATAGATGAAAATAGTGTTTGTGACAATGACTATGTTTTATTGACCCTTAGAACGATGTTGTTAATGACAAACTTGCTTAGATAAATTTTCCTCACTGCAGTGCACTGACATTTGTTCTCTTTCTATTTATGTCATTTCTCTCAGACACAAGGCCATAAAGACGTGTGTTTCACACCTGATACTCGTGGCCATTTTCTACCTGCCAATTACTCTCACCTTCCTCCTCCAATCTCTCATTCCAACAAACCTGCGTATAATTAACCTCTCCCTCACCTCTGTGTTGCCTCCAATGCTCAACCCCATCATATACGTCCTGAAGACAGAGGAGTTCAAGGAATCGGCCAAGAAGTTTATCAGGGGAGTGTTTCACAGAGCTGTGGCACCACTGAAGGCAACATGAAATATTATGACGTTTTTGCTGACTGTTTATCTTGCTATTGCTGTCGTCGTTTGGCTTGTTTTTAGTCGCCTTCAATAAAATAAGGATGGGATGAAAGCTACAGAGTATCTATAAGTTGTTTGGCAAAAATAGATAGATTTTGTCATGAATACTTATTTCCGCTGGTATTTTTTTATGTCTGTTTATATGTTTTTTATATGTATCATGTTTTCACATTGTTGCCCTTCTAAATTATATTTTTAATACACCAGCAACTCTTGTCATGGTAGATTCTGCTCAGACTGAAAAGGATAAAGAATTGCACGATGTTACTTTTACACTTTACACAATTGATATTAATTTATGTACAATATGATGAGCACATGTAACTTTTCAGTGTAGTATATCAAACATTGGTTAAATTGCATCACCCCTTCATACGGGGACCACAAGTTTAATTAGAATTGTATTTACATATTTTCTTAATTTTGCAAATTTCTCATTTTATGGAAAGACATGTTGAAGCGACTGTATTGGCCAGCGTTTGTTATTTTTGCTTGACTTAATAAGGAGAAAATAAATAGCATTTTGTCCACATGCATTAGATTATAGAAATTGTAACAAGCTGTAAGAAACCATAATAAAATGTATACACATTTTTCATGTTCTTTCAATACTTTCACATGAGTCTCCAAATAGCAAGGAGAACTCAGAAAACCCCCTCTTGAGGTAAACAGCATTTGTTTAACTCTAACCTCTAACTCTAACCTCTAACTTTCTTGTTGGCAAATATTGCGGTCCGACAGGGACAAGCTGGATGCTAAGCAACATGGAAACTAATTTGCACATGTAACATTTGAGCTAACCTTGATAAACACCTCATACAGGTACGGCGGCAGCAAGGGAATATCCTATTACATAATCATTGTTGCATTACAATATGTGTATATAGTGGAGGTGGTCCTAGAGGCGTTTTCAGTCTTCAGTTCAATCACCAGACTACTAAGATAGACCTTTGTGTACTGTTTAAAGAAAAGGTAAGAGTCAGTCGACACAAGTACTTATAAAATGTGGGTTCACCAAGTTAGAGTTTCCTGAACGGAGTGAAGCACTAGCTTTATATTGTTATTCCTTGTGTAAAGATTTTTTTGCATTTTAAAATGTCTATCCTGTTATATGTTTTGGATTATACAATATTGCTGATTTTGAATGACAAAAGTATGAATACTAACTCACTAATTCATTATATATGTATTAAAATATGTATATGTATATATATATATATTTTTATTTCTGATAGTGTGTTATTGAATAATGCATTTCCACAGGAACTGGTTTTATAAAGAACTGGAAACACCACCAGTCAGGATGAGTTCTCTGACCTCTGACCCAAATCAGACAGAGAACATCACCACCACCCGACTCCCTTACTTCTTCATCAGCGGTTTCTCAGGCCTCCCTGACGTGAAGTACTACTTTGTCTTCCTCTGTTTCATATACATCATCTCTCTGGTCAGTTTATTGTTATTGTCAACTATAGATGGGCAGTATTTTGTTGAATACACAATATTATTTTAGTCAATTTGTAAGGAAAATGTGTTGGTTTGATAAGTATTCACTTCCTTGGTTGAACAGTCCGAAAAAAAAAATCAAGTTGCTTTTCCTATGTTGCTTTTCCTATGTACATAAGAACCTACCCTATTTTATTGTAGCATATTTTCGACAATATTAAAAGGAGTTCCTACAGTGACATTTAGGTGTCCTTGTAGGATAGCCAGTTTTAAGTTCCAGAAATCAGGAGTTCTGGATTCAATTAATTACCCATGATTGGCCAACCTTAAATGTTCTATAAAAGGAATGCCAAAGCATCCTTGAGTTATATGTTTATGTATGTCTTATAGAAGAGTGGAATACTTTTACATTTCTGCCATAGCTACTTAAGTACAAACTCTTCCTAACAAGCATAAACTGTCTTAGTGCTGGTGGTATTGACACTCTATCGTTTGGTGTAATTGCTAGGAATTGGAGGTGCAGTTGTTACCAATTGGTTTCCATATATCCACCAGCCGTAGAATATTCGTAACCTCCTTAAACAAGTAACTCATATTTATGTTGTTTATGTGTGCATCGGTGTTGTGTTTGCATGTACATGTGTTTGTATGTATTCGTCTAGATGGGAAACACCTTTGTCATGATTGTCATCTATGTTGACCGGAGTCTCCACAGGTAACCAGACCTCTTATCGGAGTGTCATTAATACGTACAGCATACTGCCATGTTTATTAGACAATTGTCACGTAAATTCGCCTTTATTTTTCGGACAACTAACCAATTTACTGGTCACCTGCCTGAAACTTTTACCAAGACTGATAATGTGTTGACCTAATCTTACAGCGCGAAGTACATCGCTGTGTTCAACCTAGCCTTCACCGATATCTGTGAGAGCACAACTCTGGTCCCAAAACTTCTAGATACTTTCCTGTTTGGAAGACAACTCATTGACTACAATCAATGTCTCACCAACCTGTTCTTCAACTTCACCTTCCTCACCATGCAGTCCTTCAACCTCATCATCCTCTCCTATGACAGACTGGTGGCCATCTGCTTCCCACTCAGGTATCTGAACCACCAAACATTAGGGGTTTCCATATTGAGTGTCCACGTTTTATTTGGTTGTTAGCCGAAAAAGCATTCCCTTCCTACAGTGCTAGTGAAAATTTTAGACACACTTGCAGACTAACGAATCAGTGTTTTTTAACTTTTGACTGGTTCTGTTTTTTGAGACAAGGATTGTAAAGTTACAGTTAACTGCAATAGCTGATTTCGCCTGTCCAGGTACCACACACTTGTGACTCACAGGTCCATGCTTAGGTTGACGATTGCTGCCTGGGCGTGCTCTGCTCTCATCGTGCTTATTGCTGTGGGCCTCATCACCCGCCTGTCCTTTTGTAGGTAGGTACGCCTGTAGGGAAAGAATTGGACCTGAAGCCAAAAGGTCGCTGGTTTAAATCTCAGCCTGTGTGCCGGGATACGAAATAAGCCGTACACACATTTTTGGTGGATTGGTGTAAGATTTGGTATATAAACATAAGCCTATTTTGATTTGTAGGTCTCTGGTGATCAACAGCTACTTCTGTGACCACGGTCCCTTGTTCCGTCTGGCGGCCCCCTGTTCTGACGTGCTTCCTAACCTTGTCATTTCATACGTCAACACCTGTATACTATTTTATATCCCAATGATATTTATCATAGTTTCTTACATCTGCATCACCCATGCCATCTTTACCATCACACTACCCAAGGACAGGTGAGAACAAATACTGATCTGACATTTTATCACAATCCCCCCAATAATATTCATTCATTTAAATTCCCTTGTAAGTTGCTAATAATTGCTATGCTGTCATAGAAACATTAGGTAATATCAATGATGTTTGAAAACCTATATCTGATAGTTACACTAAAACATTCACACTGATACACCAAATAATTCTGACCACATCACTTATATGCCATTCATCCTCCAATACAATAGTGAAGGTGTCCTGTGGTATCTGGCACCAATATATTAGTGAAGGTGTCCTGTGGTATCTGGCACCATGACATTAGTGAAGGTGTCCTGTGATATCTGGCACCAAGACATAAGTGAAGGTGTCCTGTGGTATCTGGCACCAATACAATAGTGAAGGTGTCCTGTGGTATCTGGCACCATGACATTAGTGAAGGTGTCCTGTGATATCTTGCACCAAGACATAAGTGAAGGTGTCCTGTGGTATCTTGCACCAATACATAAGTGAAGGTGTCCTGTGGTATCTTGTACCAAGACATTGGCAGCCGATCCTTCAAGTCCTATAAGTTGCGAGGTGGATCCGCCCTTGATTGGACTTGTTGGTCCAGCACATTCTGCACATGCTCAATCAGATTGAGATAATGGGAATTTGGAGACCAGGGCAACTCCTTGAACATCACGTTCCTCATCCTCGTTCCTGATCAGTATGTGCCGTGTGTCAGGTTTCATTATCCCGCTGATAAAGCCAACGCTCACGAGGGAACACCATTGACAGGGTATATCTGATTTGCAACAATGTTTAGGTAGGTTGCAGGTGTCAAATTGGCGTCCAGATACATGCCCAGACCCAGGGTTTCCCGGCAAAACATTGCCCAGAACATCACAAAATCTCTATGTCTTGTCTTGCCACAGTGCATCCAGGTGCCACAGTTCGCTAGATAAAAGGCACAGACGTCCGTTTGATCTAAACGAAAACCGGACCAGAAATCTTCTTCCACTACTCCAAAGTTCAGTTTTGATGCCCGTGTGCCCATTGTAGGCACTTGAGATGGTAGACTGGGGTCATCATGGACACTCTTACTGTTTTGTAGCCACATCCTGAACGACACATTCCCCCATAAGCGTCATTCATCATTTCTGTGACTTGTGCCACAGTGGATCTCATGTTCGTCTGGATCAGACAGAATAGCCTTCATTTCTCTCATGCAACAATGTGCCTTGGATGCTTAACACCAGGTTGCTGCCCCCGACAAGCCATGCTGTTTCAAGAATGCTCTGACCCAGTCGTCTGGCTAAATCTATTTCTCTTGAATCCAACACGTTGAGAATTATCGCTAGCGAGCTAATGCCATTGAACATTGATAAAGTATAGCTTAGTACATTGATAAAGTATAGCTTAGCTAAGTATAGCTTACTGCACTAACTTTTCATGTCTCCACTTCTATTTTTCAGACACAGAGCCGTAAAAACCTGTGCTTCACACCTGATACTTGTGGGCATATTCTACCTGCCACTAAATATCACCTTCCTCCTCCAATCCCTCATACCAACAAACCTCCGTATAATTAACCTCTCCCTGACCTCTGTGCTGACCCCCATGCTCAACCCCATCATATACGTCCTGAAGACCGAAGAGTTCAAAGACGTGTCCATAAAGCTGATCAAGACAGTTGTTCAGAGGGCCGTGGCACCGGTGATGTCAATATGAAATGCATAAAGTGTTATTGTCTTTATGTGTATTACTACTGCTATAAAAAAAAATCTAAATTAGGCCAAGAAAAGTACAGAAAAAATAAAATGTGCAAATAAACCATTCCGAAAATTCGATCTTTTTAAAATTAGCATAAAAAATGGGATGGAAGCATTTCACTTACCTTTTTTTAAACCAAGAGACTTGCCATAAAAAAACTTTTGGTGGCAAGGTGGTCTAGATGAGAATTGTTTTTCAATCCTCTTACCAGGTAACTAGTTCCATTGTTTCCAAGTTGTCAATAATGTGAAAGCATTAGCAGGCTCTGTAGTAGTATGCTAGCTTACTTAAGCACGCATTTGGTTCTTCAAAGGTAAAACTTGTCAAAATAACTACATAATAGTTGTCTGGTACATGTTCACATGGAAACATGAACAATGCCTTAGTTTGAGCAAAATAAAACCACTAGTAACTAAAAATGTAGACTACCGGTACTTAATCTTACACAGAAATGACCGTGGCGCAATTTTGGAACTAACTGAGAAAAAATAAGCCTAGCTAATTCAACCGATAGCTTGCTAGCAGTCAGTATGAACGGGAAAGTTACTTACAGCGTAAGTTCATTTTAGCTAGCTCAATGTTACTAGATAGTAGCCATGACTAACATACTACAGTACTATCTGGCTAGTAACTTCTGTGGTAACCTCATATTAGCTGAATTTGTAATGCCGGCTAGTTAGTTCGTTAGTTAGTTAGTTTAATGTTGAAGGCAGGCTAACATTAGTTAACTGGAGGAAATTATAAAACCAACTAACACAAGTAAACATTACATTTATTATGTTCCACTTACCATTACATCGCTTGATGTTCAAAGAATATAACTAGTTGAATCATTGATTATCAGAATGGTTTTGCTAATAGTTACATGCACATCCAACGTTATACTTCTGACCTTCAGATTCATAATGCGTGCGCCTTTAGAAATATTGAATAGATTAGAATCTGTTAGTTAACTCTAACATTTTGCACACATCCGTTATGGTATGAATTAGGGAAAAAAACTGTATGTACTCAAGCATAAATAATAATACGTTCTCTCTATCACAGAACAAAATGTGGGGAAAGTGAAGGATGCTGAATATTTCCCAAAGGCTCTGTAAACAAATGTAGATACACAACAGCTGGATTGCCACGTTTACTCAGTCAATGTATGACACACACAATGACGGTGGCCCGGAGGGAACATCTTTGTACAGATTCATCTCTGGGTTGTGCGTATAACAATGGGGATGTTCCTGGTGCCGGCAGCACACATTGCTCTTCTGTACAACATACAGCACATTTTTCTTTTTATAGAAAGACATGTTTAAGCAACTGTATTGGCCAGCGTTTGTTATTTTTGCTTGACCTAATGAGGAGAAAATAAATATCATTTTGTCAACATGCATTAGATTATAAAAATTGTTACAACCTGTAGGAAACCATAATAAAATGTATACACATTATTCATGTTCTTTCAATACTTTCACATGAGTCTCCATATAGCAAGAAGAACTCAGAAAACCCCCTCTTGAGGTAAACAGTGTTTGTTAACCAGTTGTATCTCTAACTTTCTTGTTGGCAAATGTTGCGGTCCGACAGGGACAAGCTGGATGCTAAGCAACATGGAAACTAATTTGCACATGTAACATTTGAGCTAACCTTGATAAACACCTCATACAGGTACGGCGGCAGCAAGGGAATATCCTATTACATAATCATTGTTGCATTACAATATGTGTATATAGTGGAGGTGGTCCTAGAGGCGTTTTCAGTCTTCAGTTCAATCACCAGACTACTAAGATAGACCTTTGTGTATTGTTTGAAGAAAAGGTAAGAGTCAGTCGACACAAGTACTTATAAAATGTGGGTTCACCAGGTAAGAGTTTCCTGAACCGAGCGAAGCACTAGCTTTATATTGTTATTCCTCGTGTAAAGATTTTTTTGCATTTTAAAATGTCTATCCTGTTATATGTATTTGATTATACAATATTGCTGATTTTGAATGACATACTAACTAATTCATTATATTAATATACAAATGTATATATATATTTTAATTTCTGATAGTGTGTTATTGAATAATGCATTTCCACAGGAACTGGTTTTATAAAGAACTAGAAACACCACCAGTCAGGATGAGTTCTCTGACCTCTGACCCTAACCAGACAGAGAACATCACCACCACCCGACTGCCATACTTCTTCATCAGCGGTTTCTCAGGCCTCCCTGACGTGAAGTACTACTTTGTCTTCCTCTGTTTCATATACATCATCTCTCTGGTCAGTTTATTGTTATTGTCAACTATAGATGGGCAGTATTTTGTTGAATACACAATTTTATTTTAGTCAATTTGTAAGGAAAATGTGTTGGTTTGATAAGTATTCACTTCCTTGGTTGAACAGTCCGGAAATGTTTTTCATGTTGCTTTTCCTATGTACATAAGAACCTACCCTATTTTATTGTAGCATATTTTCGACAATATTAAAAGGAGTTCCTACAGTGACATTTAGTTTTCCTTGTAGGATAGCCAGTTTTAAGTTCCAGAAATCAGGAGTTTTGGATTCAATTAATTACCCATGATTGGCCAACCTTAAATGTTCTATAAAAGGAATGCCAAAGCATCCTTGAGTTATATGTTTATGTATGACTTATGGAAGAGTGTAATACTTTTACATTTCTGCCATAGCTACTTAAGTACAAACTCTTCCTAACAAGCATAAACTGTCTTAGTGCTGGTAGTGTTTGACACTATAGATTGCTCTGTATCGTTTCATGTAATTACTAGGAATTGGAGGTGCAGTTTTTACCAATTGGTTTCCATATATCCACCAACCGTAGAATATTCGTAACCTCCTTAAACAAGTAACTCATATTTATGTTGTTTATGTGTGCATCGGTGTTGTGTTTGCATGTACATGTGTTTGTATGTATTCGTCTAGATGGGAAACACCTTTGTCATGATTGTCATCTATGTTGACCGGAGTCTCCACAGGTAACCAGACCTCTTATCGGAGTGTCATTAATACGTACAGCATACTGCCATGTTTATTAGACAATTGTCACGTAAATTCGCCTTTATTTTTCGGACAACTAACCAATTTACTGGTCACCTGCCTGAAACTTTTACCAAGACTGATAATGTGTTGACCTAATCTTACAGCGCGAAGTACATCGCTGTGTTCAACCTAGCCTTCACCGATATCTGTGAGAGCACAACTCTGGTCCCAAAACTTCTAGATACTTTCCTGTTTGGAAGACAACTCATTGACTACAATCAATGTCTCACCAACCTGTTCTTCAACTTCACCTTCCTCACCATGCAGTCCTTCAACCTCATCATCCTCTCCTATGACAGACTGGTGGCCATCTGCTTCCCACTCAGGTATCTGAACCACCAAACATTAGGGGTTTCCATATTGAGTGTCCACACTTTATTTGGTTGTTAGCCGAAAAAGCATTCCCTTCCTACAGTGCTAGTGAAAATTTTAGACACACTTGCAGACTAACGAATCAGTGTTTTTTAACTTTTGACTGGTTCTGTTTTTTGAGACATGGATTGTAAAGTTACAGTTAACTGCAATAGCTGATTTCGCCTGTCCAGGTACCACACACTTGTGACTCACAGGTCCATGCTTAGGTTGACGATTGCTGCCTGGGCGTGCTCTGCTCTCATCGTGCTTATTGCTGTGGGCCTCATTACCCGCCTGTCCTTTTGTAGGTAGGTACGCCTGTAGGGAAAGAATTGGACCTGAAGCCAAAAGGTCGCTGGTTTAAATCTCAGCCTGTGTGGTGGGATACGAAATAAGCCGTACACACATTTTTGTGGATTGGTGTAAGATTTGAAATATCAACATAAGACTATTTTGATTTGTAGGTCTCTGGTGATCAACAGCTACTTCTGTGACCCCGGTCCCTTGTTCCGACTGGCGGCCCCCTGTTCTGACGTGCTCCCAAATGTTGTGATTTCATACGTCAACACCTGTATAATATTTTATATCCCAATGATGTTCATTATAGTTTCTTACATCTGCATCACCCATGCCATCTTTACCATCACACTACCCAAGGACAGGTGAGAACAAATACTGATCTGACATTTTTATTATAATACTCATGAAATTAATTGATTTAAATTCCCTTGTAAGTTGCTAATAATTGCTATGCTGTCATAGAAATATTAGGTAATATCAATGATGTTTGGAAAACTATATCTGATAGTTACACTAAAACATTCACACTGATACACCAAAACATTCTGACCACATCGCATATATGCCATTGATCCCTGAGGTGTCACCAAAACAGTGCCGATCCACAAGAAGTGGACTCTACAAGACACCTGAAGGTGTCCTCTGGTATCTTGCACCAAGACATAAGTGAAGGTGTCCTGTGGTATCTGGTACCAAGACATAAGTGAAGGTGTCCTGTGGTATCTTGCACCAAGACATTGGCAGCCGATCCTTCAAGTCCTAAAAGTTGCGAGGTGGATCCGCCCTTGATTGGACTTGTTGGTCCAGCACATTCTGCACATGCTCAATCAGATTGAGATAATGGGAATTTGGAGACCAGGGCAACTACTTGAACATCATGTTCCTCATCCTCGTTCCTGATCAGTATGTGCCGTGTGTCAGGTTTCATTATCCCGCTGATAAAGCCAACGCTCACCAGGGAACACCATTGACAGGGTATATCTGATTTGTAACAATGTTTAGGTAGGTTGCAGGTGTCAAATTGGCGTCCAGATACATGCCTGATCTGATGCTCCGATTGATCGCTAGCGAGCTAATGCCATTGAACATTGATAAGGTATATCTTACTGCACAGACACTTTTCATGTCTCCACTTCTATTTTTCAGACACAGAGCCGTAAAAACCTGTGCTTCACACCTGATACTCGTGGGCATATTCTACCTGCCACTTAATATCACCTTCCTCCTACAATCCCTCATACCAACAAACCTCCGTATAATTAACCTCTCCCTGACCTCTGTGCTGACCCCCATGCTCAACCCCATCATATACGTCCTGAAGACCGAAGAGTTCAAAGACGTGTCCATAAAGCTGATCAAGACAGTTGTTCAGAGGACCGTGGCACCGGTGAAGTCAATGTGATTATAATGTCTTTAGGTGTATTACTACTGCTATATCTGTTTTCTGTGTTTTGTTTTTGGACCCCTTTTTTATACCTTTAAAGCCAAACAGAACAAAAAATGTCCTAATATTGGCCAAGAAAAGTACAGAAAAATAAAAATGTACATATTCAGAAACCATTCATAAAATGCGATCTTTTTTAAATTGGTCGTAAAGGTGGTCTAGATGAGAATTGTTTTTTAATCCTCTTACCAGGTAACTAGTTCCATTGTATCCAAGTTGTTAATTTTAAAGTATTAGCAGGCTCTGTCTTCAAAGGTAAAAGTAGTATAAAGCACTAGCTGGCGCAATTTTGGAACTAACTGAGAAAAAATAAGCCATAAGCTTGCTAGCACATATTTGGTTCTTCAAAGGTAAAACTTGTCAAAATAGCTACATAATAGTTGTCTGGTACCTGTACACATGAAAACATGAACAGTGCCTTAGTTTGAGCAAAATAAAAGCACTAGTAACTAAAAATGTCTACTTAAACTTACACAGCAAATGACCGTGGCGCAATTTTGGAACTAACTGAGAAAAAATAAGCCTAGCTAATTCAACCGATAGCTTGCTAGCAGTCAGTATGAACGGGAAAGTTGCTTTCAGTGTTAGTTCATTTTATCTAGCTCAATGTTACTATATAGTAGCCATGTCTAACATACTACAGTACTATTTCGCTAGTAACTTCTGTGGTAACCTTATATTAGCTGAATTATTAATGCTGGATAGTTAGTTCGTTAGTCAGTTAGTTAAGCAGGCCAACATTAGTTAATTGGAGAAAATAATAAATAATAGTTGAATCACAGATTATCAGAATGGTTTTGCTAATAGCTACATGCAATAATATTGGCATTGGCTTACTGTGAGAACTCCCTCAGAAGCCAGTGTGCCGCCCCCTGCTGGCGGGCTTCGGCGGTCGTCCTCCCCGGTCTTCTGAGCCACCATCGTTATCTCCTCCCCCTGCACACCTTGTTCAGTCTCGTCATCACTACACCTGGTGTCCATTATCTCATTAGTGTACTATTTAAGTTCCCTGTGTTTGGTCTGGTCTTTGTGTGGAATTGTTAAATGTTACGTGTCTTGTACCCCACGAATCTCATTGTGAGATCGTGGTTCTTTATACTCTGTTAGGAGTTATCTCGTTTTACTGAATGCGCTGCGACGCATCTTTCCTATTGGTATATTAGCGTGTTTACGCTCCTCTGCATTCTAAGGGATTGTACCTGGAATAAAAGAGACTATCGAACGCTATCAGCTACTGTGCCTGGCTTCATCCTTCCATCCACCCTACACACCGTGACAGAATTCCACACCCCAACGTTTCGGAGCCATGGAGCCAGCAGTAGCGGAGACCCTTGCTCAGCACTCGGCGGTGCTGACATCATTGGGCGATGCCCTCAACACCTTGGTCGCCAACATACGACAGCTGGAGACCCGGCTGCCCGAGACAGCGCAACCGGCGAAGATTCCCCTACTGAGTCCCTTACCACCTGCTACTCGGGGAATCAACTTGGATCCGCCTGCGGTGTATGACGGAGCGGCAGAACACTGTCAGGGTTTTATCCTCCAGCTCGAGTTGTATTTGGGGGATCTGAACCCAGCGCCCTCCGACCAACGAAAAATCGCCGCACTCATCACCCGCCTCACAGGTAAGGCTCTCTCTTGGGCCGGAGCTATATGGTCTAGGGGAGGGTCTATCCTATTTGATTACGAGGCGTTCGTCCGCCACTTTCGCTCGGTATTTGACCATCCTCCCGAGGGAGGGGAGGTGGGCGAGCGTCTTGTTCTCCTGAGGCAGGGAGAGAGGAGCGTGCAGGAGTTTGCGCTGGAGTTCAGGACCCTGGCAGCGGGGGCTGGGTGGAACGAACGGGCCAAGAAAGATGTATTTAATGTACATCTAAACCCGGACGTCCGTCGGGAGTTGGCGTGTAGTGATGCAACTCTCTCTTTCGAGCAGCTAGTAGAATTGGCCATTACATTGGACAATCTACTGGTTGTTCGCGGACGTTCCGGGTTGGGCTCCTCCGTTTCACTCAGTCCTGCTGTCGCTCCAGAGCCGATGGAAGTGGGAGGCACCGCGTCACGGGAGACCGCGCGGGCTAGAGAGTGCGCTTTTTGTGGCAGAAAAGGCCACTCTGCCTCTCACTGCTACCAGCGCAATAATATACCAGGGTGTAGGAGGTCTGATATTCCTGTGACAGGGAGGGTGAATACACCCCACACCCCGTCAGGGCCCTCTGATACCCATACCACAATTAACATCTGTTTCCCCACTTCTCCGCAATCTCCCCAGTGTAAGGCGCTCGTAGATTGCGGCGCAGCTGGGGACTTTATTGACAGAACATATGCCAGTCTGTTACAGATTCCGGTGGTGCCGTTGGCCTGTGCCCGAACCATTACGGGGCTGGACAGTCGACCATTGGGATCGGGGATGGTGACGCAGGTCACGGTACCGGTAACTATGGTCACACAACACACACACACAGAAATGATTACATTGCAATTAATTGACTCACCTTCCTTCCCCGTTGTGCTAGGCATGCCTTGGCTGTCGAAACACAATCCTCAATTTTCATGGCCTCGGAGGGCACTGACGGGTTGGTCGCGGGAATGTCAGGGGAGGTGTCTGGGTGTTTCCGTCGGAGCGACGACGGTGGAGAGTCCAGACAGTGTCTCCACTGTGCGCATTCCTCCCGAATATTCTGATCTGGCCCTCGTATTTTCAAAACAATTGGCTACCAAATTACCTCCCCATCGACCGGGGGATTGCGCGATAGAACTGCAGGTAGGCGCTGTACCACCATACAGTCACGTGTATCCCCTGTCTCAGGCAGAGACAGAAGCGATGGAGACGTATGTGTCCGAGTCATTGAAACAGGGGATGATCCGCCATTCCACCTCTTCAGCATCCTCGAGTTTTTTCTTTGTAAAAAAGGACGGCGGTTTGCGACCGTGTATTGACTATCGAGCACTTAACAACATTACAGCTCGCTATCGGTACCCTCTCCCACTGATTTCGTCTGTAATCGAGTCAATGCACGGGGCACGCTTTTTACAAAGTTAGATCTCAGGAGTGCATACAATTTGGTGCGTATCCGGGAGGGAGATGAGTGGAAAACAGCCTTTAGCACAACATCAGGTCACTATGAGTACCTGGTGATGCCGTACGGGTTAATGAATGCGCCGTCGGTTTTCCAGTCCTTTGTGAATAACATTTTTCGGGACATGATCGGCCGCGGAGTGTTCGTCTACATAGATGACATCCTTGTGTATTCGGATAACCGGACTGATCATGTTTTGCTTGTTCGCAGAGTACTGGATCGACTGAGGTCGCATGACCTGTATGCCAAATTGGAAAAGTGTCTGTTTTTCCAGCGAGCAGTCTCCTTTCTCGGGTTCCACATTACTACGAGGGGGGTGGAAATGGAGGTTGATCGCGTGGCTGCCGTGCGTAATTGGCCCGTTCCAACCACGGTAAAGGCGGTACAGCGAGTTATCGGTTTCGCGAATTTCTACCGCAGATTCATCAAGAACTTTGGCAAGGTAGCAGCTCCCATTACATCATTGTTGAAGGGGGGGCCATCTCGGATTCGTTGGTCGAACGAGGCAGACCGCGCGTTTGGTACACTAAAAATGCTGTTTACATCCGCGCCGGTTTTGGCTCACCCTGATCCATCACTTCCCTTCATAGTTGAGGTGGATGCATCGGAGGTTGGGATTGGTGCTATACTGTCCCAGCGTTCGGGCACCCCTCCCAAAGTCCGTCCCTGTGCGTTCTACTCGCGGAAACTCAGTGCGGCGGAACAAAACTATGACGTGGGTGATAGGGAGCTGTTAGCTGTAGTCAGAGCTCTGACAGAATGGAGACACTGGCTCGAGGGAGCGAAACACCCGTTTGTAGTCTGGACTGACCACCGTAACCTGGAGTACATACGGGCTGCTAGGAGGCTTAACCCTCGCCAGGCCAGGTGGGCGTTATTCTTTACCCGGTTTGAGTTTACGTTGTCGTACATTCCGGGTACAAAGAACGTCAAGGCAGACGCGCTGTCTCGATTATATGACACAGAGGAGAGGCAGGTTGATAACTCACCTATTCTTCCTGCCTCCTGTATAGTGGCACCGGTGATGTGGGAGGTTGATGCGGACATCCAGCGCGCATTACGCACGGATCCATCTCCTCCTCAGTGCCCCGAGGGCACTGGATGTTCGCGACCGTCTCATCTGCTGGGCCCACACATCGGTGTCCTCGGGTCACCCGGGCATTGGTCGGACAGTGCGCTGCCTTACCAATAAATATTGGTGGCCTGGTCTGGCCAAGGATGTGAGGTTGTACGTCTCCTCGTGTTCCGTGTGTGCCCAGTGTAAGGCACCTAGACACCTTCCGGCGGGTAAGTTACAACCTTTGCCCGTTCCACGGCGACCATGGTCTCACATTAGTGTTGATTTTCTAACTGATCTCCCTCTCTCCCAAGGTCACACTACAGTCCTGGTCGTTGTGGACCGTTTTTCAAAGGCCTGCCGCTTCCTGCCCCTGGGAGGTCTCCCAACGGCCCTGCAGACCGCAGAGGCCCTGTTTACACACGTCTTCCGTCACTACGGGGTACCGGAGGACATAGTATCTGATCGGGGCCCTCAGTTCACGTCTGGTGTCTGGAAGGCGTTTATGGCATGGGGTCTCGGTCAGTTTGACCTCCGGCTACCACCCCGAGGCTAATGGGCAGGTGGAGAGAGTCAATCAGGATTTGGGGAGGTTCCTGAGGTCATATTGTCAGGACCGGCCGGGGGAGTGGGCGGAGTTTCTGCCATGGGCAGAGTATGCCCAAAATTCACTCCGCCACTCCTCCACTAACCTAACCCCATTTCAGTGTGTCCTGGGGTACCAGCCGGTTCTGGCACCGTGGCAGCAGAGCCAGGCTGACACCGGGGTACCGGCAGTGGATGAGTGGTTCCGGCGTGCTGAGGCGACATGGGATGCTACCCACACCCACCTACAGCACGCCAAACAGCGCCAAAAAACGTCCGCTGACCGGAGGCGCAGTGAAGCGCCGGTCTATACCCCGGGGGATCGGGTCTGGGTCTCGACCCGGAACCTGCCCGTCCGCCTGCCCTGCCGGAAGCTGGGCCCGTGGTTTGTGGGGCCGTTTAAAGTCCTGAGGAGAGTAAACGAGGTGACGTATCGATTGCAGCTGCCACCTGACTATCGAATTAATCCCTCGTTTCATGTCTCTCTCCTCAGGCCGGTGGTGGCTGGTCCCCTCCAGCGATCTAGGGTGCTGGAGACCCCCCCGCCCCCCCTGGATATCGAGGGGGCCCTGGCATACACTGTCGGGGACATCATCAACTCCAGACGCCGGGGAGGGGGCCTTCAGTATCTCGTGGAGTGGGAGGGGTACGGCCCGGAGGATCGATGTTGGGTGCCGGCGAGGGATGTGCTGGACTCAAACCTTCTAGAGGATTTCCATCGCCGGCGCCCTGACCGTCCAGCTCCTCGTCCTCCGGGTCGGCCCCGAGGTCGGGGTCGACGCGCTGCCGGAGCCGCGCGTCAGGGGGGGAGTACTGTGAGAACTCCCTCAGAAGCCAGTGTGCCGCCCCCTGCTGGCGGGCTTCGGCGGTCGTCCTCCCCGGTCTTCTGAGCCACCATCGTTATCTCCTCCCCCTGCACACCTTGTTCAGTCTCGTCATCACTACACCTGGTGTCCATTATCTCATTAGTGTACTATTTAAGTTCCCTGTGTTTGGTCTGGTCTTTGTGTGGAATTGTTAAATGTTACGTGTCTTGTACCCCACGAATCTCATTGTGAGATCGTGGTTCTTTATACTCTGTTAGGAGTTATCTCGTTTTACTGAATGCGCTGCGACGCATCTTTCCTATTGGTATATTAGCGTGTTTACGCTCCTCTGCATTCTAAGGGATTGTACCTGGAATAAAAGAGACTATCGAACGCTATCAGCTACTCTGCCTGGCTTCATCCTTCCATCCACCCTACACACCGTGACACTTACTCTAATATTCAAGCAACAGAGACGTTGGTAAGTTGAGATTGGTTCTGTCTACTGACCATTTCCATTTTGCAGATTACAAAAAAAACTGTATGTACTCAAGCATAGTTAATAATACGTTCAGTCAATCACAGAACAAAATGTGGGGAAAGTGAAGGATGCTGAATATTTCCCAAAGGCTCTGTAAACAAATGTAGATACACAACAGCTGGATTGCCACGTTTACTCAGTCAATGTATGACACACACAATGACGGTGGCCCGGAGGGAACATCTTTGTACAGATTCATCTCTGGGTTGTGCGTATAACAATGGAGATGTTCCTGGAGCCGGCAGCACACATTGCTCTTCTGTTCAACATACATCAGCGCACTATTGAAAACAGAAAGTTGGATAAAGCCCAGGTAAGCCTTAGTTCATACAGTATGTTTAGTTAGGATGTAGCACTTCATAGTATTGTGGGTTTATCAGGGGGTGAAACTAAATGGATGTAATCTAAACCAACCGCGGGGTTACAGTGGTTTTCCTTAATTTTTTTTCATCTATAATTTTATACAGTTGGATATTTATGTTATATCTTCACAGCTATCTTGCAGCTGGTAGTGAATGCATAGCAGTATATATCCAAACTGTTTTCATTAATTAGGTAATTTTTGTATGATTTTCAAAAAGTGCAATGTGTTCAACTTTTGTGATTCCTTTAGCAATATTACTAACTTTATTATACTTTTCGCAACATGAGCATTACCTAATGTATCTATTCATGCAGCATAAACAAATGTATCTATTCATTTTTAACAAATTATACATGAATAATGTATTTCCACAGATTATTACCGGACAGAGAGAACTAACCAGTCAGGATGAGTTCCCTGACCTCTAACCAGACAGAGAACATCACCACCATCATCAGACCAGCTTACTTCTTCATCAGTGGATTCACAGGCATCCCCAATATGAATTACTACTATGTCTTCCTCTGTTTTGTATACATCATCTCTCTGGTTCGTCAATAGTTCTGTTCCAGTGGGTTTATATCAAGCACTGGTCCAGAGTATGTATGCAGATAGTGTCAGAAATTCAGTCCAGTAAATGTTTAACATTAACAGTTAATGTTAAATGTTGTCTATGTATGCTATACTGGCTTAAACTAGCGACTAGCATGATATTGTAGTGCAATTTTAGCCGTTCTGATAAATATGTTCTTGCCCAGGGGTGATGCTCGATTAATCATAAACTCTCTGCACACGTTTTCAAAACTTCTTTTGACAATTTCAGGCCGTTCAGAAGCTTGACAATGTTTAACCGTATCATATAAGATGCACTATATGACTACAAAACCTATATAAAACCTGTGGTGTAATTTAACCTACACAAAGACAAGGGTACTTGAATACAGGAGAATATATAGAAGGTGATGCTGCTATTTTGGCAGTCTGTGTCTGTGTTATCCCCCTGTGTGTGTGTGTGTGTTTAGGTGGGGAACACCTTCATCATGACGGTTATGTACGTGGACCCAAGTCTCCACAGGTAATACGACCCCTTATCATTGATAATATGCAGCATTATAAAAAATGGATGTACTCAATTTTTACAGTCCCAGAACCTAGTCGGGAACACTGCTCATTCTGCTTTGGGATTGCGATTGTGTAACTGCAAGTATTGTCCTTAACTTACAGCCCCAAGTACATCGCAGTGTTCAACCTGGCCTTCACCGATTTATGCGAGAGCACGGCCCAGGTCCCCAAACTCCTGGATATGTTCCTGTTTAACCGACAGCTCATCTCCTACGATCAATGTCTCACCAACCTGTTCTTCGTCTTCACATTCCTCTTCATGCAGTCCTTAAACCTGACCATACTCTCCTATGACAGACTGGTGGCCATTTGCTGTCCACTCAGGTGTCAGATAACGAATCCAATCATGAATTTGAACTAGGGTGTCCGAGTGGGACAATGGCACTTCCTGGTAGCACTGTGGCTTCATGAAACCACGGGTAGAATTCCAGGGAATGTCTCAGATGGTCTTGTTGCAATGGCCCCATCCGGCACAGTATATCGGATCTACCCCACAGCTAATGAAGATGGGAAGTGACTAGCAACTCATTGATGACAGATAAATAATTAAGTTTAATGGCTTATTTCCTCTGTCCAGGTACCACGTGCTGGTGACTTACAGGTCCATGTTTCAGCTGACAGGTGCTGGCTGGTCATGCTCTCTGTTCCCTATGATGATCACGGTTGGACTCGTCACTCGCCTCTCTTTTTGCCGGTAGGTGTGAGGTGGAACTCTACCTGAAAAGCTTTGGGTTCAGATCCCGGAGAACGGTGATGATGAGCAGAAGACACATTTTTGCTACCTGTAACATATGGACATGTAGATTGTCTTCTGTTGTAGGTCTGTGGTGATCAACAGCTACTTCTGTGACCACGGTCCCTTGTTCCGTCTGGCGGCCCCCTGTTCTGACGTGCTTCCCAACCTTGTGTTGTCATACCTCATCCCAAGTTTAGCCCTCTATATTCCCATGATCTTCATCATAGCATCATACATCTGTATCATCCACGCCCTCTTCACCATCACACTTCCCCAGGACAGGTGAGGAGGAATTCTAATCAGGACGAAACATGTGACAATTAACTGTATTCTTGTATTTAAAGATACTAAATACCAAATGTTGGTCTTTAGCAGTGAAGTCCCGTCACTATTGAACCAAATACAATATCACTTTGTAAACAGACTTTTTTACACTCCACTTTTCCTTTCAGACACAGAGCAGTAAAAACATGTGTTTCACACCTGATACTCGTGGCCATATTCTACCTGCCAATTACTCTCACCTTCCTTCTCCAATCACTCATACCAACAAACCTGCGCATCATCAACCTCTCCCTGACCTCAGTGCTGCCCCCCATGCTCAACCCAATTATTTACGTCCTGAAGACCGAAGAATTCAAGGAACCGGCCAAGAAGCTGATCAGAAGATTTTCTCGTAGAGCTCTGGGTCAAGTGAAGTCAACGTGAAGAACGTAACGTGTTGTTTCTGTAAATGTAGAGTGCTGTTGGTGTCGGTTTTATACCTTTTGATACGTGTGACGCAAAGTCAAATCAGGAATCGTGTGTGGATTTGTTGCCTAACTATATAATTTATTGCCACGTGATAATAACCCAGTTGTTATTGTAACTATACCCTGTTGCATTCCTTTGGACGTTTGAGCAAAACCAGGTGTCCATGGGGTGTCTATGGATTTTACAAAATTGTACAAAAACAATTAGGATTTGCAACATAAAATGTATCTAAACGTTTGTAAAGTGGCCCTGTAATTGGTACTCTCAAAGTATCTGTCTAGAACATTGCTTCGATTAGCCCAAAAGGTATTTAGATATTGTGCATGGGATGTATAAATGAGTTTAATTCACACTGAATATCAGATGTTTTGATTCATCAATATCTCTTCCATTGACCAAAATAACTTTTCCTGTTTGCTAAATTGTATAGTTAGATTATCACTGTTAGCTTGTGTTGAATCTATTTTGCGTGAGAAAAGACACCAAAACGTCTCTTGGTCAAATTGGATGGAAAGTATGAGTCTATTTTAAAAGCACCACCTACAGGTCAAATATGAATCAATCTTTCTTTCAGCTACTTATGACTTCTAGTTCCTGTTTCACAAAAAAAAAAAAATCTTAATACAAAAATACACCTCCCACTTATTCTGCCTGTCAACCCCTAAATGACAGTTGTATGATTTCATAATCAATGACATAATTGTAGAAACGTCTTACAGTTCCATGACTAAACTGTGGTATTCGGACACCCATCTGAGTGGTTGGCACAGTGAGGGACACTAAAAGACATTGTTGAGAAAGTTACGTTCATTATTGACACAGTCTAATTGACTTTACCCAACAGTCATTGGGCTACCTCAAAGAATCAAAACAAAAAACAAACATAAAATGGACCAAATCAAACCGTGTTCCCATAAGGTCCTTATTAGCAGGTCAGGGAAAAGCATGTGTTAAACTAAAACACCAAAACAAATTTGGGCACAACAACAAGTGAACTAACAAGTCTACATAGGACAATATACACGTGCTATACACAGACACTGTGACCCAGGGGGGACATCCTACTACAGATGACCTATTGGGTTCAGGTATAAGAGTGGAAGTGGTACTAGAACCAGCACAACAAAATGGTCCTCAGTTCAAACATATCACCAGACTGCTGACAATAAGCTCTTGGATACAGCGGTAAGAATTAATTTTAACACTTTACATACTTACATCTTATACTCAAACATGGGTTCAGTACGTTTATAAACGGTTATATATACGGTTTATATGTTTCTACTTTTTAGATAAATCTCCTTAAACCCTTTTTATGAGTGTGTTGGAAAAGGAAGTACGATTCTTTTCACTGTATCGGAAGTTAATCTAAAATATGATCTAACAATATAACAATCTAACACTGCATGTTCTCATAATGCTTCACTCATTATTGCAGGGAAGGTAACCGATGGTAAGATCATTTCTTTATTTTTTATGTAAATAAATACATATAAATACACACTACTCAGCTAAAAAAATCTACATTGTGCTTGCGGTCTGACCTACACAAACCGTGACATGCACCCTTTAAAGAGTTGATTAACGTTATTCAGTGTGTTTGTGAGTGGTTATATGGCTTTGGTTTATCAGTAGATATAATCTACATTGCAAATACAAGACTTATTCTAAACAAAAGAATGCATCAATGTGATCATTTCTTTATTTTTGCACAATGCATTTACTGATCATGTATTCTCAGAGTTTATAAAATTGAGGAAACAACAACAGGATGACGTCCCTGACCTCTGACCTGATAGAGAACATCACCACCATCATTAGACCACCTTACTTTTTCATCAGTGGCTTTGAAGGCATCCCAAACATAAAGTACTACTATGTCTTCCTCTGTTTTGTTTACATCATCTCTCTGGTAAGTCAATAGCTCTGGATCAGATCTTTAGGTGTTATCCGTTATGTTTTGCCATCGTCAACTCGTTTATCTATTGAATATGCATGAAACATTTTTCTTTTCTAAAGCACACTTGTATAATATATGCTCTTTGGTTTTAGGTGGGCAATACTTTTGTGATGGTTGTCATCTACATGGACCGCAGTCTACATCGGTAATGACACCTCTATTCTCACAGACAGTAATAACTTACATTATAGTACAACTTCTATCAGGCCATTTGCATGAAAACTAAGAGCTGCTGCATAGAGGACATCACTGGCTACTGTTTCACTGGCTCCACATTCAGCCCTGGATTTTTATATGGTCACCTTTCTTCCTCTCGAAAAGCATCTGAATCAAACACTTCCTGTTAACTCTTCAATTGTGATTTTTAAACAATGAGTAGTTTCATAAATTGAATGAGAGCATTTTATCTTATAAACATTTTATCTGAGCTTATCTTTATTCATAGCTGTTTTCAAAACATCCAGAATTGTTAGTTGACTGATTGCATTGTAAATATCTCCTTTTATACTGTCACACGTCCTGTAACCTTCCTGATGCTTTATTCAGCATTTACCCCGAAGACATTTAACTGTTAAAAGTGAATATAATATCCAATATCTACCTGGCTATCTGCCCTGTTCATACTCTCTCCAAACAACCACTACTTATTCAGACATGCATACAGACGTCACACACAAACAATTGAACGTTGTTACTGATGTTAATTATCTTTTTTATCCACACGAAGCGTTTGATATTTATATTTATTTGTTTGAATCTGCAAATATATTTTTTATATTTCATGACATTTATTTTTTTGTGCTCAGAAAGAGCAGCAACTTCACAGTGTTAGTGTTATCATGATCTTACCTTACAGATCTAAGAACATTGTGGTGTTCAACCTGGCCTTTACAGATGTTTGTGAGAGCACAGCCTTGGTTCCCAAGCTCCTAGATATGTTCCTGTTCAACAAACAGTTCATCTCCTTTGACGAATGTCTCACCAGCCTCTTCTTCATCTACGTCTTCAGCATCATGCAGTCCTACAACCTCACCATCCTCTCCTATGACAGACTGGTGGCCATCTGCTGTCCACTCAGGTAACAGATAAAAAATATGTCATTTTATTTAATATTTACATAGTCTATCAAAAGTAGTTTCACATTTCTCAAAAAAAAAAATGGCCAAAGAGGAAGACAAAGAAATATATATTTATACTTGTTCAAAAGTGAAAAATAAATAAATACTGTAAATGGTATTGTCACAATGTGGTAAAGACAACACATCTTCACCCCGAGTTCCTGGTTCCCATCAATCCATTAACTCATCCCTGGACTCAGTCATTGTCTTGTCATAACCATTAACACAAGGCCTTTATCATTAATTAGTATGTGTATAAATGTTGGTCCTCTGCTTCCTAGTCTTGTGGTTCGTTGTTACATGTTGTGTCGTTCTTGTTTGTGCTGTTTGTCTTCAAGTCTTCAATGCACTCCTAATTGTGAGTGCATTTTATTTTAATTATTTAATATTGTCGTGTTTCTTATAATTATTTAAAACCACAAACATGAGTTATACCTGCGTGCGATTTCTCTCCACGCTAAACCCTCAAGTTGTGACAGGAATGTTTATGTGCAGGCTGTGGCTACAGGAAGCCACATATAAGGCTCTGATCAACTTGTCACATGTATTTGGCCCCATGTATATCTATAATATATGATTTGTCTATAAATAATACTGTATAATATAGTACACATACTGTTAGTAATAATACGTTATTTAAATTGTATGATTTGAGTGATAAAACAGAACTGTTCACATAGCATGTGGATGAAATGTATTTGCTTTCATTGACATAATGCAACATGTTATTTTTTCCCTGTGTGCAGGTACCACACATTAGTGACTCATAGGACCATGATTCAGCTGATTTTCTCTGCGTGTGTTTTTTCAGTGGTGATGACAATAACTGCTGTCGGCCTCATCACTCGTCTCTCTTTCTGTAGGTACGTAGTCCAGTTGCTAGAGCTTAAGGCAAAAGGTAGAAAATAAGGAGTTATACATTTCTGTATCATATCTGTAGTGTTTTCTGTTGTAGGTCTGTGGTGATCAACAGCTACTATTGTGACCACGGTCCCTTGTTCCGTCTGGCGGCCCCCTGTTCTGACGTACTCCCTAACGTTGTGTTGTCATACCTCAACCCTAGTTTAGCCCTCTATATTCCCATGATCTTCATCATTGTATCTTACATTTGTATCATCCACGCCCTCTTCTGCATCACGCTTCCCCAAGACAGGTAAGCACAGGAATTCTATTCAGAAATAAACATGTAGCCATTTACTGTAGTTTTGTGTTTACAGATACTATATACCGTTTTTGGCCATTTGCAGGGAACAAAAAAATGAATTACAATAAATTACTTTCTAAAGAGATTTTTTTTCATTTTCCCACTTTTCCTTTTAGACACAGAGCCGGAAAGACATGTGTTACACACCTGATACTCGTGGCCATATTCTACCTGCCAATTACTATCACCTACCTACTCCAATCTCTCATGCCAACAAACATGCGTATAATTAACCTCTCCCTGACCTCTGTAATGCCCCCCATGCTCAACCCAATAATTTACGTTCTGAAGACGGAAGAATTTAAGGAACCGGCCAAGAAGATGATCAGAAGACTTTCTGGAAGAGCTCATAGTCAAGTTACGTCAACATGAAACATTGTCATTGTAATTGAGCAAATGTAAAGTGCTGTTGATACTGTATTCTCCTTGTTTTGCATTGTGTCACCCGAAATCAAATCAGGAAGAGGACTGTGGAGTTGTTGCCTAACTATATTATTTATTGCCAATTCATAATAACTTTATAAGTATAAATTACAACAAGCTGTTTCTCATTGATGCATTCCAGGACTTTTTTGCCAATTATTTGGATGTGTGCCTCATTTTATCAAAGCCACTCACTTTGCCACAATACCTCACCTTACAAATGCTTCTTGGCCAAATGTGCTCAATTTCAAACCCGACACACATGGAGTCTGTCTCCAAGGAGAGGGGGGTAAGGCAACTCAATCAACATGTCGATGGGTTTGCCCTGGATTTAGATGTTCCAACAAGCTCAAAAGGTGTGATGGCCATATAGTGTATATATACACAGCTCAAAAAAATAAAGCGAATACTTAAACAACACAATGTAACTTCAAGTCAATCACACTTCTGTGAAATCAAACTGTACACTTAGGAAGCAACACTGATTGACAATTAATTTCACATGCTGTTGTGCAAATAGAATAGACAACAGGTGGAAATTATAGCCAATTAGGAAGACACCACCAATAAAGGAGTGGTTCTGCAGGTGGTGACCACAGACCACTTCTCAGTTCCTATGCTTCCTGGCTGATGTTTTGATCACTTTTGAATGCTGGCGGTGCTTTCACTCTAGTGGGCTTATGAGATGGAGTCTACAACCCACACAAGTGGCTCGGGTAGTGCAGCTCATCCAGGATGGCACATCAATGCGAGCTGTTGCACGAAGGTTTGCTGTGTCTGCCAGCGTAGTGTCCAGAGCATGGAGGCGCTACCAAGTGACAGGCCAGTACATCAGGAGACGTGGAGGAGGCCGTAGGAGGGCAATAACCCAGCAGCAGGACTGCTACCTCCGCCTTTATGCAAGGAGGTGCAGTAGGAGCCCTGTGAGAGCCCTGCAAAATGACCTCCAGCAGGCCAAAAATGTGCATGTGTCTGCTAGGGCTGTTCAATTAATCTAAATTTCAATTCGATTTCGAATCCTAACGATTATGCAAACAGTATAATCGAGAAATATTGATTATTTTCCACATTACGTTTTGCAAGTAAACTGTTATTTTATCCTGTGGTCAAATTACGCGAACGCGCACTTTCGCTTGTTCCAGAAGGCTAAACTTACTCAGCCAACACTGCCAGCAAGGTGTCTGGTGGTGTCATTTAAAAAAATCAACGCGAGTAAAGACGGCAGAGGGAGAAAATAATAATTTGGTGAACAAAAGGGCCGAGTAAAATCCGTTGTATGGCAAATGTTCAGATTTGAGCAATCCGACGTGGTGCAGAAACAAGTAATAGGCAAGATTTGCTTCACGGTGGTGTCTGCACCAGTAGGTAATTCCACAAATACCTAACTAATACATGTTTAAGACCTGTCAGTGTATTAGAAATATATACAAATATATTTTAATCTAATTTATTTATGTTTTCATTTTTTATTTGTATTTTATTTATTACAACTTTATAAAAGATTGTGAAAGAGTTCTGCAACAGTTATTATTTAATACTATTTAAAAGTTAGAAAATATTTTTTGTATTATTTATACTTCGGGGAATCTAAAAAGTGTTTTTCAGTTCAAGGAGTTTGCACTGTTGTTTTGTTTCACTGTTTTTAATTTAATAAATGCAACATTGTTCCAAAATCAAGGAGTAATCATTTTAAATAATCGTGATTTCAATATTGACTACAATAATCGTGATTATGATTTTTTCCATAATCGAGCACCCCAAGTGTTTGCTCAAACGATCAGAAACAAACTCCATGAGTGTGGTATGAGGGCCCGATATCCACAGATGAGGGTTGTGCTTACAGCCGAACACCGTGCAGGACGTTGACCAGAGATTCAGAGTCTGAGATATACATTTTGAAAATTCTGACTGTTTTCTTTCTTTAGTCTCCCAAAAGCAAGTGTGAAAATGTGTTAAGGTCTGATGGAACCACAGTTATACTTTTTGTTCATAATTCCAAAAGGTATTTTTGACACAAAAACAACACTGCACATCACCCAATGAACACCAAACAGTCAATCAAGGTGGTGACGGCATCATGCTTTGGGGCTCTTTTTCTTCAACTGGAACTAGGGACTCAGTCAGGCTTCCGTTAGAAAGCTGAAAATGAAGAGGATGTTCACCGTTCAGCACGACAATGAACCAAAGCACGCATCCAAATCCACGAAAGCATGGCTTCACCAGAAGATGATTAATGTTTTGGAATGGCCCAATACAAGCCCAGACCTGAATCCAATTGAACATATGTTGGGTGATCTGAAAAAGCCTGTGCACATGAGATGTCCTTGCATTCGGACAAATTTGGAGCGCTTTTGCAAAGAAGAGTGGGCAAATATTGCCAAGTAAAGATGTGCCATGCTAGTAGACTCCTAACCAAAAATTCTGAGTGCTGTAATAAATCAAAAGGAGCTTCAACCAAGTATTAGTTAAGGGCGTGCACACTTATGCAACCAGGTTATTGTAAGATTTTTATTTTTCCCACTAAAAGATTTCAGTTTGTTTTTAATTGAATTGTTGATGTTATAGGTCACAATAAAGGTAGATACAAATCTGACATGATTTAACTTTGTCTTCCTTTTTTTTCACATCGCAAAAACCTGCTATTTTAGGGGTGTGTAGACTTTTATATCCACTTTATGGCTCCCTACTGCTTCCAGAAATCTGTCCCCCAGGTTTATTGGGCCATAAAGGACATTTGTTGACCTCATCCATTTCAGGAAAGGAGGCCTCAAGGAAATAGCCCTGGGGTTATCAAAGACTAATCGGTGTCCCATGATTTACATCTGTGATGTTGTGTGTAAAAGTGTAGGCGTGCCTACAACTCTATAAAGTTTTTAACTGAACTATTGTGAAGCCAGAGAGCCTGATCATAGCACTGTTACCATCCGTGTCTCTGTAAAGACTTGTCTCAACTAATCTAGATTGGAATAAACTATTAAGTGTTCACTTGGAACTGTTTGGCCCGTTTTACCTCGAGCCAGAATGTGTTTGCTGTTATTTCAGTGCTTAGAACATTGATTAGTTTGTAGGAATATACATTTCCACCCCAGGTGTCACTAAAAACAAGTCAGACCTTATCTCCCTAAGCTCCTGATTAGATACATTTGGGAAACGGCATGGTCAACTGTTAACTGAACAACATGAAAACAAATTGGCACACAAGGTAGTTTAGCTATCACCAGTTTGCTCAGTCTACCCACAACACCAACATGGAGTCTGCACCACAGGGAGATTCCACTACAAATTCAGCATGCTGTTCCAGGTGGAGATCACCCGGACTCAGCGAGACATAGAGTTGAATGCATTTTGTGATTAAACTAGTAAATACCAGGTAAGCTAATTTTACTGAGTTTGTTGAATGTGCTGCGTAAGACTCTCTGTGGTTGTGTTCACCGGGAATCAGTTTACCAAATAGCCGAAGCATAAAACCAACATCAACAACATTATTTCGACAAATTTTCAAAATATTTTCAATTTCATATCTCTCACATTTGGACAGGCAGTTTAGACCTTTTAGAAACTGTTGTAGAATCCAATAAGTGTATATTTCATGTACTATGATTTTATCATCTATTTTTAAACATGTTGAAATTGGATTAATACAAAGCCTTTATCAATACCCCATTGATTAACAGTAAATTAGCATTAGGAATGTATCTATTTGTTTGCAATAATGTATTAACCGATATTGCATCTCCATAGAATATAACGAGCCAGAGGGAGCTGATTCCACTAGTCAGGATGAGTTCCCTGACCTCTGACCCTAACCGGACAGAGAACACCACCACCATCATCAGACCACCTTACTTCTTCATCAGTGGATTCACAGGCATCCCCCACATGAAGTACTACTATGTCTTCCTCTGTTTTGTATACATCCTCTCTCTGGTTAGTTAATAGCTAATATAGTATTTCCAATTAAGTACCTAACAATATCAGAATTTCCAATATATAGTATGATTGCGTTTGTCCGGATATTTCAGAATTGGAAAAATCAATTGTGCCATTCCCTTTTTGTTCTTTCAGTACTAGCTACTCGGTGCAAGCTAAAATATTGTGTGAGTGTGGTATTGAGTGTCGCTCAGGTTAACCAACTTCTGCTAAAACTGCCAAGTGTTCATATGTTTAAGACATGTTTGTTGTTATTGCATTTTGTCTATACTGTAGGTGGGCAATACCTTTATCATGATGGTTATCTACATGGATCGCACTCTCCACAGGTAATCTCTACAAAAAGTTCAATCAGGGGCAGAGAAAATCTCAAGCTGCTGGTACAGACTCCATCTATTCAGGGATTATTAACGCTCACTGGTATTCCACTCAATTAAGACTCTTTAATGAAAACCAGTAGTCCAGCGCACTGTTTTAGTGATTTCATGACCACTTAATTCTCACGTATTATTGATAATGTCCCTGGTCTGGCAATTATGATGAGTATGGATGGTATTAACTGAATTTATAAAGCGGAGCAGCAAATTTGATTATTCCCAATGGTGATTATAAAATCAGGACTTTACTCTACAGCCCCAAGTACATCGCAGTCTTCAACCTGGCCTTCACAGATGTGTGTGAGAGCACATCCCTGGTTCCCAATCTACTGGATATGTTCTTATTCAACAGACAGTTCATCTCCTACGACCAATGTCTCACCAACCTATTCTTCGTCTTCCTCTTCCTCACCATGCAGTCCTTCAACCTCATCATCCTCTCTTATGACAGACTGGTGGCCATCTGTTGTCCACTCAGGTCTCTGATATTACATAAAGTAATACAAAAAAAAAATTCCAATCAATGTATTATGCCAATCTAAGATAACATTGTTTCTAACCGTAAGAATCAGGGAGTTGTTACTAGCCACTCTGCATCAGACTGTGTGTTTGTAAAAGCACTTTGTGACAAGGTTTGACTAAATGTCAGGTTCATATTTGTATTTATAATATGAACAAAATGTGCACTTACAACTCTTAGTCATGGTCTGGATAAGTGCATCTGCTAAATTGGAACACATAAATAACTATAATTAACATCTTATTTTCTCTTTCCAGGTACCACACCTTAGTGAGCCACAGGTCCATGTTTCAGATGACAGGTGCTGCCTGGTTGTTCGCTGTGTTCTTTATTTTGCTCCCTGTGGGATTCATCACCCGTCTCTCCTTCTGTGGGTAGGTAGCCCACCGGCTAATCAGACGTGTAGCTGGAGGGCTGCTGGTCCTCAGATCGGTGCTGTGATAAACGATTAACATAAGACAAACTCCTTTTTCATTCTAATATGAAGAAAAAACACTTTCCAAACAGACAAGAGCTTGTTAATGTTGCACATACCACTGGTAGTGGAGGATGTTAGGACCAGGCTCTAGGTTCTGGAGGAGCACAGTTGTAACTAAATAATAAAACACACCCAGACTAGGATATTAACATAGAGTTTAAATCATAAGTTTAAATCAAAGTGTTCCTTTAATTGCTAGTTTAATTCTGGTATCTTGATTCAACTCGCTATAGTTTCTATGTAACTTATCAGCTAGTTATGCGTTCTTAGTCTTTAACTTAGTTGACGCTAGCTAAATCATTGTTCCTTACTAGCCTGCTATGCAAGTGAGCTACTAGCTAATTTAACACTCTTTCCGCCAAATCTGGCGTAATGTACTAAATAGAAACACGGTGTAACCTATGGTTTATACCATATAACATACAATCAAATACCATGTAACCTTCAATCAACCTATTATCTATTGTCTATTATCATAAACTGAAAGTTCAGCTAGTATCCACGTGCCACTGGGGTATATATGTCCTTGTACTTCACCCTAATCCAAGGCGTTTTTTGTGTCTTCTCACGGGAGGCTCGCCATCTTCTTTTCCTTTCTTCCGTTTGGTACTTGTAGTTAGCTTCCAACAGTTCAACTGTTACAGTTCTAGCTTTCGGTCATGCTTATTACATAAGTGTATAAAGAAACTAAGACACGATCTACCTAAGTAAGCAGAAGGTAATGTAATACTTGAAAAAATGAAAATAAAACTTAAATAACTTATTTGTTACTTTTCTCGTTCTTGCCCACTTACTTGCTCCGTCTAGCTTGGTTGTTTCTATCTTTTTCTCGTTATTTCTCCAATAGCAAACCTAACAGACTCTTCCGATTGGTTGACACAAATGTCAATTTCTAAAGCACTAGAACATTCTGAATATGACATCCAATAGAATACATTACTAATAACTTGGATGATTAGTTAAATCTTATATAACCTGTTTAACTTATAAACTTTTTATCTAATATAATAAAGTTTGTCTATATATATTTTATGACTATTTATTTAATTAAATATAAATCGAACTATTTTAATCTGGGTTACATTAAGCGGTGTGTGTTTATCAATATATAAATGTTACTTAGCTAACATGAATGCCCCTAGGATTAATACATGCTGCTGTGAATGAGCCTTAAGCCTGTTTTATGCTTCTGCGTCGAATCGACGGCGTACCCTCGCAGACCCCTCTGCGTCGACGCGAACCCTTCTTCGACCACTACGCCGTAGCTCGACGTGCACCTCCAAAAAAATTTAACTACCCGTCGAGGCGACGCAGACCACAAGGGCTGTGATTGGTCAGATTATACATCTGGCGGTGAAATGCAACGCAACCCAACGCAGAACCATAAAACGGCCACGACGCCGTAGGAGTGACGGCGTAGCTACGCCGTGGTGTTGACGCAGAAGTATAATGAGGCCTTTAGCGCTGCGTCAAATGTGTATCGGTTCTAATCTTGTTATAGGAAGTTTTTTCTTAATTAAAATTTGAGGATTTTAAATAGTAAAACCAAAACGTGGGTTAATCATATGACTAATTATTATTACATTCCCTGAAAATACATTTTGAGGCCTTGAACAAGGATTGTCGGGATATTTTTGTCTTGATGTCAACTCGGAGCTCGGTGGACAGTACATTTGTTATTTTTTCTGTTGTAGGTCTGTGGTGATCAACAGCTACTTCTGTGACCATTATCCTCTGTACAGTCTGGCGGAGCCCTGTTCTGACGTGCTCCCTAACTTTGTGTTGTCATACCTTGACCCCTGTATAATCCTCTATATCCCAATGGTCTTCATCATAGCATCTTACATCTGTATCATCCACGCCCTCTTCACCATCACACTTCCCAAAGACAGGTGAGATGAACTCGTATGTATACTCATACATTTTGGTTATACATTAAAATAATGTATTGTATAGGTATTTTTTAGCGTGTAAAAAGTTTGGAGACATTGAAAGCATTAGATAGTCAATTCTGTTTTTGTTGTTGAAATTTTTTGACGGTGGTAGAAGTATAAGGAGCCAGTTGCAGAAGTGGTGAGTAAAAACTAAAGGTTTCTCAGATTGCAAGAAACATCAGTCTCAAATATGGTACACAACCGGCCAACCGAATATAGTACACAACCGGCCAACCGAATATTACACAACAGGGCTACCGAATATATTACACAACAGGCCTACCAAATATAGTACACAACAGGCCTACCAAATATATTACACAACAGGCCTACCAAATATAGTACACAACAGGCCTACCAAATATAGTACACAACAGGGCTACCGTATATAGTACACAACAGGTCTACCAAATATAGTACACAACAGGCCTACCAAATATAGTACACAACAGGCCTACCAAATATAGTACACAACAGGCCTACCGTATATAGTACACAACAGGTCTACCAAATATAGTACACAACAGGCCTACCAAATATAGTACACAACAGGCCTACCGAATATAATACACAACAGGGCTACCAAATATAGTACACAACAGGCCTACCAAATATAGTACACACCAGGCCTACTGAATATAGTACACAACAGGTCTACCAAATATAGTACACAACAGGCTTAACTTAGAAATTTTTGGCATACTGCTGTCAATTATCTCACTACCACGAGATAGTTCTCAAATCCAAATGTAAGGATTATCAGAACCGATCAGGACAACCTAACTTTGACACTGGTTTGAGTGACATTGAGAAAAGTACAATTTGAGGTAAGTGTTTGTGTTGAAAACAACGTTGAAAGCAACTTCACAGAGAATCCAAGGGAAATCACCAAGTGAAACCAAATGAAAGTCAAAGGCATTACGTCAGTGTCAAGTTGCAACTATCATCTCTTCTAACCAGGCCAAATCCCAGGTCACAATGCATGACTTGAGTCATATATTAGACGTGTGACCTGAGTCTGCATCTTTAGTATTAGTATTAGACAAACACATGGGTTTCAACTAATCCTCTACCCCTCTCTTTTTCTCTGCCTCTCCTCTCTGAACCTCCTTTTCTGTTTTCCCAATCCCCATTCTATCATTCTCTCTCCCACACGCCACCTTTCTCTCCCCCCTTAACAGACACAGGGCCATGAAGACGTGCACCTCTCACCTGATACTCGTGGCCATTTTCTACCTGCCAATTAACATCACATATCTTTTCTTTGCCTTCATCCCCACCAACATACGGATCCTCAACTACTCCCTCACCTCAGTGCTGCCGCCCATGCTAAACCCCATCATATACGTCCTGAAGACGGAGGAATTCAAGGTATCAGTCAAGAAGCTCCTCAAGAGAGGAGCCCAGAGATCTGTGGGGCCGGTCAAATCCACATAAAATAACTAGTGAATTGGAGGTTTTTAAACAATGCTTATAAAGATACAGTCATGTCACTGTAATGCAATGCTGGTAATGCAATTATAAAACAAACACAGACATCAGGTTTTGTCTCATGTATCTGTATCCGCATCTTTATCTGTAATGTGATTTCACTTTCTGGAATGTTCCACCAATCCAGCAATAATGTATGAGAACATGTGCGAAACGCTGCATTGAAAACACTTGGAAATCTGCTAAAACCTGTCATGTCGCGGGAAACTTTTGTAATGAACACCTGACTTCACTCAGAGTAGTCAGAACTATATATTCTGAGAGTTATGACATAACATGAATAGTTGAAAGTAAGACTAATTGACCTCAACTGCTACCTGTGATTCACAAGATGTTTCAGGAACAATTTTGTATTTAAATTATGCAGTCAGTTCCTTATTCCTTTAAATATCACAGCCAAAACTGATCTAGGTCATCATGGTGATGTCTTTGACCCGCCTAAATGGGTCAAGTTCTTTGGACATTGTGCATTCGATTTACCAAATAATTTAACTGAATATCAGATCAGATTAATCAATACCTCCGTCTTCAATTGACCAAAATAAATGTTGCTGTTTGCTAAGTTGTATAGGTAGGTTTTCACTGTTTCTGGTTAGCTCCTGTTGAATCTAGAGAAAGACATCAAAACACAAAATTTCACAGTCTAATTGACTTTACCCAACAGTCATTGCCTACGACAAAGAAGCAAAACAAATTACAAACATAACTAGGACCAAATCAAACCTTGTTTCCTTAAGGTCCTTATTAGCAGGTCAGAGAAAAGCATGTGTTAAACTAAAACAAGAAAACAAATTTGGGCACAACAACAAGTGAACTAACAAGTCTACATAGGACAATATACACGTGCTATACACAGACACTGTGACCCAGGGGGGACATCCTACTACAGATGACCTATTGGGTTCAGGTATAAGAGTGGAAGTGGTACTAGAACCAGCACAACAAAATGGTCCTCAGTTCAACCATATCACCAGACTGCTGATGACAATAGGTTATTGGATACAGCGGTAAGAATTAATTTATACACTTTACATACAATTGTACTGCACATCGGTTCTGTACGTTTATAAACAGTTTATATTTGTATGGTTTATATCTTCTTATTTTCTGGACTCATTATTGCGTGGTCAGGTAACAGCTGGTAATATCAAGTCTTTTTTCAAACAATTCTTAACTTTTGACCAGCTGGAATTAATTGTAACGTCAGAGAGCTGATTGTTCACTTACCATCTAACCTACCCAGAACTTGACATGTGCCTTTCTTAGAAAATAAAAAACATTATACATTTTTACTGTGTCGGAGAAAACGTTATACTAAGTCGAAACATTGTAATTTTATGTGGTCTTTCTCTTTTATTTGTTAAATACATTAAAAATGATATTATTGTTAAGAATTGCATCAATGCATAAATGTCTTCAAGACTTATTTTAACAATGCAGTAACTGATGATGTATTCTCAAAGTCTGTTACTAGTTAGAGGTTCCTGATAACACCACCAGTCAGGATGGCGTCCCTGACCTCTGACCTGACAGAGAACATCACCACCATCATAATCAGACCAGCTTACTTCTTCATCAGTGGATTCATAGGCATCCCCAACATGAATTACTACTATGTGTTCCTCTGTTTTGTATACATCATCGCTCTGGTTAGTCTACAGCTCTGGTTCAGATCTTTAGCTGTTTAACTGTTACCCGTTATGTTTTGCCATCGTCAGCTCGTTTATTTATTGAATATGCATGAAACATTTTTCTTCTCTAAAGCACACTTGTATAATATATGCTCTTTGGGTTTAGGTGGGCAATACTTTTGTGATGGTTGTCATCTATGTGGACCGCAGTCTACATCGGTAATGACACGTCTATTCTTACAGACAGTAATAACTCAGAGACCGCACACACACACACTCAAATGCTGTTAGTGGTGTTAATAATCTGCCACTACCCAAACGTACATAAAGCTACATTTTCTAATGCTACATTTAAATAAAACTACAATCATTTGCTCAAATCTTTTTTTAATGCCTTCATGAATATATTCTTTTGTGAACATTTCTGTTTCACCGTTAGTTAACACATGCTCCTTTATAAAGGACCATTAGATAGCATGTTTTGACTTTGTAAATGTGTTCTTTATTTTCGACTGCATGGTGTTTATTTAGTGCTCAGAGAAAGCAGCAAACAACCCCATGGTGTTAATGTTGTCATGATTTTATCTTACAGACCCAAGTACATCGTAGTGTTCAACCTGGCCTTCACAGACTTATGTGAGAGCACCTCCCAAGTCCCCAAGCTCCTGGATATGTTCCTGTTCAACAGGCAGTTCATCTCCTATGACGAATGTCTCACCAACCTATTCTTCGTCTCTGTCTTCCTCACCGTGCAGTCTTTTAACCTCATCGTCCTTTCCTATGACAGACTGGTGGCCATCTGCTGTCCACTCAGGTATTTAATTAGAAATATGTTTAAAAATATATATATATATAAATCAGTTAATTAAATATTATTTCCATTGCACATTTCTCCAAAAATAACAATGGTGAAAACAAACACAACATTTTAGATTTAGATTAAAATCAGACAAAATTAATAGAACAGTAATAAAAACTAGATAGGTTACATTTTCTGCAGAAAATGTCTGCTGAAATTGTGATGATGTGTGCTTGCGGCCACCCGTAGTCGATGTGTACTGATATCAACTGTCAAACTGAGGTTGACGCTGATGCTGCACTCACCATAGTATACAATGTGTTAAACCTATCAGTCATTACTCATGAATACACACTGCTGCTACATGCACCATAGTATACAATGTGTTAAACCTATCAGTCATTACTCATGAATACACACTGCTGCTGCATGCACCATAGTATACAATGTGTTAAACCTATCAGTCATTACTCATGAATACACACTGCTGCTGCATGCACCATAGTATGCAATGTGTTAAACCTATCAGTCATTACTCATGAATACACACTGCTGCTACATGCACCATAGTATACAATGTGTTAAACCTATCAGTCATTACTCATGAATACACACTGCTGCTGCATGCACCATAGTATACAATGTGTTAAACCTATCAGTCATTACTCATGAATACACACTGCTGCTACATGCACCATAGTATACAATGTGTTAAACCTATCAGTCATTACTCATGAATACACACTGCTGCTGCATGCACCATAGTATACAATGTGTTAAACCTATCAGTCATTACTCATGAATACACGCTGATGCTGCACTCACCATAGTATGCAATGTGTTAAACCTATCAGTCATTACTCATGAATACACACTGCTGCAACATGCACCATAGTATGCAATGTGTTAAACCTATCAGTCATTACTCATGAATACACACTGCTGCTGCATGCACCATAGTATGCAATGTGTTAAACCTATCAGTCATTACTCATGAATACACACTGCTGCTACATGCACCATAGTATACAATGTGTTAAACCTATCAGTCATTACTCATGAATACACACTGCTGCTGCAAGCACCATAGTATGCAATGTGTTAAACCTATCAGTCATTACTCATGAATACACACTGCTGCTACATGCACCATAGTATACAATGTGTTAAACCTATCAGTCATTACACATGAATACACACTGCTGCTACATGCACCATAGTATGCAATGTGTTAAACCTATCAGTCATTACACATGAATACACACTGCTGCTGCATGCACCATAGTATACAATGTGTTAAACCTATCAGTCATTACTCATGAACAGCCCTTCACAGTTATATATGTGGTCCAAAAGACAATTTTTGCAGATTAGTGTAATTATAAAATGTGTACAGACTAAATTTGCTTTAAGATACATTCAATTTCTGGCCCGTGTATACTACTTAATACAACCTTTAACCTGAAGCTGTCCAACCTGTAGAGAGTAAGCCTGCTCTGCAATGGAGATGCCAAGCAACGATCTGGGACTGCTAGAAACAAATAGAAATTAAATGCACATACAGACCAGGAACTGTGATTTGAGGGTAATGTATGACTACGTATACAGTACAAATAAGAGAAATCACAAAGAATTACCTTCACATGTATATCAGTATGTAGCAGGGCCAAGCCATGCCTACTATGCTATAGAGTTGAGGGGGACAGATCATGCATGTTGCTGATCATTTCTTAGAAACTGTCACATCAGACGCTGTCACATTGGCTTATTCATTGAACGTTGGTTAGTCATGTTAAATTGAAGCTACTTTATAGCTTGAAAACAACAATACCTGAGAGGAATTAATTGGCCAACGCCAGCTACCATTGGAATAACAGTGCTAACTGATTCAAACTTTTTAAACTGTGAGACTGGATAGCTGCTGGAACAGCGGACCTTTTTCTGTGATGAATCAGAGTCACTTTAAATAATGGCAGGTGTGTAATAACTTCTATTTAGCATGAGTTTGAATTTGATTGGTTAATTTTGAACTCAGCCACATCCCCAGTTATAAGAGGGTGTGCACACTTATGCAACCAGGATATTGTAAGGTTCTTCATTTTCAAATGGCTAAGAGCAGTCTATGGTCAAGATCAAGATGGACTGAATGATGGCATTGTAAGCATTTATCATCATGGTCATTGACAGTATTTACTTTTTCAGTTTCCGCAGGCCGTACAGTCTTTGTTGTGCGTTCTTAGTGAGAGAGGTGTTCACCTCCCACTTTAGGTCCTGGGTGATGTTGTTGCCCAGGAAGCGAAAATATTCCACTTGATTGGGGAGCCACTCAGGACGATGGGACGAAGAACTGCTGGCCTTCTCCTAATGTTCAGTCTTATCTCCACTGTCTTTTGAGCATTGAAGTCCAAGTTGTTGAGACTGCACCAGGACACCAATCGGTTAATTTCCCGACCAAACGAGGTTGGTGTCATCTGCAAACTTTCGAAGTTTGACAGAGTGGTGACTGGAGGTGCCGTTGTTGGTGTACAGAGAGAAGAGAAGAGGGGACAGGACGCAACCTTGAGGGGAGCCGGTGCTGATGGTCTGGCAGTCTGACAAGTGATTCCCCAGCCTCACGTGCTGTCTCCTGTTGGACAGGAAGTGTGTGATCCACCTGCAAGTGAACACGGGGACACCTACATGGGGACACCTACATGGGAGAGCTTGTCATGGAGCACATCTGGGATTATGGTGTTGAATACAGAAATCCACCAACTAAATCCTAGCGTAGGTTGCGGGCTGGTCCAGATGTTGGAGGATGAAGTGGAGAGCCATGTTGATCGTATCATCCACGGACCTGTATGCTCTCTTGGCGGGGTTCAATTACTGGGTCATTGCTGGTCTTGAGGTGCAATAGGACGAGGCGCTCAAAGGACTTAATAACCACAGAGGTCAGGGCGACTGGTCTGTAGTCATTTAGGCCTGTGATCTTTGGTTTCTTGGAGACTGGGATGATGGTGGTGGATTTGAAGCAGGCTGGGACATTGCAGGTCTCATGATTTGTTGAAGATATCTGTGAACACAGCTGATAGCTGATCAGCACAGTGCTGGAGAGTGGAGGGGCTGACTCCATCAGGACCAGCCGTCTTTCTCTAGTTCTGGCTATTGAATAATTTGTTATCGTCCGAATCCAAAATAGAGTGTCCCATTGAAGCTACAGGGGTGGCGTAACTGTTGTAGTTATACTCTTAGGGGAGTCTTGATTTTCGGTCGTTGATTGTGAATGGGCACTGATGGACGGGGTCTGTGGTTGGTGGCCGGACACCACCGAAGGGATCTTTCAAATCTGCAGTAAAACTCGTTCAGGTCGTTGGCAAGCTGCAGATCATCGGTATTCTGGGGTGATTTGCATTTGTAATTTCTAAATCTTGTTATTCCCTTCCAGACTGCAGCTGTATCATTGGCTGAGAGCTGTTTTTTTATTTTCTCCATACAGACACTTGACCTCTTTTCACAAATCTGTATTTTGCTTCTCTGAATTTATTTGCCGCTCTAAAATGCCTCCCCCTTGTTCGTCCACAGTCATCTGAGTTTAGCTGTGAACCGGATTTGGTTGTGGATGAAATGTGGTTGCAAACATTAGGTTTGATTTACCTGTTTATTTCCTTTGTCTGTGCAGGTACCACACATTAGTGACTCATAGGACCATGATTCAGTTGACTGTCTCTGGGTGGGTTATTGCCGTGTTGACGATGTTGGTCACTGTGGGTTTAACCACTCGCCTCTCTTTCTGTAGGTATGTAGCCCAGTTGCTAGAGATTTTGGTCGAAGGTACGATATTTGCACTTACATTTCTGTAGTGTACCTGTATTTGAATTGTTTTCTGTTGTAGGTCTGTGGAGATCAGCAGCTACTTCTGTGACCACGACTCCCTGTTTCGTCTAGCGGCCCCCTGTTCTGACGTGCTCCCCAACCAGATAATATCACAGATAATGCCATTTTTCATCCTCTACATTCCAATGGTCTTCATCGTAGCATCTTACATCTATATCATCCACGCTCTCTTCAACCTTACTCTTCCCCAGGACAGGTTAGAGACATATTTATTTACCCCTGAATTTGATTTGTATTTAAATATACTGCTCTGGTATGGACCTGAACAGTGGCGGATAATTATTGATTATGCCCTTTATTGTTGAATTACATTTCATTGTATGGTTCTCTGTACTGACACTAATTTCTCCCTCTATTACTCTGTAGAATGAGAGGCATGAAGACATGTTCATCCCATCTGTTCCTTGCAGCCATATTCTACCTTCCTGTCACCTTCACCATCCTGTTCCAGTCCTTCATACAAACCAACGCTCGGATCCTCAACGTCTCCCTCACCTCTGTGCTGCCGCCCATGCTAAACCCCATCATATACGTCCTGAAGACCGAGGAATTCAAGAAATCGGCCAAGAGGATCCTCACAAAAATAACCCGGAGAGCTGTGGGTCCAGTGAAGTGAAAATTAGGTCGATATGTTCCAATGTTGTTGTTTTCATAACAATTTTTTGCATTTGCAATAACACTTAGTTTGTTTTTATGTTTTATATGACTTACTATACTATATATTAGAGTACTTTTAAATGTTTGATTGTACTTTATGATAAATACACAGACTCTAATTTGTAAATTACAGTATGTAATGAATTTAATGAACTAAACTACACATCAACTAATTGTAATTTCCCTATGCAATTGTTTTGGTCCACAAATATCAAATGTCACTATGTTTTCCGTGTCAAAAATATATACAATATTTCTGTGAAAAACACATTTGTTATATTCTTCTAAGTGGAATAAAACATTATTCACAAACAAACAAAACAAAAATATTCTTATACAGAGCAAAATTCTTGATTCCTTTTGTGCCTTGTTTTTCCAATGGCTGGTTAATTGTGATTGTTGTAGTCAAGGCCTAGGACCTTGAGACCACACGGTGGTCAGGGAAGCTGTCCGACTGAAGAAGGAGGCCTTCAGGGATATGCTAGCCCTGGGGACTCCGGAGGCAGTTGCAGGGTACCGACAGGCCCGAAGGGCTGCAGCCGCTGCCGTGTCAGAGGCAAAGCAGCGGGTGTGGGAGAAGTTTGGAGAAGCTATGGAGAAGGACTTTCGGTCGGCACCAAAATGCTTCTGGAAAACCGTTCGGCACCTCAGAAGGGGAAAACGGGGAACCATCCAAGCTGTGTACAGTAAGGATGGGACACTGTTGACCTCAACTGATGATGTGATCGGGCGCTGGAAAGAGCATTTTGAGGAGCTCCTGAATCCGACCTACACGCCCTCTAGTACAGAGGCAGAGCTGGAGGCTGATGGAGGGTCATCGTCAGTTTCCCTGGGGGAAGTCGCTGAGGTAGTCAAACAACTCCACAGTGGCAAAGCCCCAGGGACTGATGAGATTCGTCCAGAAATGCTAAAAGCTTTGGGTGGGGAAGGGCTGTCTTGGTTGACACGCCTCTTCAACATTGCATGGAAGTCTGGGACAGTGCCAGAGGAGTGGCAGACCGGGGTGGTGGTTCCCCTCTTTAAAAAGGGGGACCAGAGAGTGTGTGGCAATTACAGAGGTATCACACTCCTCAGCCTCCCTGGTAAAGTGTACTCCAAAGTGCTGGAAAGGAGGGTTCGGCCAATAGTCGAACCTCAGATTGAAGAGGAACAATGCGGTTTTCGTCCTGGCCGGGGAACCACGGACCAGCTCTTTACTCTCGCAAGGATCCTGGAGGGGGCCTGGGAGTATGCCCATCCAGTCTACATGTGTTTTGTGGATCTGGAGAAGGCGTATGACCTGGTACCCCGGGATCTTTTGTGGGAGGTGCTGCGGGAGTATGGGGTGAGGGGGTCTCTTCTCAGGGCCATCCAATCTCTGTACGCTCAAAGCATGAGCTGTGTCCGTGTCCTCGGCAGTAAGTCGGATTCGTTCCAGGTGGGGGCTGGCCTCCGCCAGGGCTGCGCATTGTCACCAATCCTGTTTGTAATATTCATGGACAGGATATCAAGGCGTAGTCATTGGGGGGAGGGGTTCCCGTTCGGTGGGCTGATGGTCACATCACTGCTTTTTGCAGATGATGTGGTCCTGATGGCCTCATCGGTCGGTGACCTTCAGCACTCACTGGATCGGTTCGCAGCCGAGTGTGAAGCGGCTGGGATGAGGGTTAGCACCTCTAAATCTGAGGCCATGACTCTCAGCAGGAAACCGGTGGAGTGCCTACTCCGGGTAGGGAATGAGTCCTTACTCCAAGTGAAGGAGTTCAAGTACCTCGGGGTCTTGTTCGCGAGTGAGGGAACAATGGAGCGGGAGATTGGTCGGAGGATCGGAGCAGCGGGGGCGGTGTTGCATTCGCTTCACCGCACCGTTGAGACGAAAAGAGAGCTGAGCCGAAAGGCAAAGCTCTCGATCTACCGGTCAATCTTTGTTCCTACCCTCACCTATGGTCATGAAAGCTGGGTCATGACCGAAAGAACAAGATCGCGGGTACAAGCGGCCGAAATGGGTTTTCTCAGAAAGGTGGGTGGCCTCTCCCTTAGGGATAGGGTGAGAAGCTCAGTCATCCGAGAGGAACTCGGAGTAGAGCCGCTGCTCCTTTGCATAGAAAGGAGCCAGTTGAGGTGGTTCGGGCATCTTGTACGAATGCCACCTGGGCGCCTCCCTAGAGAGGTGTTCCAGGCACGTCCAGCTGGGAGGAGACCTCGGGGAAGACCCAGGACTAGGTGGAGAGATTATATCTCCACACTGGCCTGGGAACGCCTCGGGATTCCCCAGTCAGAGCTGGCTAATGTTGCCCGGGAAAGGGAAGTTTGGGGTCCCCTGCTAGAGCTGCTACCCCCGCGACCCGACCCCGGATAAGCGGTTGAAGATGAGAGATGAGTAGTCAAGGCCACCTAAAACAGAGAGAGAGTCGAAACCAAGACCAGAGTATATCTTGACTGAGACAAATCCAATACTTTGCAGGGTTAAGACCGAGTCAAGACCGTGGTAGTGTAAGATGGTGTCCCGTTTTGGCCCGGCAGGATGGCCGTGCCTGTGAGATCCAATGCCCTCTCCCCCGCGTTTGGCACATGGACACTTGTTTAATTGTTTCATTGTCCTCACCTGTCTTCCTAATCACCATCCTATTTAAGGACCTCGTCTCCCAGTGTGTGTGGTCGGTCTTTGCTTGGTGTATGCCAACGTTACGCTAATGTTTCATCTTTTGTGGTTTTCCGTTATAGTTACATTTTTATTTAACAACTGTCCTTCGTTCGCCCTGCGCTTGTGTCCGTCTCTCCATTGGTGATAGACCAGTTCAAGGCCAGACCAATCCGTGTCCCACACTGCATGACACACGTAACATAAAACGTGGAACACATATAAATGAAGGCACCTCTCAATTTGATCTGAATGATCCACATTCCTATGAACCTTTTTAACTGCCACATTAACATATATGCACTAGTTATCCAGCAACTGCTACCAGCGCTCTGAAACGTACAGTCTATAACATTATATAGCTAGCTCTTACTCGCTAAATCTCTTTAGCTACTGTACAGTACCCAAAGGGGAAGCGTTTTGGTACTGGCAGTGTTTGGTTAACATGAGCAAGAACGCTTTAGTTGGCTAAGAGGAGTTACACGAGGCACACACTATTTGTGCAGCATAACCGTCTGGTCTGTTATGGGCGCCGTCAAGCTGACCAGTACGTTGGAGTCAAAACTCTTTGATACAAAGTGATCAAGTCAGTGGCTGGGCTTAGTCATAAACATGTTGTTATGCATCAGTATTGCTTTGCATGATTATCCAGCATCAACAATACCAGTTTGCTGTTCTGTTGCCATAAAACACTTCACCCACTCAGGAATGTCCTGACCTTAGGTTTCAAGCCGTGGAAATGCATCATGTGGTTCACTTTCACTAGAATTTTCCACACTAGTGACATTCCCCCTCCCTAAAGTTCTGGCTCCCAGACAGACCAGGCACACAGACAAAATGAAGAGAAGAGAGGGCAGCTCGGAAACCGTGGGGTGGCTGGGGGCTGTACCTTATACTGCACTTTATCCATGGTTCGTGACACTTACACTTAGCTGAGCTGTGATCTTCTGACCCACATCTGAATGGTTGGCACTGTGAGGTCGTATTAGCAAGTCAGAAACAAACATGTGTCAACCTGAACCATGAAAATGAATTTTGGCACAACAGCATGTCACCATACATGTCTCAGTTTACACGTGCTATACACAGACACTGTGGCCCAGAGGACACACCCAATGACATATGTCCTAATGGGGTTCAGGTATAAGAGTGGAAGTGGTCCTAGAGTCAGCACAACAGAAGGACCTTCAGTCCAATCACATCACAAGACTGCTGACTCTTGGATACAGTAGGACTTAATTTACGGTTTAATATGTTATAAACAGTTTATATTTCTATGATTTATATGCTCTTATTTGCTGGACTCAATATTGCATGGTCAGATATCAAACAATAATTTCATGGCTTAAATATTACTAGATTTTTTTCCCTTCACCAGCTAAAATTAAATGTGACACATTACTTACAACGATGAACCGAAATGTCACTGCACTTCTCCTTACAAAGGGAAGAACCCTAAATACTGCCCTTTATTCAGAAAAATTAACAATTTACCAAAACAATTCTAAGTACCGCTGACTAGTATATGTAAACTTAACATATTCCTCAGCACAAAACGCTTCAGCCACAAGGATTGGACTTGAACAATCCCATAAAAAACAAGCTTTAGGTCAAAATAAGCAAAAACACTTTAAGTAGCTAAGAAGAGTCAAACCACAAGGCGCAGAAATTTTCTGCAGCAAAATATAATAAATAATCCAGTGACAACCATAAACTTCCCAGTCATTTTGCCTGTCAAGCCCTAACTGACAGATGATGATTTCATAATCAATGACATAATTTAAAACACATTTTACATATCTATGGCTGACCTGTAGTCATCTGACACCCATCAGAGTGGCTGGCACAGAGTGGGGTAGAAAATCAGAAAAATAATGTTCATTGTTCAGAACATTAAACATTGTTTAGAAAGTTACGTTCATTATTGACACAGTCTAATTGACTTTACCCAACAGTCATTGGGCTACCTCAAAGAAGCAAAAGAAAAAACAAACATAAAATGGACCAAATCAAACCTTGTTCCCATAAGGTCCTTATTAGCAGGTCAGGGAAAAGCATGTGTTAAACTAAAACACAAAAACAAATTTGGGCACAACAACAAGTGAACTAACAAGTCTACATAGGACGATATACAAGTGCTATACACAGACACTGTGACCCAGGGGGGACATCCTACTACAGATGACCTATTGGGTTCAGGTATAAGAGTGGAAGTGGTACTAGAACCAGCACAACAATATGGTCTTCAGTTCAACCATATCACCAGACAGCTGACAATAAGCTCTTGGATACAGCGGTAAGAATTACATTTATACACTTTACATACTTAAATCTTATACTCTACATGGGTTCAGTATGTTTATAAACGGTTATATATACGGTTTATGTTTTTACTTTTTAGATAAATCTCCTTACTCCCTTTTTTATGAGTGTGTTGGAAAAGGAAGTACGATTTGTTTTACTGAATCGGAAGTTAATCTAAAATATGATCTAACAATATAACAATCTAACACTGCATGTTCTCATAATGCTTCACTCATTATTGCAGGGAAGGTAACCGATGGTAAGATCATTTATTTATTTTTTATGTAAATGAATACATATAAATACACACTACTCAGCTAAAAAAATCTACATTGTGCTTGCGGTCTGACCTACACAAACCGTGACATGCACCCTTTAAAGAGTTGATTAACGATATTCAGTGTGTTTGTGAGTGGTCCTATGGCTTTGGTTTATCAGTAGATATAATCTACATTGCAAATACAAGACTTATTCTAAACAAAAGAATGCATCAATGTGATCATTTCTTTATTTTTGCACAATGCATTTACTGTTCATGTATTCTCAGAGTTTATAAAATTGTGGAAACAACAACAGGATGGCGTCCCTGACCTCTGACCTGACAGAGAACATCACCACCATCATAATCAGACCAGCTTACTTCTTCATCAGTGGATTCATAGGCATCCCCAACATGAATTACTACTATGTGTTCCTCTGTTTTGTATACATCATCGCTCTGGTTAGTCTACAGCTCTGGTTCAGATCTTTAGCTGTTTAACTGTTACCCGTTATGTTTTGCCATCGTCAGCTCGTTTATCTATTGAATATGCATGAAACATTTTTCTTCTCTAAAGCACACTTGTATAATATATGCTCTTTGGGTTTAGGTGGGCAATACTTTTGTGATGGTTGTCATCTATGTGGACCGCAGTCTACATCGGTAATGACACGTCTATTCTTACAGACAGTAATAACTCAGAGACCGCACACACACACACTCAAATGCTGTTAGTGGTGTTAATAATCTGCCACTACCCAAACGTACATAAAGCTACATTTTCTAATGCTACATTTAAATAAAACTACAATCATTTGCTCAATTGTTTTTTAATGCCTTCATGAATATATATTCTTTTGTTAACATTTCAGTTTCACCGTTAGTTAACACATGCTCCTTTATAAAGGACCATTAGATAGCATGTTTTGACTTTGTAAATGTGTTCTTTATTTTCGACTGCATGGTGTTTATTTAGTGCTCAGAGAAAGCAGCAAACAACGCCATGGTGTTAATGTTGTCATGATTTTATCTTACAGACCCAAGTACATCGTAGTGTTCAACCTGGCCTTCACAGACTTATGTGAGAGCACCTCCCAAGTCCCCAAGCTCCTGGATATGTTCCTGTTCAACAGGCAGTTCATCTCCTATGACGAATGTCTCACCAACCTATTCTTCGTCTCTGTCTTCCTCACCGTGCAGTCTTTTAACCTCATCGTCCTTTCCTATGACAGACTGGTGGCAATCTGCTGTCCACTCAGGTATTTAATTTGAAATATGTTAAAATATATATATATATATAAATCAGTTAATTAAATATTATTTCCATTACACATCTCTCAGAATATAGCAATGATGAAAACAAACACAACATTTTAAATTAAAATCAGACAAAATTAATAGAACAGTATTAAAAACTCGATGGCTTGTCTGAGAGCTGTTTTTTATTTTCTCCATATGGCTTGTCAGACATACAGACACTTGACCTCTTTTCCCAAATCTGTATTTTGCTTCTCTGAATTTATTTGCCGCTCTAAAATGCCTCCCCCTTGTTCGTCCGCAGTCATCTGAGTTTAGCTGTGAGCCGGGTTTGGTTGTGGATGAAATGTGGTTGCAAACATTAGGTTTGATTTACCTGTTTATTTCCTTTGTCTGTGCAGGTACCACACATTAGTGACTCATAGGACCATGATTCAGTTGACTGTCTCTGGGTGGGTTTTTGCAGTGTTGACGATGTTGGTCATTGTGGGTTTAACCACTCGCCTCTCTTTCTGTAGGTATGTAGCCCAGTTGCTAGAGATTTTGGTCGAAGGCATGATATTTGCACTTACATTTCTGTAGTGTACCTGTATTTGAATTGTTTTCTGTTGTAGGTCTGTGGAGATCAACAGCTATTTCTGTGACCACGGCTCCCTGTACCGTCTGGCGGCCCCCTGTTCTGACGTGCTCCCCAACCAGATAATATCACAGATAATGCCATTTTTCATCCTCTACATTCCAATGGTCTTCATCATATTATCTTACATCTATATCATCCACGCCCTCTTCAACCTTACTCTTCCCCAGGACAGGTTAGAGACATATTTATTTACCCCTGAATTTGATTTGTATTTAAATATACTGCTCTGGTATGGACCTGAACAGTGGCGGATAATTATTGATTATGCCCTTTATTGTTGAATTACATTTCATTGTATGGTTCTCTGTACTGACACTAATTTCTCCCTCTATTACTCTGTAGAATGAGAGGCATGAAGACATGTTCATCCCATCTGTTCCTTGCGGCCATATTCTACCTTCCTGTCACCTTCACCATCCTGTTCCAGTCCTTCATACAAACCAACGCTCGGATCCTTAACCTCTCCCTCACCTCTGTGCTGCCGCCCATGCTAAACCCCATCATATACGTCCTGAAGACCGAGGAATTCAAGAAATCGGCCAAGAGGATCCTCACAAAAATAACCCGGAGAGCTGTGGGTCCAGTGAAGTGAAAATTAGGTCGATATGTTCCAATGTTGTTGTTTTCATAACTAATTTTTGCATTTGCAATAACACTTGGTTTGTTTTTATGTTTTATATAACTTACTATACTATATATTAGAGTACTTTTAAATGTTTGATTGTACTTTATGATAAATACAAGGACTAAACTACACATCAACTAATTTCCCTATGCAATTGTTTTGGTCCACAAATATCAAATGTCACTATGTTTTACGTGTCAAAAATGTATACAATATTTCTGTGAAAAACACATTTGTTATATTCTACTAAGTGGAATAAACATTATTCACAAACAAACAAAACTAAAATATCCTTATACAGTGCAAAATTCTTGATTCCATTTGTGCCTTGTTTTTCCAATGGCTGGTTAATTGTGATTGTTGTAGTCAAGTCCACCTAAACAGAGAGAGAGAGAGTCGAAACCGAGACCAGAGTATATCTTGACTGAGACAAATCCAATACTTTGCAGGGTCAAGACCGTGGTAGTGTAAGATGGTGTCACGTTTTGGCCCGGCAGGATGGCCGTGCCTGTGAAATCCAACGCCCTCTCACCCTCGTTTGGCACATGGACACTTGTTTCAATGTTTCCTTGGCCTCACCTGTCTTCCTAATCACCATCCTATTTAAGGACCTCGTCTCCCAGTGTGTGTGGTCGGTCTTTGCTTGGTGTATGCCAACGTTACGCTAATGTTTCATCTTTTGTGGTTTTCCGTTATAGTTAAATTTTTATTTAACAACTGTCCTTCGTTCGCCCTGCGCTTGTGTCCGTCTCTCCATTGGTGATAGACCAGTTCAAGGCCAGACCAATCCGTGTCCCACACTGCATGACACACGTAACATAAAACGTGGAACACATGTAAATGAAGGCTTCTCTCAATTTGATCTGAATGATCCACATTCCTATGAACCTTTTTAACTGCCACATTAACATATATGCAACTGTTATCCAGCAACTGCTACCAGCGCTCTGAAACGTACAGTCTATAACATTATATAGCTAGCTCTTACTCGCTAAATCTCTTTAGCTACTGTACAGTACCCAAAGGGGAAGCGTTTTGGTACTGGCAGTGTTTGGTTAACATGAGCAAGAACACTTTAGTTGTCTAAGAGGAGTTACACGAGGCACACACTATTTGTGCAGCATAACCGTCTGGTCTGTTATGGGCGCCGTCAAGCTTTGACCAGCACGTTGGAGTCAAAACTCTTTGATACAAACTGATCAAGTCAGTGGCTGGGCTTAGTCATAAACATGTTGTTATGCATCAGTATTGCTTTGCATGATCATCCGGCATCAACAATACCAGTTTGCTGTTCTGTTGCCATAAAACACTTCACCCACTCAGGAATGTCCTGACCTTAGGTTTCAAGCCGTGGAAATGCATCATGTGGTTCACTTTCACTAGAATTTTCCACACTAGTGACATTCCCCCTCCCTAAAGTTCTGGCTCCCAGACAGACCAGGCACACAGACAAAATGAAGAGAAGAGAGGGCAGCCCGGTTCGTGACACTTACACTGAGCTGTGGTCTTCTGACACACATCTGAATGGTTGGCACTGTGAGGTCGTATTAGCAAGTCAGAAAAAAACATGTGTCAACCTGAACCATGAAAATGAATTTTGGCACAACAGCATGTCACCATACATGTCTCAGTTTACACGTGCTATACACAGACACTGTGGCCCAGAGGACACACCCAATGACATATGTCCTAATGGGGTTCAGGTATAAGAGTGGAAGTGGTCCTAGAGTCAGCACAACCAAAGGATCTTCAGTCCAATCACATCACAAGACTGCTGACTCTTGGATACAGTAGGACTTAATTTACGGTTTAATATGTTATAAACAGTTTATATTTCTATGATTTATATGCTCTTATTTGCTGGACTCAATATTGCATGGTCAGATATCAAACAATAATTTCATGGCTTAAATATTACTAGATGTTTTCCATTCACCAGCTAAAATTAAATGTGACACATTACTTACAAGGATGAGCCGAAAATGTCATAGAAATGATTGTCCGCTTACCATCTAACCTACCCAGACCTTGAAAGGGAATTTGTTAGGAAATGACTAAGGTTTTTATTTTTCCTGTGTCAAAGTTACATCTAGTATATACAATGAAATATATATATATGTGGCATTTCTATTTTTTTCCTCAATACAATATTAAGAAATGCATCAATGTTTTAATTTACTTATTTTAACAATGCAGTACCTGATGATGTATTCTCACAGCTTTTTACTAGTTAGAGGTTCCTGATAACACCACCAGCCAGGATGGCGTCCCTGACCTCTGACCAGACAGAGAACATCACCACCATCATCAGACCACCTTACTTCTTCATCAGTGGATTCACAGGCATCCCCAACATGGAGTACTACTCTGTGTTCCTCTGTTTTGTGTACATCATCGCTCTGGTTAGTCTAAAGCTCTGGTTCAGAACTTTAGCTGTTTAGCTTTTACCGGTTATGTTTAGCCATCATCAGCTCGTTTATCTATTGAATATGCATGAAACATTTTTCTTCTCCAAAGCACACTTGTATAATATATGCTCTTTGGGTTTAGGTGGGCAATACTTTTGTGATGGTTGTCATCTATGTGGACCGCAGTCTACATCGGTAATGACACCTCTATTCTCACAGACAGTAATAACTCATATTAAAGTTCCACTTCTATCAGGCCATTTGCATGAAAACTTAGAGCTGCTGCATAGAGGACATCTCTGGCTACTGTTTCACTGCACATTCAGCCCTGGGTTTTTATATGGTCACCTTTTTACCTCACAAAAGGATCTGAATCAAACACTTCATGTTAACTCTCCAATTGTTAATGTTTTTTTAAACAACGTGTAGTTTCATAAATTGAATGAGAGCATTTCATCTTTTCAACTTTTAGTATGACCTTATTTCTATTTCTGGCTGTTTACAAAACATCCGGACAGCTGTTGGAAGGCTGTTAGTTTACTGATTGTATTGTAGAGATTTCCCTGCACATCGCTCGCTATACTGTCACATGACCTGTACACTTCAGATGCTGTATACAGCTTCTACCCAGACTTTTATGTCTACCTGGCAATCTTCCCCGTTTGCACTCTCTTCAAACACTCACAACAACTGACTAAGACATGCATGCAGACACCGTACACACACACACACAAAGCTTTTGCTAATTTGATTGAATTACATTACATGGTCTTTATTTGTGCTCAGAATGAACAGCCAACAGACCCACAATGCTATTGTTGCTATGGTCCTCTCTCCCAGATCCAAGTACATTGTGGTCTTCAACCTGGCCTTCACGGATGTGTGTGAGAGTACCGTCCAGGTCCCCAAGCTCCTGGATATGTTCCTGTTCAGTAGACAGTTAATCTCTTACGACCAATGTTTAACCAACCTATTCTTCGTCTTCCTCTTCATCACCATGCAGTCCTTCAACCTCGTCATCCTCTCCTATGACAGACTGGTGGCCATCTGCTGTCCACTCAGGTGTAGGATAATACATATGTTATTTTTTTACACCTTGAATCAGTCAATTAAATATAATTTCTCAAAACGTAACAGCCAAATATGAACACAAAATTTTGACAACAGTAATAACATTTAAACTACCGTAATTAGTATGTCTTTCAGCAGATAGTGGCTCAAGGAAGCTTTACAAAAAATATTGGTTGTGACTTTTGAAGAACTAAAATGCCAGGTTCAAAACATCTAAAGGACCGATCAATTGGACACACTGTGTATCAGAAACATGTACACAAATGTGGACCCAGTATATACTGTATATATACTGTATGTCATTTTCAATTGTATGACTTGATTGATAAAACCATACCATTTACATCGCATGTGGATGAAATGTATTTGCAATCATTTAGAATATGGCTATGATTTGATTTACCTGTTTATTTCCCTTATGTGTGCAGGTACCACTCATTAGTGACTCATAGGACCATGATTCAGCTGACTGTCTCTGGGTGGGTTTTTGCCGTGTTGATGGTGTTGTTCCTTGTGGGCTTTACAACTCGCCTCTCTTTCTGTAGGTACGTAGCCCAGCTGCTAGAGCTTTAGACCAAAGGCAGAAAATGTGCCTTACATTATTGTAGTGTTCTGTATTTGTATTGTCTGCTGCTGTAGGTCTGTGGTGATCAACAGCTACTTCTGTGACCACGGTCCCTTGTTCCGTCTGGCGGCCCCCTGTTCTGACGTGCTCCCTAACATTGTGTTGTCATACCTCATCCCAAGTTTAGCCCTCTATATTCCCATGGTCTTCATCATTGTATCTTACATTTGTATCATCCACGCCCTCTTCAATGTCACACTTCCCCAGGACAGGTGAGATTGAATAATAATATGACCTATTTATTTACCCATGCATTTTCTTCATATCTAAATATACTGCTCTGGTGTGGACTTAAAAAGTGACGTAGAATAATTGATTATGCCCTTTAATGTTGAATAAAAATGTATTGGATGGTTCTCTGTACTGACAATATTTCTCCCTCTGTTACTCTGTAGAATCAGAGGCATGAAGACATGTTCATCCCATCTGTTCCTTGTGGCCATATTCTACCTTCCTGTCACCTTTATCAACCTGTTCCAGTCCTTCATAGAAACCAACGCGCGGATCATCAACTACTCCCTGACCTCAGTGCTACCGCCCATGCTAAACCCCATCATATACGTCCTGAAGACGGAGGAATTCAAAATATCAGCCAAGAAGATACTAAAAAGAATAACCCAGAGAGCTGTGGGTCCTCTGATGTCAAAATAAATATTTTCATGTTTCTATCTCTCTTTTATATGCTATACTTTGGACTCGTACTGTATATACATAATGAGCCATAACAGTATGACCCGTCTAGGCATGGACTTCACAAGACTCCTCCAGGTGTCCTGTGGTTTCTGGCACCAAGACGTTAGCAGTAGATATTTAAAGTACTGTCAGTTGTGATGAGGAGCTGCCGTGGATTGGATCGGTCTAGCAGATCCCACAGATGCTCAATCGGATTGATATCTGTGGAGTTTGGAGACCAGGGCAACACCTTGAACTCCTCACCATGTTCCTCAAACCAATTCTAGCTAATGTGTGCAGTGTGGCAGTGCACATTATGCTGCAGAAGGAGGGTACTGCCATTAATGCACCCAGGCCTTCAATTCCTTTTTCTATTTCGGTTAGAGCCAGTTTGCGCTGTTCTGTGAAGGGAGTTGTACACAGCGTTGTATGAGTGGTGCCCGTTCTAATCACCCACATCTGATTCAGGTGCGAAAGTTATATAAGTGCTCAAATGTATATAAGTGTCCCAATTCCCTCCTAGCCCACTAGATGTCCTCAGTGGACTCGTTTTAATTTCTAATAAAAATCAGCCATTTCTAGCTGTTTTCTTTTAAATGCCCTTTACCAAATCTTCCTACATGGTTCTGTTCCAGAGCAATATCCATTTAGATTGGGGTGGGTCATTTTAGCCGGTAATTGAGATTTGGGGCCCTGTCAAGAACATGTTAAACCATATTTAACTACCATTTGTACACATTTTTACACACCCACATTCATATTCAGATGAACAGATCTTTTCTTTCAAAGATTTTTTATGAAACAATGTGAACATTCAAAAAGCTAAACTGCAATATTTATTTGACATTCAGGACACTTGAACAATTGTCCACCATAATAACCACTGAGCTACCACAAACACTTACGTGAACACGATCATGAAAAGTTAATCATGCTTCAATTCTTACTTCAATGGCCTTTTCCATTGGTGTTCTTTCTCTTCTTTTTCTTTTTTTATTCACAAATTTGACTTTGATATCACACTACACTATTTTGAAAAGAATCAACTAATAGTATTGACAAAAGTCAATCATAAAAACAAGCTCTAGAATTGGGTAATCCATCACTGTTGATTGTAAATGTTTTTGTGTATGTAGAAGTCAGGAATATACACAGGATTAAAATCTCTCATCAATCTACAACAGACTAGTTCATTTTAGAAGAAAATGTATATAATGACTCAGTCAGACTCGTGCTCCAAATCTCTCTTTTGCATTACCTAGAGTACATTGGTGTCACAGCTCCCCCCGAAGCCAGTCTACGGCCACATGCAGACAGGCTTTGGCGTTTGTCTTCACCGGTCTTCTAGCGGTTGTATAAAACTGGAGGTTGTCCTAGAGTCAACACCACAAGTTGGTCTTCAGGCAAACTATCATCACCCTATTACTGAAAATAGACTGTGGTAAAACCAGGTAAGACTTATTTTTAGAAAGGATGTAGTTACCCCACAAACAACTTTCCACTGTATCTTTAAAACTATATTTTGACAATTGCTTAGGTAGATAATGCTTTATGAAATGAAATGTGATTAAATACATGTTCATTTTCTGTTTTTCTTTACATGATTATTAATATTTTTTTAATATATCCTTTTTATGTTTATGTTCTTCCTTAAAAAGTTCTCACATTGCAATTGAGATGTTTAGGAATATAAAATATTGAACCATTGAACAGGGCAACTACATTGAATATGCAATATATATTTGTATTCTTATCATTTTTTTCATTTTGTTATAAGTTTAATTGTAATAATTGCCTTGTCATTTATGATGCATTCATTATAGGTTACAAAGGTAGAGAATGTGCTTTTAGTAATGTATTGATGTGTAATGATGTATTAATATTTATTATAACCAGCCAGAAGGAACCGATAACACCACCAGTCAGGATGGCGTCCCTGACCTCTAACCAGACAGAGAACATCACCACCATCATCAGACCACCTTACTTCTTCATCAGTGGATTCACAGGCATCCCCAATATGAATTACTACTATATCTTCCTCTCTGTTGTCTACATCATCTCTCTGGTTAGTCTAAAGCTTTGTTCCAGGGGTTAATACTGCTTTTACGATCATGAAAACATTAGGAATTTCATTATATTCTGTGACTATTGTTTCCAGGTGGGTAATACCTTTGTCATGTTTGTCATCTACATGAACCGCAGTCTCCACAGGTAATTACTTCTCTTTTATCCTGTGTGTCTCACTTGTTAAGAAGCTTCTGTTTATAATAACAGAGTTGTTAGTTATAATTCCTCAAAGCCCTCTGAGTCACCGAATGTCATTTAATTCAGCCTATCATATAGCATAATTCTACCTTTATTTCGATCTCAATAACCAGCCTGACAAACAGCCACACACAGTAAATGATAGAAGCCGCACACTGTCTGATGGAGAGCAAATCTGTGGCTGCTGGTTCCCACCTGGTTCCCTCCATCAAGTCAGGGATTCTAACTGGTTACCTGACTGCTTCTCAATGAGACTTTTAATCCAAAAGTACTAGTTGTTCCAGTGATTGGCAAATAGCTTCTTGTTGAATGACTGCAAATGAAATAATACAGATCTTTAATTTTTTTCTTTTTTTGATTATTTTGAAGGCGGTAATCCACCCCAAATTACACATTATTATAATATGCCTACTAATTATTGATACAATTTCACAGCAATATAGGTTGTGACATTTGGCATCTGCTAGTTATAGTATTTAAGCAACAAAATGGGAAATGCATCAAAAAATCTGTTAAGTCTCATGTTACCTACGAAACCCAGATTGTATCAGTCTCTGTCGACATACTCTGGATAGCTAAGTACATTTAACCTCAGTGGAGGCTGTGCAATTAGTAAAAGTAACAATACAAAAACTAAATCAGCATGTGATAAACATAGATATTTATAAAAATATGATATATTACCTGCCAAAAATGAAATGTGAGGATGCATTTTCACATTTCACAGATAGACCACATACAATTACAATTTGTGAAATTATTTATTTGATAAGTTTTTCCTCAAAGTTTTTTCGGGGTCGAAGTAATGTCCTGTGTCTGTCAGTGTAATACCTATTGTAAAACAATATATATTATTTTCCATAAAAGTCCATTTAGTGATACTGATGCCATATGTTTTCCTTACAGCCCCAAGTACATTGCAGTGTTCAACATGGCCTTCACAGATGTGTGTGAGACCACAGCCTTGGTCCCAAAGCTCCTGGACATGTTCCTGTTCAACAGACAGTTCATCTCCTACAACGATTGCTTCGCCGATTATTTTTTGTTTCAATCTTCCTCTTCATGCAGTCCTTCAACCTCACCATCCTCTCCTATGACAGACTGGTGGCCATCTGCCTTCCACTCAGGTCTCAGATATTGTATCCAATGACAGAATAACTTATCATTGAATTTAAAATGTGTTATCATTTCCTAATATGTGATTAATGAAGTACCATATTTTTAAAACATTCCTACAAATTTTTCCAAAACACATTTCTAACTCACTTTAGTTAGGAGCCTCTGGTTAATATTTAACTGCTTTTTGACAGGTACCACATGTTAGTGAGTCACAGGTCCATGTTTCAGCTGACTGGTGCTGCCTGGTTGTTCGCCCTGTTTATTGTGTTGTTCCCTGTCGGTTTCCTCACCCGTCTCTCCTTCTGTGGGTAAGTCTCCCAGCTGCTAATGATGTGGACCTGTTGGTATTTAGATAAAAGTATTTTATCAAAGTATTAATTAAAGTATTTTCAGGTAAGCATGTTTTTGTAACTTGTAATGTATTAACAGTAAAGATCAGTCTGTATTGTTTGTAGGTCTGTGGTGATCAACAGCTACTATTGTGACCACGCTCCCTGGTATCGTCTGGCGGCCTCCTGTTCTGACGTGCTCCCGAACGTTGTGATGTCAAACTTAATCCCCTGTTTATTCCTGTATATCCCAATGATCTTCATCATAGCATCCTACATCTGTATCATCCACGCCCTCTTCACCATCACACTTCCCCAGGACAGGTGAGGAGGAATACTGATTAGTTCTAGCTACCTACATTTTCCTCACTTCTGAGAAAATGTCATTCCCTCATTTCTCCATTCTGCATTTTAAACTATGTGTGCCTTTCTGAGCAGCGATTTCCTTGTGGCATGTCTATCCCAGATCCAGTAAATGCTAATAAAAGACAATAACAAACATGTTACTGTCTTCAAATGAATCTTACGTTCATAAAAAAAACATGACAAAGCATCACACTTCTGTCACAAATCCAATGATGTAGTGGGTAAAAAAGCCAGATGCAGAGCGGAACAGCGTCTGTGTTTTTTTAAACTTAAATAAAACAAGACAAACAACAAACTGCTAACCAATCAAACACTGAACTATAGAATATAAAGTGTGCTTATTAGCTTTTTAATGCCTCAGCTAAACGATAAAACCAGTGATATACATATACACATTCACCTGGCAAACAGACGTGACTTAAATCCATGCCAAGCAAAGTGCAAAAACCAACTTACCTCCTAAATAGCAAAGGTGATTAGCCGTACTCAAATCTGGTGTAAACAATGAACTAACCTCCAGGAACTTCTAGCCAGAAACACGTGCCTACCAAGTGTTGCTTCTAATGGCATCTCAACAGTATTGAGGGTGGAATTATTTTGTTTGAAATAAAAATGTCAGAAAATATTTTTACCAGTAAACTTTGTGTACTGACCTATTTTTTCTATATCCCCTCCCATCTTGTTCTCTGAATTGTTTTCTCAGACACAGGGCCATAAAGACGTGCACTTCACATCTGATACTTGTGGCCATTTTCTATCTGCCCATTAATATCAGCTACCTTTTAGTCTCCATCATCCCTCCCAATATACGGATCCTCAACCTCTCCCTCACCTCTGTGCTGCCCCCCATGCTAAACCCCATCATATACGTTCTAAAGACGGAGGAATTCAAAGAATCAGCCAAGAAGCTCCTCAAGAAAATAACCCAGAGAGCAGTGGATCCTGTGATGTCAAAATGAAAAACCCAGTGTCAAGTTTCTTCATTTTATTGTTTCGATCTCTCTTTTATATAAAATGCTTTGGACTTGTACTGTATGGATTGGATCAGTCTAGCAGATCCCACAGATGCTCAATCGGATTGATATCTGGGGAATTTGGAGACCAGGGCAACACCTTGAACTCTTTATCATGTTCCTCAAACCAATTCTATCCAATGTGTGCAGTCTGGCAGCTCACATTATGCTGCAGAAGGAGGCTACTGTCATCAGGGAATACCATTGACATGAAGGGTTGAACCTGGTCTGCAGCAATGTTTAGGTAGGTGGCACATATTAGACGTCCATATGAATACCCAGGTTCAGGATTCCCCAGCAGAACATCTAGAACATATCTAGAGCATCACATTCCCTCCACCGGCTTGTTGTCTTCCCACAGTGCATCCTGGTGACTGTAGATCCCCAGGTACACATACATGGCCAACCACTTTATATAACAGAAAACAGGACTCATCGGAACAGATGACTTTCTTCCACTGCTGTAAGAACCAGATCCGATGCTTGTGTGACAAATGTAGGCGCTTTCGATGTTGCACAGGGTCATCAAGTGTGGAACCAAGTAAATAATGATAATAAGAGAACAGAGTTACATCGCTTCGACCCGCAAGGGTTTTCGTCAGGACGTTATGATCCTTGCGGCGTCCAAACGTTGTCACTTTGTACGTTCACATATATTCTTGATAGAGCATTACCAGAGTTGCAAACTTTCCACTTGGTTCCAGAGCTGATGAGTCGGATATGCATGTTATCATCTCTCTACACTTTGACAAGTCACCATACACAGCAGGGTGCAACGCATTGTGTGTTGTTTACACATTCCTCCTGTAACCATTATTAACATTTTCTGTGATTGGTACTGTAATAGGCTTTCTGCTGGTTCGGATCGAACGGGATAGCCCCCGTTGCCCCTTGCACAACCACAACATTGTTTGCACCCATAAGCCTCGTTGTTTCAGAGATGCTCTGGCCCAGGTCTTAACAATTTGGCTCTTGTCTAAGTCAATCAGGTCTTCACTCCTGCCCAATGTTCCTGCATGC
>CM055746.1:14174405-14315979 GCA_029465975.1 Dallia pectoralis | reverse complement strand
GAAGGCGGTAATCCACCCCAAATTACACATTATTATAATTTGCCTACTAATTATTGATACAATTTCACAGCAATATAGGTTGTGACATTTGGCATCTGCTAGTTATAGTATTTAATCAACAATATGGGAAATGCATCAAAAAATATGTTAAGTCTCATGTTACCTACGAAACCCAGATTGTATCAGTCTCTGTCGACATACTCTGGATAGCTAAGTACTATGTACATTTTAACCTCAGTGGGTGCTGTGAAATTAGAAAAAGTAACAATTCAAAAAAATGTCCTGTGTCTGACAGTGTAAGTGTACCTTCTGTTAAACGATATATATATATATATATATATATATATATTTATTTATATATATATATTTTTTTTATGTCCATTTAGTGATACTGATGCATTATGTTTTCCTTACAGCCCCAAGTACATTGCAGTGTTCAACATGGCCTTCACAGATGTGTGTGCGACCACAACCTTGGTCCCAAAGCTCCTAGACATGTTCCTGTTCAACAGACAGTTCATCTCCTACAACGATTGCTTCGCCGATTATTTCTTTGTTTCAATCTTCCTCTTCATGCAGTCCTTCAACCTCAGCATCCTCTCCTATGACAGACTGGTGGCCATCTGCCTCCCACTCAGGTCTCAGATATTATATCCAATGACAGAATAACTTATCATTGAATTTAAAATGTGCAGATAATTTCCTAATATGTGATTAAATTAATTAATTTTTGATAAAACATTCCTACAGATTTTTCCCAAAACACATTTCTAACTCACTCTAGTTAACATCTTTTTTTGATAGGTACCACATGTTAGTGAGTCACAGGTCCATGTTTCAGCTGACTGGTGCTGCCTGGTTGTTCGCCCTGTTAATTGTGTTGTTCCCTGTGAGTTTCCTCACCCGTCTCTCCTTCTGTGGGTAAGTCTCCCAGCTGCTAATGATGTGGACCTTTTGGTATTTAGATAAAAGTGTGTTATACAAAGTATTATTTAAACTATTTTCAGGTAAGCATGTTTTTGTAACTTGAAATGTATTAACAGTAAAGATCGGTCTGTATTGGTTTGTAGGTCTGTGGTGATCAACAGCTACTATTGTGACCACGCTCCCTGGTATAGTCTGGCGGCCTCCTGTTCTGACGTGCTCCCGAACGTTGTGCTGTCAGACTTAATCCCCTGTTTATTCCTGTATATCCCGATGATCTTCATCATAGCATCCTACGTCTGTATCATCCATGCCCTCTTCACCATCACACTTCCCCAGGACAGGTGAGGAGGAATACTGATCAGTTCTAGCTTCCTACATTTTCCTCACTTCTGAGAAAATGTCATTCTCTCATTTATCCATTCTGCATTTTAAACTATGTGTGCCTTTCTGAGCAGCGATTTCCTTGTGGCATGTCTATCCCAGATCCAGTAAATGCTAATAAAAGACAATAACAAACATGTTACTGTCTTCAAATGAATCTTATGTTCATAAAAAAAACATGACAAAGCATCACACTTCTGTCACAAATCCAATGATGTAGTGGGAAAAAAAGCCAAATGCAGAGCGGAATGGCGTCTGTGTTTTTTTAACTTACATAAAACAAGACAAACAACAAACGGCTAACCAAACAATTACTCAACTATAGAATATAAAATGTGCTTATTAGCTATTAGCAAACGAACGTGACTTAAATCCATGCCAAGCAATGTGCAAAATTCGAATTACCTCCTAAATAGCAATAGCCGTACTCAAATCTGGTGTAAACAATGAACTAACCTCCAGGAACTTCTAGCCAGAAACACGTGCCTACCAAGTGTTGCTTCTAATGGCATCTCAACAGTATTGAAGGGTGTGATTATTTTGTTTGAAATAAAAATGTCAGAAAATATTTTTGCCAGGAAACTTTGTGTACTGACCTATTTTTTCTATATCCCCTCCCATCTTGTTCTCTGCGTTGTTTTCTCAGACACAGGGCCATAAAGACGTGCACTTCACATCTGATACTCGTGGCCATTTTCTACCTGCCCATTAATATCAGCTTCCTTTTCGTCATCCCTCCCAATATACGGATCCTCAACCTCTCCCTCACCTCAGTGCTGCCCTCCATGCTAAACCCCATCATATACGTTCTGAAAACAGAGGAATTCAAGGTAGCAGTCAAGAAGCTGATCCGAAGTCTAGCCCAAAAAGTCGTTAGCCCCCAGATGTCAACATGAAGAACCAAGTTCAGTTTTATCCACTTTTTTATCTATCTTATATATATTATGCTATTGACAGCTCACCCAGGGCCAACCTGAAAAGGGGCATCAAGATGGCCAAACACGCCCACAAACTGAGAGTTGAGGAGCATTTCCACAACAACTCTGACCCTCGACACATGTGACAGGGACTTCAAGCCATCACTGACCACCGACCCAAGCACACTAGCCCCCAGCCACTCATGTCTCCATTATATAATATAAACACCCTACCCCTCATGTCTCGATAATATAATATAAGCAGACCTCCTATCAACAGACCTCAGTCTGTCAGGTTGGACAACCTCACCTCCTCCACCCTGATTCTGAATACCGGGGTCCCACAGGGCTGTATGCTTTGCCCACTCTTGTACTCCCTCTTCACCCACAACTGCGTACCTCTACACAGCTCTAATACCATTGTGAAGTTTGCAGCTGATACCACAGTAGTTGTTCTGATCAGGGACAACGACAAGGCAGCCTACAGAGAGGAGATTATCTGCACACCAAGATTATCTGCACACCAAGCCACTACGATAACAACCTGGCCATCAATGCCAAGAAACCCAAAGAACTGATTGTGGATTACAGGAAGACAAATAGCTGTACACATGCCCCAGTTCTCATTGATGAGACCACATTGGATTGTGTGGCCAGCTACAAATTCATAGGTGTCCACATCTCCAACGACCTATCCTAGTCCCTCAAAACCACAACCCTGGTCAAAAAAGGCGCAACGGCGCCTGTACTTTTTAAGGAAGCTCAAGAAGGTCCACCAATCTACCAACATCCGGGTAAACTTTTACCGCTGCACTGTCGAGAGCATTCTGAACAGTGCAAAAGAGCAAAAAAAACACAACACTGAACCGTTCGACAGAAGACCGTGCCGAGCTTAAGTGATGGATACATATAGTGTGTGTCATATATATCCGAGTAGTGCAAAGGAGCAATGTCTAGATGTGCAGTGAGCCGTATGTAGAGCAATATGTAATTGTAAATACAGTTCAAATAGAACAACGTCCAGTTATACTTTAGGACGTCTATCGTATCAGAGCTGATAGTGGGAGAGGGGGGTTAAGGACAGACTAGCGAGAGGCATGTTCCTCAGACTCACCGCTGTGGGGAAGAAGCAGTTCTTGCGACGGGATGTTTAGGTCTTGATAGAACGTAGCCGTCTGCCAGAGGGGAGAGTTCTGAACAGTCCCTTTCCTGGATGCCTCAATCTGTGCTGCCCGCCTCAGTGACCTGGCTTTGAACAAACAGACGGCAGCTTACATCCTATTGTCCTTGACAGTGGTTGCAGCATACCAGACGGGGATGGAGGAGGTCAGCGTTTATCATCATGTACATTGGTAGTTTCTGAACATACTGAACTCTAAAACAATGACGAGGAGCAGCAGCCAGCGCCCCCTGCTGACAAGGAGCTTTTCTTTCTGACCAAGCGACTTATGGTTTCCGGTTTCTGTGTGATGAAAGAAAATACAAAACAAACGGCTATATTTCCCAGGGCATTGTGCTTGTGAACCTATAACAGTTGTCTTACATCATTGCAAGGTACATCTTACGGTGCCATAGTTGACCTGTGTGATCCATTGAGACTTAGTATTCTGTCGAAAGGGGTATATGTTGTGTCGTAAACAACTATGGTGGCCCAGAGGAAACATCCTACTACAGACACCACATTGGGTTGCAGGTATAATAGAGGAGGTGGTAGAAGTGTCAACACCACATGTTGGTCTCGGATCAAACACACATCATCATATTACTGAAGAAAGACTGTGGTAAGACCAGACTTATCTAACACATTATGTAGTTTTAAAGCTAACATCAGCACTACAGTGTGATTTCTCTAAATATTAATTGTCCATTGACACTGCTGTTATATATGATCACGACAATGGCGTTCTATGTATGTATATATATATTTTATGAATATCCTTAAATAATAGTTCTGGCTTTTTAATAGAGCTTTTTAATCCTGTTTTGCATTGGATATTGCAGTTGATACTGTACACAGAATGCACATTTCTTTTTCAGGTTATTCGTTTGGTGAACTTTGCAATAAAATAGTACAAATTATGTAGTGAATGTTTTTATTTCTTCATTTGAAATAATGTATTTTGGATGGTATATTTGCACTGTTTATTTCCAGCCAGAAGGAACTGGTATCACCACTAGTCAGGATGAGTTCGAAGACCACTAACTTTAGCCAGACACAGAACACCACCACCATCATCAGACCAGCTTACTTCTTCATCAGTGGATTCAATGGCATCCCAAATATGAAGTACTACTATGTCTTCCTCTGTTTTGTATACATCATCTCTCTGGTTAGTTAATAGCTTTGTTCTAGTGATTTATTACTTGCTCTGGTTTAGAATTCACATTGTCAGTAATTAGCTTGAAAATCTGTTCTTCATAATAGCTCTATAGATACCAGACAAATGAAATCAGCTAATTTGAAACTGCCAGAGCAAAATCATTTAGAGACCCGGAAAAACTAGTGCCACTCCTGATTTATGCAAATCCTAATAATTTTCCTTTATGATTTACCGTACGTCATGTTTTTAAAATGTCTGTGTCTGGGTTTAGATCGGCAATATCTTCGTCATGTCTGTCATCTACGTAGACCGCAGTCTCCACAGGTAATTACTTCCTTAATATCCAGAATTGCTCGCTTGAGAGATTATTGCAAAATGTGCATGGACATTTTCCACTTAGTTCAGACCCAATACCCAATTTGACAAACAGCCACACAACACACAGTGAGACTCAAAAATCTGAAGTAACAGCAGATTTACAGTTGATCGTTTTCAGATTGTAAATACTGTGGCAGTCTATGAACACAGGTATAACATCAGTTAGTTTGACTTTTGACAGATAACAGTTAGTTGCAGTTTGGGATTAATATTTCCTCGATTACCTTGTCTTTCTGGTGAATTGGGGATTTGTCATTCAATCCTGTGTTTGTTTGTTTGTGACATAGACATTGTTGTTGACATTGTTGCATTCATAATTCATGTTTGGCCCAATGGGTTTTGAAATATATGATCACACGCAAATATGCTGTCATAAAAAGTATGGTTTTAACATAGTACCATGCATCTGTCATAGAGCTCATCATATTTCCCAGCATGCTCTAGTGCACGTTCATTTTTAGAATTGTTATTTTTTATGCATTTTCCACAATGCTGTATATTAAGGCATTAATCAATATAATGTTATGTCACATACATTTAGTCAACATATTTCATATGTCATTTTGACTAAATTGCAACCAATATGGAAATGCAGTATGCCAAACATCCTATTACAAAAAAAACACTTGTCCAAAGTTGGCAGTTTGACAAAAGATAAACATTATGGACATATATTTTAATCAAGAGGTATTCTTAACGTCCTGTGTCAGACTATGAAACCAGGTGATCATTTATTGCACAAACAGAGCAGCACCATTTCCCCATGGCAACGGTCCTCACATGGTCTTACTCTACAGCCCAAAGTACATCGCTGTCTTCAACCTGGCCTTCACGGATATGTGTGAGAGCACAGCCCTGGTCCCGAATCTACTGGATACGTTCCTGTTCAACAGACAGTACATCTCCTACAACCAATGTCTCGCCAACTTATTCTTCGTTGTTATCTTCCTCTTCATGCAGTCCTTCAACCTCATCATCCTCTCCTATGACAGACTGGTGGCCATCTGCCTCCCACTCAGGTCTCTGGGTCCCTAAAGAGTACAATTGAATATGTTTTCAAGATGAGCCGTATTATAGTAAACTGAATGTAAATATGATTATATAGACATACTGCTCAATCCAGTCAGATAACGTTGTGTACAGTACAATCTGGATGGGAGCAACTGCTATATGTTTAACATGTTATTTCCACCATAGGTACCACACATTAGTGAGTCACAGGTCTATGGGTCAGCTGATCGGTGCTGCCTGGTTGTTCGCTGTAATTATTCTGTTAACCGCTGTGGGCCTCATCACCCGCCTCTCCTTCTGTGGGTAGGTAGCACACTGGCTAATCAGATGTGCGTGTTGCCAAAAAAACTGCGTGGACAATATGTTTATATTGAAATCTTATATTTCTTACAATATTTTTCATGTCTTACTTACCTTTCTGTTTTTATTTTTATTTATTTCTAGATGTTAAGTGAGTGTTGTACTTTGAGAGCACTTTGAGTTTTACCAGAGTCAAATTCCTTGGTTGTTTACGCAAGCTTGGCCAATAAAGCTGATTCTGACCAAATAAGCAGATGACGCATTTGTGTAGTGATGTACGGACAGTACATTTGTATTGTCTTCTGTTGTAGGTCTGTGGTGATCAACAGCTACTTCTGTGACCATTATCCTCTGTACAGTCTGGCGGCCCCCTGTTCTGACGTGCTCCCTAACCTTGTGATGTCAAACCTCATCGCATGTGTCGTGTTCTATGTTCCCATGGTTCTCATCGTCGCATCCTACATCTGTATCATCCACGCCCTCTTCACCATCACACTTCCCAAGGACAGGTGAGGAGGAATACGACCACAGCAACACACAGCGTTGGTGGTAACGCATTCAAGTTATAAAAGTGCTTTTTTAACGAGTAATATAGCACTGTTACAACCAGTCTACTAGTCTTACTCATTTACCATCACAGATTTTGACAATAATAAATGTTATCTCTTGTTGAAAGTTAATCTCATAAAAGAGAGAATTCAGCTCCCCGACAGAACACACCTTGTTAGTAAATGTAATTTACATGTGTTACTTATGTCATTACTTATGTCATTACTTATTTCATCACTTGTCATTACTTATGTCATTACTTATGTCATTACTTATTTCATTACTTATGTCATTACTTATTTCATTACTTATGTAATTACTTATGTCATTACTTATGTCATTACTTATGTCATTACTTATTTCATTACTTATGTCATTACTTATGTCATTACTTATTTCATTACTTATGTCATTACTTATGTCATTACTTATGTCATTACTTATGTCATTACTTATGTCATTACTTATTTCATTACTTATGTCATTACTTATTTCATTACTTATGTAATTACTTATGTCATTACTTATGTCATTACTTATGTCATTACTTATGTAATTACTTATGTAATTACTTATGTCATTACTTATGTCATTACTTATTTCATTACTTATGTAATTACTTATGTCATTACTTATGTCATTACTTATGTCATTACTTATGTCATTTTCAAATCCTGGGTTGAGTAAAATTGCATATCCTTATACTTATAATGTATTGATTTCTTCAGTCTTTTAATGTCTCTTTCTATCTCTCTTTCTCAGACACAGGGCCATAAAGACGTGCACCTCACACCTGATACTAGTGGCCATATTCTACCTGCCCATTAATATCACCTACATTTTCGTCTACCTCATTCCCCTCAACATACGGATGATTAACCTCTCCCTGACCTCAGCCCTGCCGCCCATGCTCAATCCCATCATATACGTTCTGAAGACGGAGGAGTTTAAGTTATCGGCCAAGAAGCTGCTTAAAAGATTGGAACAGAGAGCTGTGGGTCCTCTGATGTCAACATAAAGAACCAAGTGTTGTCAAGTTTGACATTTTCTCACTATTTGCGTATGTATTTGATTTGAAATCGTTTTCTTATTTACAGTACCAGTCTAATGTTTATGGACACCATTTCTTTAGTTTAAATTGGATTAGTTTATTTTCCACGTTGTAGAGTTTTTAGCATCCAAAGGAGTGTTGAACAGATGTCAAGTGCAAAACAAGTGATATTGTGGATTCTTCCAAGTGTCTGCCCTTTGTCTCGATGACAGCATTGCACACTCTGCATTCTCACAACCAGCTTTATCAAGTAGTTACCTGGAATGCATTGTAATTAACAGGTGGGCATGTTAAAAGGTGACTTTAGGAATTCATTTTTGTAATGTCTTTTAGACCAATCAGTTATGTTGTGACAAGGTAGGGTTGGTATACAGACGACCATCATTATGTCTGTACTGTGGTAGTGTCACAAGTCACGGGTAAAGTGCAGCGGAGCGCCAAAAGAAGAGGCGTAAACACGTTTGTGGTATTTTATTCCCATCAACAACCAGGAAAATCGCTAAGCAGTGCAGACAAACCAATAACTACCACTTACCCTAAAGATCAGCGTGACATAGAAACAATAAAAAGTTCAGTGCAACTACACCCAGTGACTTTAGTAGCCCTGCTAATTGACAACTGAAACCAGGTGTGCATAATTAACTCAAACCAACCCGAAGGAAAAGGTGAGCACAATACATAAACAACGAAAAGAGGAGGCCTAGTCATTCTAGTCATCACAGTAACCCTCTCAAGGTCCTGGCTCCCAGACAGGCCAGGCAACAAAATGTTCAAGGGGAGGGAGGGCAGGGAACCACAGAGGAGGTGGTTTGGCTTGGGGTCTCCCCAGCAGAAGCTTCAGCCCTGGAGGCGGCTTTAATGTCATCGTCCCCAGGGTGGTCGGCACTAGTGCAAGGGGACACTACTCCGGGAGTAATGGAGGAAGGTATAGGGGCCACTTCTCTAGGCATGCAGGGAGGAAGAGATCACTCCTCCATGGGGTCACACAAAGGAGGAGGAGGAAGGGGCCACTCCTCTGCTGGTCTTTCCTCTGCCGTTCTCTCCTCTGCCAGTCTCTCCTCTGCCATTCTCACCTCAGGGAGACCCCATACAAAACCACCTCCTTTGGGTTTTGCCTTCCCTCCCTTCTACCCTACCTACCATGACATTTTAAGGTATGGCCTGGTCGGTCTGGGAGCCCGACCTTTTCTGGGGAGTACTGTCACATATGGGTGAGCTGCCAATGACCGGCTCTGCAGAGCGTATGATGCCCTTGTTTTTGGCTGTTGCTGCGGGTTACCAGTTGGTGATGGAGGAGGTCAGGGTGTAATTTCTAATCATCATAGTCTTTGACATGTTGTACTTTTTAGGTAGCACAGGCCACATCCTCTGTTGCGCTTTCTTTGTGAGTGAGGAGATTTTCATCTCATGTGGGGCCCATTGGTGTGTGTGTGTGTGTGTGTGTGTGTGTGTGTGTGTGTGTTTGCTATTCTATCCCTGTTTAGTGGATCGTTGTGACGTGTCAGTTCTTAGTGTTATTTAATTTCACTACAATTTAAATTTTCCAATACTTTATACAATACTTTCCAAATAATACTAAAATGGTGCAGTAGCAAAGTCTATTTGTGATGATTGCCAGTCTTGTGTTATCATGTTCCTCTTTTTCCGTTTTTGAAAATGTAAACTTTTCAAACTTTTGGCAATTTACTGCTTTCAAGGTTTTTACTGAACTGCTTAAATTTCAATAAAACTGTTCTAAAACCTTTGACCGGCAGTGTACATAGTACTAAATACCAATCTAAGACAGCATTTTGAGTAGAATATATATGTGGGACCTGTTGACACCCAAATTAGTTAGATCCTGAGAGGTGTATACTTAGCAGGATTAACAATTCTAAATTACACTTACATTTATTTTAACTTGCAACTCAGAACTCATGTCCCTAAGCACAGGATATATTGCAATTGGCTGGCTTAATTTACAGAACAATCCATAACAGATATTAGGCAACCACAAAAAATGAAACAAATAAACATGGTTCTAGACAGAACTTATGTCCCCAAGCTCCTAATTAGCCAATATACTAGTTTGCTAAATTTACCAACATCATCAACAAGTAAAGTGCCCCACAAGGGACATTCTACTACAAATGTACTATTTGCCAGTATAATATAAGAAGTAGTTTCAAAAACAGCCCACAACTTGGTCATCAACCAGACCGGTCAAGACTGCTTAGTTGAAAGCAGTCTGTGATTAACCTAGGAAAGACCAGGTAAGACTTTGTTAACAGTGCGCAGTTCTTCTTTGTATTATATTGCATTATGAGTTCAGTAATTTATTAAAGGGTTGAAACGTAAAGCAGCTTGACACTGTTATTGCTCAAATAATTAATTTAATAGTAAAAAGCAAAAAAAAAAAATCTTTTGATTGCTATTCTGTATGGAAAATTAATGTATTCTATATTTTAAAACTTGTTTGTATTACTAATTTGTTAAACTTGGATAACTGTCTCAGAAAAAAACCCCAATTACATCTCTTACAATAAGGGACAAATCATTGAATCTTTTAATGTAATGCATCATGTATTGTATCATGTATTTCGTATTAATGTATTAATGGATAAGGTATTTCCACAGTTTATCATCAGCCAGAGGTTCCTGATAACACCACCAGTCAGGATGACGTCCCTGACCTCTAACCAGACAGAGAACATCACCACCATCATCAGACCACCTTACTTCTTCATCAGTGGCTTTCTAAGCATCCCCCACATGAATTACTACTATGTCTTCCTCTGCTTCCTCTACATCACCTCTCTGGTTCGTCAACAACTCTGGTCCAGTGAATGATCACTAAATCTGGTTCAGTGGGTTAACATTTTGCTCATCTCCAAGCCAAAACATTTTCATGACAGTATGACGTATTTTTATATGTGTGTGTCTGTATTCGGTCTAGATGGGTAACACCTTTGTCATGTTTGTCATCTACGTGGACCGTAATCTCCACAGGTAATCGGTTCTCTTACATCCGTAGACTTGTTTAAAGCACGCTGTTTGTGAATCATTTCAATTACTTGAATGCAAAAAGGTCGATCTCAGTGGCAAAATTACTATTGTTATTGTTTTATCAATTACATGTTTTTCCTTACAGCCCCAAGTACATCGCAGTGTTCAACATGGCCTTCACAGATGTGTGTGAGACCACAGCCCTGGTCCCCAAGCTCCTAGACATGTTCCTGTTCAACAGACAGTTCATCTCCTACGACCAATGTCTCGCCAACCTGTTCTTCGTCTTCGTCTTCCTCTTCATGCAGTCCTTCAACCTCATCATCCTCTCCTATGACAGACTGGTGGCCATCTGCCTCCCACTCAGGTCTCTGTTTTAGGGCATGAGATCTCATCTCATCTCATCTGTATTGATTCATTTTGTTTTCGTGCCAAAGGTTAATAGAAAAACACTGGTAATTAAATGTTTCGTAGAATGACGATTTGTTACAAGGATCTTGTTTGATCCCCTTACAGTCACGTCCAAAATTATTGACCCCCTAAAGATCAATGAGCCAGATATATTGTATGAACTCAAACTCTATAATTCTATATCAGATTACAATGTTGTTAAGTCAGACCCAAACACGTCCACCATTCCATCATGGCGATTTTCAACGTTGATGAGATTATTATTTGTCTTTTTCATTCTTAAAGTGGGATTAGGCTACCGATACTAGTCTGTTTATTTGTGCTTGCTGTTACATGACCCAGTAGTCGTTCCTGTGTAGTCCTAATGAAGTATTCATTAATGAGAATCAACCCCAGACAGTTTGGCATTTCCCCCAACTAATGCTTTAGGTTAGGATAGTCAGAGGTGAAGCTGATCCCAGAGCTGTATCTGTGGGAGCTTTTGTTACCCCTCTGTAAAAAGGGAAATAGGAATGACGACACGGACACGATGTAGCTTCAGTCAAGTCCAATGTTGTAATGCATTCACCATAAACCGTATTATAACATGTTTACACAGTATCACACTTAAACTTATTATTAATTCAAAATACACTAACCATTATATATATATAATATATAAATAAAATATATATATACTACATAAATCTTGCCTCTTCACATTAAACACACATTTTCCTTAAACTTGAACAATAGCACTTTTACCTTATCCCTATGATATAAACAAATACACAAAGAGAAAACAATGGCGCCGGTGGTATTACATTACCACCACGCTTTACCCTTGGTCCACGTGACACAGCTAACATACACACTGGAGAAACAATTGCTAAATGCACATATATCAAATATCACAATCATGGACATTTACTCCTGCATGTTCCTTACACAATTAAACACATATATAAATTGTTCAAACGTACTACAACCGTCGTTCATACCTGTAAAAAGGGAAATAGGAATGACGACACGGACACGATGTAGCTTCAGTCAAGTCCAATGTTGTAATGGACGAACATAAGCCGCACGCTCCGTAAACAGGCTGAACGAGGCATTAGCAATCGCTTACCGATTAATTAAACTGGTACTTCAACTTACAATAACAGAAAGTGAAACTTATCTAACCAAGCAAACATTGCATAATGTAAATTAAGGGGCTTTTCCCAAAATGTTATAACAGTTAAATAATACAGCATTTTAAACAAATGGTCTTTTTAGCATATTATTCTTTTTAGCCTCCTTTGCACAAAAAGCAATGGATTACGGATCTATTGATCATAAGTGTACTACTCTTTTACCCATTCAATGTATTAGTAATATATCATTTTCATCATCCTTACACTTTCTCCCTGGACAGTTACATAGGGGTGTTAATCGGGATAACAGTTGAAACTAATATCTCAATGATGCTCAATGAATGGTTCCTTTTGCCGAGAGATGAGATGATGAGATGAGCATGAGATAAGTATTGTAAATAAGGACACTGAATAGAAATAGCGAGGGCCGGTTTCAGTGAATCCCCAGGGGCCAGATGTGTGATTCGTTTTGTAATATAAGAACATGTCCATAATATATCTCCAGTAACAGTGGAATGTAAAGAAGCACATCCTAAACATCTGAGTTTCTACCAGTCAGTCAACAGAAGGTGAGCACCGACAGGCATTGACAATGGTATCTCGCTCTGGTTAACAGCATCTGCTAGATGACATAGAAAATGTGACATTGTATTTCTAATGCCCATACAGGTACCACATGTTAGTGAGCCACAGGTCCATGTTTCAGCTGACCGGCGCTGCCTGGTTGTTGGCTGTGTTCATTCTTGTAATCCCTATTGGATTCCTCACCCGTCTTTCCTTCTGTGGGTATGTAGCCCTCCGGCAAATGAGGTGGACCTGTAGCCAAAATGTTACCAGTTTATGACCACTGCACATATTTCTGTTTCCTGTAACATATATAAAGTACATTTTTACTGTCTTCTGTTGTAGGTCTGTGGTGATTAACAGCTACTTCTGTGACCACGGCCCCCTGTACCGTCTGGCGGCCCCCTGTTCTGACATTCTCCCTAACCTTGTGATGTCATACCTTGACCCCACTTTAGTGTTCTATGTTCCCATGGTCTTGATCATAGCATCCTACATCTGTATCATCCACGCCCTCTTCACCATCACACTTCCTCAGGACAGGTAAGAAGTAATACTGATCAGTGCCAAATACAGTGCAATACTGTATTCAAAATCACTCACAACCTCATTTAGTTCACATTTTGTTGTGTTATGGACCTTATTCATAATTTATTACATCTATTCAGTAGCCAGCAATCTATGCACAATACCCAAAAAATGACAAAGTCATCATCAGGAAACTATTTATTTTGAATTAATTTTTAATATTTACTATTTTTTAAAATGATGTTATTATTAATAGTAATTATTATTAGTTTTATTTGTTTCACCTACTGTACCAGATTTGCTTTTTTATATTTTTCCTTTTTCTCAGACACAAGGCAATGAAGACGTGCACCTCTCACCTGATACTTGTGTCCATATTCTACCTGCCCATTAATATCACCTACCTTCTCTTCACGTACATCCCGACTAACGTGAGAATTATCAACCTCTCCCTCACCTCAGTACTGACCCCCATGCTCAACCCCATCATATACGTCCTGAAGACGGAGGAATTCAAGGAAGCAGCCAAGAAGCTGATTAGAAGTGTATCCAAGCAAGATGTGGTTCCAGCAAATGTACATGATGTTAAAATGTTGTGATGTTAAATGATATATTAAAAGATAAAAACTTACATCTAACATAAGTTAGATGTTTAATACATTATTTTAAAAATTTACATTTTTGCAGCACTCCAGCAAATATATAAAATTATTTATAAAATTGTAATCAATTATATCTATCCAGAATGTAGATATTACCCAAGTTATGCAATTTTGATATTAGCGAGGCAGAAATGTGCTCAAACTTAGAGGACTATAGTGACGTTCACAAAAGGGCGAGACCTCACAAAGACAACTAGTGCATGACAGTACACGTATAGAGAACGTAATTACAAACAAGAACGAGAGACAACAGGTGAAATCAATAATGACACAGGACTGAGAACTGGACATAGGTACACATTACTAGAACTGCAGCAGAAAACCGAAAAACAAACACACACTACAACTAAGACACCGCACACCACTGCAAGGGCTGAGCGATAATAAACCAGAAAAATATATCTCCAGGAAATATAATAACATTTCAGAAATCAAGTGATCAAATTATGTTAACGAAATTACCAAGGTCCATTTTAAAGGACCACTTGCCATGAAAAAAGAAATGATAATATAATTATATATTTGATCTATTTGTCATCAATCCAGAGTAGTACATTAAAGATAAAGATTTTAATCTGAATGTGCAATTCAACAGGATAATAAAACATCCAGAGTGCTTTGTGTCCTTAACAGCAGGCGCATGCGTAGCAATAACATCACATTTTCTAAATTTGGAAGAAATGTAAAACTGACAATTCAGGTCAATGGCAGGTCAATTCTGTTGTTTTCCCCGATCGCCTATTCACATGTGAATTAGAAATGCAACCTAAAGGCCGACTCGGCGACTCCAGTTCGTGAATACTTTGTATTAGGTCTCTAAACTTGATGGGCATTTCCAAAATCAAAAGCTCTGAATTCAATTTTAATTCTGTTTTCTGTTCTATTTTCACCTTCTTTGAACAAAATACTTTACCAAAGAAAACCGCATGCATCGAGCACAATGCAGTGGAGCTGACAGCGGCGCAACAAATATCCCTTGACATTCTGGTCTCTCTTTGGTTATAATTGTTTAACCGTTTATTATAAATCCATTACTTCAGTGTTTTTATAATGGACAATTATATTCTTTGTAAATATTTCAAAGTTAATTTAAATGTAATTTTGGTTTAATTTAAAATAATAAGTGTGGTAATATGGTATTCTGCTTGTCCTGCCCTGCACAGTGACTTATTGATATCAATTTCACATCCATACACTGTTCTTCATTTTATTTTGTGGACTCACACATTGGGGCATTCTGCACATTGACACTATTACTATACATTTTTTGCACTGCTCTATTTTCACTTCATGTAGGATTGATAACAATCACTTAAATTGCATTTTGTTTTACTGTACTTGTACTGTTCAATGACAATTAAGTTGAACCTAATCCAATCTAGGTTTTTATCGGGATCAAAAACTTCAGTATATCTTATTCAAAACTTTTAGGTAGGATTGTGATACTTTTGATGCAAAACTTTGGGATTATCCTGATACAAGCAGAAGAGGGATTTCAGGAACAAACTGAACCCGCATGAAACACATTTTAATTGATTGAGCATGATGGAAAATAAAGCCTTCACCACATCTCACAGAGAGGATTTGTTCACTAAATGTACACGTCGTACACAAACACGATGGCCCAGAGGGAAAATCCTCACAACAATGTTCTTATCGTCGGTTAGCAAGTATATTACTGGAGGTGGTAGCAGAGAAAGCACCACAAGTTGGTCTTCAGTCACGATCACACTACAGAAGATTGTGGTAAAGCCAGGTATGACTTATTTAACACAGTGTGCAGTGTTACAATGTTAGATTATCTACTGTATTGTGGGCTAACCAGGTAGCAGTTTACCTAATGGAGGATAGATAAGGCAAAAATTGTTTTACACTTTTATTCCTTGACTAATTCATTTGATTTAAAAATAATCGTATTTTCAAGAATAATTTCATTTGAAAAAATGTTCACCAATTTCAATTTGGTGGCTTATAAATACAGTAGATACTTATACAATATATACTTCATGCATTTTATATTTGTTCTTTATTTAAAAACTTTTTGTACATTATCTGTGACTTGGATAAATGCACTTGCATTTTCGAAGGCTTCAATTATACTCACCCCAAGAATGTAATTTCGATGTTTATTTGTAATAATTTTACTACTGGATACTGTATTTTCACAGACTATTACGAGACAGAGGGACCTGATTCCACCATCAGTCAGGATGAGTTCCCTGACCTCTGACCCTAACCAGACAGAGAACATCACCACCATCATCAGACCACCTTATTTCTTCATCAGTGGATTCACAGGCATCCCCAACATGAAGTACTACTATGTCTTCCTCTGTTTTGTATATATCATCTCTCTGGTTAGTTAATAGCACTGGTTCAGTGATTTCAACCTCCCTTTAACAAGAAAAAAACATTTTTCTGTGCGGTGGGTGGTGTCCTTGACAAAATTACAATTACAGCCCTGAAAATGCCAGGACAGCACCATTTATGAAAAATATCAGTAACAGATCATTTATAAGTTTTCCTTTTTTACAGCGTATTGACAAATGTAATTACACTGTTTAATATAAGTACAACTATAACTGCATGAACGTTAATTGTTCTTAGCTCCAGTGTGTTTATTTCTAATTTCCTTCTAATTGAAGGTAGAACCACACAATCTCGGCCCGGTGCAGCAGTGGCCAGCTGAGTCACTGTTTTCTTGTTTTAACACACTGCCACTGGAGAATAACATACCTTAATAACAATCAGTTATACTATATTATTATATTATTACGCTGTAACAATGTGTTGCAGTACGTGTGACAGTGTAATTAAACTTGAAAGCTGTAGGCCTAATAAGGACACCTTAAAAGATGTGTTACCAAAAAGTCTATACATTTTGGAGGATTTAAATATTGTATTCAAAACGTGTGTGTCTGTATTGGCTTCAGGTGGGGAACATCTTCATCATGACGGTTATGTATGTGGACCGAAGTCTCCACAGGTAACCAAACCTCTCATATCTGTGTTTGTCTTTTATTTCACATCATGACCTCCGTAATAACCAGATTGACGATTCTCAACTGCAAGACATTTGGAATTGCACTATAGCTAGTTGAATGTGAGAATGTAAATCACAGTGCAATATTAATATACTGCACAATGCTATTTGTTATTGCTATTTATATTATTTTCAACCTGACCAACAATAACGCAGAGTAAAAAGGCTAGAAGCTCACAGGGTCTGTTGCAGAGAAAATCTCTGGCTGCAGGTTCCCATTAGATTCCCCGTATCAATTCAACTAATCTACCTGCCTCTCAATAAGACTTTTGAGCAAAAGCACTTGTTTTATTGTGCAGATCTTCATGATATACTGCCTTTTATGTTAATGTTGCTAAGTAAGCTCCGTGAAATAGCAGAGGATATTTGATGTGTTTTGTAATGCTATATTTTCAATTAGGAGCTGTCAGCTACAGACATTTAACACCATAATTCCTTATTTTCATTTTTCACATGATTGCAAATTATGAAGAACATACTTAGGCAAGGTTTGGATGGATATTACATAGTGCTTAGCAAGTATTTGAGCTACACTTTTAGTTTGTCCAGTGTAACTGTTAGATATATATGTAATCTTTATTCCTAGAGAGGAAGGGGGTGCCACTCTGGGGAATATGCATATGACAAGCAAATCTGTGAAAACAAATATAGTACAACATCATAAGGCTCTGCAGTTGTGGAAAAATCAAAAGCTCAACCTTTAGTAAATAAATACCCAACATATTGTTTGAGTGATTTCAGAACCGCTCCTTGTTGTTTCTCAAACGTTGTGTGTCAGAAGAAGACTTGCACCTTGTATCCTCCCTCAGGGAACAGGGGTTGTATTTGTAATATGTTATGGGACTCAGTGGCTCAGTGTCCTTGGCGATTTATTACTACTTGAACTCAAACCAAGCAAAGGGATTTTTCACCTATAATATTGAAGTACATTTTACTCAAATGTATAGTGGGCAAAACATGAACTGTGTGTTTGACTGTGTAGGATGGAACGGAGCAGCAAACAACACCATGGTAATTAGCTTGTCATCATTTTATTTTACAGCCCCAAGTACATTGCGGTGTTCAACCTGGCCTTCACAGATGTGTGTGAGAGCACAACCATGGTCCCAAAGCTCCTGGACATGTTCCTGTTCAACAGACAGTTCATCTCCTACAACGAATGTCTTACAAACCTGTTCTTTGTCTTCACATTCCTCTTCATGCAGTCCTTCAACCTCGTCATCCTCTCCTATGACAGACTGGTGGCCATCTGCCTCCCACTCAGGTCTCTGATAATATTTTTAATTAAATGATAGTATTTTATTGAATTTCATAAATATACACAATTCCTCATTGTGGGATTGTCACAATTCCAAGTCCACCAGGGACATCTAGTGGACTAGGAGGGTGTTGGAGCACGTTTGTTTTATTCAGTTACAACTGTTTAACATTTGGTTTCATTAAAGTATCACAGCTGTATGGAATTTAGTGTTCATGTGTGTATTTAAGTCACAGGATCTGGGTGCAGTGTTGTGGGTTATTATTTCCAAAGTCATAAATTAAGAGGTGAGTGGTGTATTTAAAAGGTGTTGCTGTTTTTTGAAAGTTTTTTATAAGTCCCTGTATATGCGCAATATTATTCCGCTGTTCTCTGTATGTTTTGTGTTTTATAAATAAACCTGTTTTGAACAGACACTACTCATTTCCTGCACTTCACCTCCGGAACACGTGACAGAATAACCAACCACGAACAAATAAGACATCGGAGCCTGATGTCTTATTTCCCCGGAGATTATTGCGACAGCTTTGCGGAGATTTCTCCCACCGCGGCTCCACAGAGCAATGGGTGCGGCGCTACACATGGCAGGGTGATTAGGGGTCTGACGCCCGCTCATCGGATGATAACAAGGAGGAAAAAAAACTTTTTGGGGAGAGCTAACGGGGTGTTCAGGGAGGACCATGGGGAGATCACCCTCGGCCCTGGCGCCACAAATTCCACCACGCACTAGTCCGGGGCTGCAGCCAGTGGGAGAGAAAGCCCTGGAGCTACAGCCACAACTCCAGCCACCAACCTTCAGGAACCAAAGTCCCCCTGAAAGTTTGGCTGGCAGCCTCTCCTCTGCCAGCCTCCCTTCTGCCGGCCTCCCCTCTGTGGGTCTCTCCTCTGCCAGTCAGATGGGGGGGAACAGAGAAACTGCCTCCATAGCAGAGAACTTTGTTGGAGAAAGCCCATGCAGAACCACCTCCTCTGGGGTGTTTTTTAGGCTTGGCTTGTCTGGCAGCCATGCCTTAAGGATCGGGTACTGTCACAATTTGTGCGAAGGACTTCAAATTTGTGGTCATGGGAGGTATATGTGTTTTGGGGATGGGAGGAGTATGCAAATTAGGACATAGAATGAACCAGTCGATACTGGACAATGCGTGGTCTACATTACATTTAAATATTTAACAGCTGATTTCCTCTGTCCAGGTACCACACCTTAGTGAGCCACAGGTCCATGTTTCAGCTGACCGGCGCTGCCTGGACGTTTGCTGTGTTTATTGTTTTGCTCATGGTGGGATTCATCACTGGGCTGTCCTTCTGTGGGTAGGTAGCCCACCGGCTAATCAGATGAACCTGTAGCTGGAGGGTTGCTGGTTCAAAACCCAGACAAGGTGTTAGGATAAGAAATAACACACAATTATAGTACATGAACAGTAAATGTGTATTGTCTTCTGTTGTAGGTCTGTGGTGATCAACAGCTGTTTCTGTGACCATTACCCTCTGTACAGTCTGGCGGAGCCCTGTTCTGACGTGCTCCCTAACTTTGTTTTGTCATACCTTAACCCCACTTTAGTGTTTTATGCCCCCATGCTCATCATCACAGCATCCTACATCTCTATCATCCACGCCCTCTTCACCATCACACTTCCCAAGGACAGGTGAGATGGAATACTGTCAAATGCGTTATCTGAACTAAAATTGTTACCTTTTTCCTTAACAACTAATATTGTACCATGTCCAATTATAGTAATGGTTTCACAGCTAGCAATTTATCTTTTCTTCTTTATGTTCTTGGCTGCCTTGTTCCTGTTTATTTATTATCTGTTTATTGACTGGATCAGGAGGTTATTTGCTCAGTTTGCTTCTGACCAGAGTACTTCGCTGCATTATCCTACTTTTTTTCTTTAATGCATCCAAATAACATGGTCAATGGTCTCATGAATCTTCCTCCATCAAAGGATACTTTTTTTGAGTAACAACTTCTAAGACTGGCCATATATATATATGCACACAGTACGTTTATATCTGCTTATGAAGGTTTTGGGGATTATTTTCCACCAACCAAACATCCCAACCTAGTGGTGAAGACTTCTATTATTTCTACTACCTGTACTGACTGTGTTCATAATCTCCACCTCATGTTCTTGTCTTTCGACTACTCACTCTCTTTCTGTCATCAGAATCATTGCCATGAAGACGTGCACCTCTCATCTGATACTCGTGGCCATTTTCTACCTGCCAATTAACATCACATATCTTTTCTTCGCCTTCATCCCCACCAACATACGGATCATCAACTACTCCCTCACCTCTGTGCTGCCCCCCATGCTAAACCCCATCATATACGTCCTGAAGACGGAGGAATTCAAGGTATCAGTCAAGAAGCTCCTCAAAAGAGGAGCCCAGAGAGCTGTGGTGTCGGTCAAATCCACATAAAACATTGGTGTTTAAGGTTTTATTCTCCCATTTTGACTGAAGTGTTTAGATTGAATGAATGAAATATCTCCTAGGTTAATAGAATATGTATATTTTTGTCTATCGATCATTAAAGCAATGAAGAAAATCATAATTTATTGTCTTATATTGTCTGTTTGTTTATTTATAAAAGTTTGTAATTTAATCACACTGTCACGGTTCCTAGTCCACCAGGGACATCTAGTTGGCTAGGAGGGTGTTGGTTTTATTTTCAGTTACAGCGGATTTACATTTGGGTTTAATTAAAGTATCACGGCTGTTGGGGGTTGAGGCGTGCCTACAACTCTATAAGGTTTGTATCTGAACTATTGTGAAGCCAGAGAGCCTGATCGTAGCACTGTTACCATTCGTGTCTCTGTAAAGGCTTGTCTCAACTAATCTAGATGGTAATAAACTGTTATCGTGTGAATTTGGAACACTTTGGTCCATCTTACTTTGAGTCTAAGATCAGCGTTTGCAGTTATATCAGTGATTAGAACATTGATTAGTTAGTTGGAATATAAATTTCCACCACAACACACGTCTAGTATGAACATATTACTTGTTAGTTATTGCCTTTTCTGTTTAGCGGCACTGTAGCTACATCAAACCGAGACTAGTTCAGGGAGTTTTTCCTAGCCGCCGTGTGTCAACTTGTTCAACTTGTTGATGTTTGCTCTGTCGGATTCAGGCTGGTGATTGTAAAAGCACTTTGTGACAACTTTTGTTGTAAAAAGGGCTTTATAAATAAATTTGATTGATTGATTGATTGACTAGTTGTCCGCTAGCTAAAACCGAGAAAACTAAACTTTTAGCTAGCTGTGTTTTCTCTTCCTTTTCTAATCAATACAAAAAAATCTCTAAACCACAGGTCCACCCATGCAATGATAAAGGCTGTTGTTTTTAAATCCTTCTTCCGTCAAAAGGCCATAATAAATGCCCGAATTACGAGCCAAAACGAGAATTAGCATTTTGTTGATTTGATGACATTGTGAAAACAACAAGTTTGTGCGCGTTTGAAGGAAACCGGTGCGGTCGGCAAGGCAGGCTGAGTGTTTCATAATGCCGCAAGCTCCCCAGTTTTCACTGGAGGATCATTTCTAGATATATAAAGTTTTAACCTTTTACTAATGCCAAAATGTTATTATTAACGTTTTATGTTTTTTTTGGATGTTATTTTTCTTAAAAAAGCCTAACATTTTCCCTGTATTTTTTACAATACAATTCAAGACAATCCATATTATTAAAGTCAAGTAAAATAGAAGCATACACTAACTTCTGGTGTCAATAACATCATAAACAGGAGTTCATTAGTTAATGAACGGCTAAACAAGATATTTGGACAAGCAACTACTCGGGAAACATGTCAACTTCTTTCAATATACACGTCATACACAAACACGATGGCCCAGAGGGAAAATCCTCACAACAACTCTCAAATCGTCGGTTAGCAAGTATAATACTGGAAGTGGTAGCAGAGAAAGCACCACAAGTTGGTCTTCAGTCACGATCACACTACAGAAGATTGTGGTAAAGCCAGGTATGACTTATTTAACACAGTGTGCAGTGTTACAATGTTAGATTATCTACTGTATTGTGGGCTAACCAGGTAGCAGTTTACCTAATGGAGGATAGATAAGGCAAAAATTGTTTTACACTTTTATTCCTTGACTAATTCATTTGATTTAAAAATGTTTTAAATCACAATTTGTTAAATTTTATATTTTTAAAATTCACCTATTTCAATTTGGTGTCTTATTAATACAGTAGATATTTATACAATATATACTTCATGCAATTTTAATTATTTTTATTTAAACACTTTTTGTATTTTATCTGTTGACTTAAATTACCCCACTTCCATTTTTTGAGGCTTCAATTATACTCACCCCAAGAAGAGAGTAAGAATGTAATTTCCATATTTATTTGTAATAATTTTACAATTGGATAATGTATTTTCACAGACTATTACGAGGCAGAGGGACCTGACAACCCCACCAGTCAGAATGAGTTCCCTGACCTCTGACCCTAACCAGACAGAGAACATCACCACCATCATCAGACCACCTTATTTCTTCATCAGTGGATTCACAGGCATCCCCCACATGAAGTACTACTATGTCTTCCTCTGTTTTGTATATATCATCTCTCTGGTTAGTTAATAGCGTTGGTTCAGTGAATTCACATGGAGCAATTAGTTGGTCCAGTTCAGTTATTTGTACTTAGGAACCTGAAATACTACAGTGTTGTTTCTGATAACAGTTTTACAGCTTATAGCACCACCCAGAGTTACTGTCAACCTCGCTTTAAGAAGATAAAACATTTTGCTGTACGGTGGGTGGGTGGTGTCCTTGACAGAATTTTGATTACAGCCCTGAAAATGCAATGGCCAGCTGAGTCTCTGTTTTCCTGTCTTAGCACACTGTCACTGGATAATAACATACCTTAATAACAATCAGTTATACTATATTATTATGCCGTAACAATGTGTTGCAAAACATCTAACAGTGTAAGCACACATGTAATCTGTAGGCCTAATAAGGACAGCTAAATATAAAGTGTTACAAGTCTAGACATTTTGGGGGATTTAAATATTGTATTCAAAACGTGTGTGTCTGTATTGGGTTTAGGTGGGGAACATCTTCATCATGACGGTGATGTATGTGGACCGAAGTCTTCACAGGTAACCAGACCTCTCATATCTGTGTTTTATTTCACATCATGACGTACGTAATAACCAGATTTGTGAAAGATTTTACTCCATTACAGGGTATAAAACACAGACACATTTGATCCAAGCTCATCCAGTTTCCCAGCATACAATATTGCAGTTTAATATTTTTTACCTTTTATTTTTTTTACCTACAGTAGCCTTTTCAGAAATGAATTTACATAAATAAACTAGTAATGATTGCAAATTACGAAAAACATGTCGCTGTAGTAACTTGGTCAGGGTCCTGATGGCAAGAACATAGTCCTTAGCAAATATTCCATGAGTTATGTACATAATTTGTCCAGTGGACCCATTAGATATGTATGTAACCGTTATTTCTTTTGAGAGGAAATGAAGTGCCACTACAGGGAAAAAGCATGTAACAAGCAAATCCCTTTAAACAACTATAGTACAACATCATAAGGCTCTGCAGTTGTGGAAAAGTCAAAAGCTCAACCTTTAGTAAATAAATACCCAACATATTGTTTGAGTGATTTCAGCACCGCTCCTTGTTGTTTCTCAAACGTTGTGTGTCAGAAGAAGACTTGTTGCACCTTGTTTCGTCCCTCAGGGAACAGGGGTTGTATTTGTAATATGTTATGGGACTCAGTAATTACCATGTCATCATTTTATTTTACAGCCCCAAGTACATTGCAGTGTTCAACATGGCCTTCACAGATGTGTGTGAGAGCACAGCCCTGGTCCCAAAGCTCCTGGACATGTTCCTGTTCAACAGACAGTTCATCTCCTACAACGAATGTCTTACAAACCTGTTCTTTGTCTTCACATTCCTCTTCATGCAGTCCTTCAACCTCATCATCCTCTCCTATGACAGACTGGTGGCCATCTGCCTCCCACTCAGGTATCAGATATGTTTAATTATAATATTATATTATACAGAAAAATTATAATCAGAATCCTCAAGCGCAAACAAACTCTTTAACAGGCCCGCTGGAGGATTCTGGGTTTGTTTGTGTAAATCAGGATAGAATAAACCAGTCGATACTGGATAAATGTGTGGTCTACAATACATTTAAATATTTAACATCTTATTTCCTCTTTCCAGGTACCACATATTAGTGAGCCACAGGTCCATATTTCAGATGACAGGTGCTGCCTGGTTGTTCGCTGTGTTTATTGTTTTGCTCCCTGTTGGATTCATCACCCGCCTGTCCTTCTGTGGGTAGGTAGCCCACCGGCTAATCAGATTAACTTGTTGCTGGAGGGTTTCTGGTTCAAAACCCAGACAAGGTGTTAGGATAAGAAATAACACACAATTATAGTACATGAACAGTAAATGTGTACTGTCTTCTGTTGTAGGTCTGTGGTGATCAACAGCTGCTTCTGTGACCATTACCCTCTGTACAGTCTGGCGGAGCCCTGTTCTGACGTGCTCCCTAACTTTGTGATGACATACCTTGACCCCATTTTAGTGTTCTATATCCCCATGCTCTTCATCATAGCATCCTACATCTGTATCATCCACGCCCTCTTCACCATCACACTTCCCAAGGACAGGTGAGGCGATTTTCACCATCTCACCAGAACATCTTTGGTCTTATGAGTCTTCCTCCATCAAACTCTACTTCTTTTGAGTAACAACCTCCAACATTGTCCATATATATATACATATATATATATATTCAGCTTATAACCTTAACTCTAACCCATTAAGGTTGTTTTCAAATTGTTTCAACACCATCATCTGTATCCGTAGCAACCAGCCACCTACAAATCCCAACCAGAGCCATAGAGAGAAAGAGTTGCGCCACTCTTTGATGTCTCTAGCGGGGTGGTCACGTGGTTCATGTAAGCTTCAATAGTTCCAAACAAACCGTGAGCTCCCATTTATTTCAACGGAACTGTTAGCATCGATTGTGCTATTTAGTGGTAAATATAAATGAAAACACATACCCAAGTACTTGATGGACTGGTATTGCATTATTGCATATTTGTTAATGTCGTTTTTACATTTGGAGTGCTAAGGTGACAACAAAAAGCTATGTTAGAAGCTTCACATTTATGTTAGCTTGAATTGCATTAGCACTAGGCTGCTAGTGTATGGTGGCTTAACCTTACATTTTACCTTACCTTTTTTAAATCAAATACGATTTAAGATGCAAAGTATCCAACATATTGAAGAATAATAACTCATTATGCTAGGATGACTGAAATTAAGTATTATTTTTATTAAACAATGAATGAGACAACGAGAGTATGTGTATCTACCTGGAAAAACATAGTAAAGAAACAGAGATGAATATTGTGATGTTCTGTGATGGTTCATTGGTTACAACTAACATTTTATAGATATACCATGGTTGGCTGTGCAGCATTTGGATGCTCCAATCGGTCAGAGAAGGGCTACAGAATTGATGGCTTCCCTAAGGACCAAGAGTGTAGGAAGAGATGGATGGCAATGGTAAGCCGTCAAAACTTCAAAATGACAGGGTCCAGCAACAGTAAAAAACTATGTAATGTAAGTAACGTTCACAGCAGTGACATCAGTTGCTAGCATTTCAAAGGGCAAGTGTAGACAATTATGTACAGCAGCATCCAGCAGCAGCATTCATCGTTAGCACCAGGCACCATCTTTTCAACCAGCCACCATGGCCAGCCTCAGACACCAGCAGCAGTCACCTCCAAAATTACACCCAGGCTGTAAAATTTTGGAAAGAAATTAGTCTCCCTACTGTCTGAGTAAAAATAATTGAAACCTCATTTTGGTTTATGATATTTGTGTGGAATCATTTGTACTCATATAATCCAACAGCCCTTCAATGGTATAATTAAACAAACGCAAACTTATTTCTACTAGTTAGCCTATAGCATCAGACGAGCAGCTGACAAAAAATTAGATAAAACCAGTCCTTAATAAAACTTAATGATCCTAGATATTCTAATCAATAACTAAATAAAAATAAATAATTACGCTGTTTATGATATATATTGAATTTGTTACTGGAGATTCCTTTATAGCTAACCAGGTTAAGTTAATGAACTAGCAGGGAGTTGGTCGTCTACAAAGCTAAAAGTATATATATAATTACGCTGTGCAAATAGAAATACAGATCAGCATATGCATCACAGAGGGCCTCTGATAAAATATAGACAGATTACAATTTAAAAAATGCAGGAATTCGATCAACATACCTCAAAAGTTACTCGATGCCAATGGAAATGAATGGCGTAGAATGGCGTGTTTGGAACTATTGGAAGCTCCATAACCCGGAAGTGGGCGCCAAAAAGCAATACAACGGTGCTGAATGGGAGTGTGGCAAATCTTTCTCTCTATGTCTCTGATCCCAACTAAGTGGTGAAGATTTCAGGAAGTCATAAAAACATGTGCCCAATAAAATTAATTACTATTATTTCTACTACCTGTACTGTGTTCATAATCTCCACCTGTTGTTCTCTCCTTTCTTCTACTCTCTCTTTCTGTCATCAGAATCATTGCCATGAAGACGTGCACCTCTCACCTGATACTCGTGGCCATTTTCTACCTGCCAATTGTCATCACATACAATTTCTTTGCCTTCATCCCCACCAACATACGGATCGTCAACTACTCCCTCACCTCTGTGCTGCCCCCCATGCTAAACCCCATCATATACGTCCTGAAGACCGAGGAATTCAAGGTATCAGTCAAGAAGCTCCTCAAGAAAATAACCCAGAGATCTGTGGGGCCGGTCAAATCCACATAAAACATTCAGTGTTTTGGAGCATTATTTTTCCTTTTTTGAATGGAATGTTTTGATCTAATGCATATGTATAGTATGTATTGTATCTGCAATAGGAAAATGATGATCTCCTAGGTGAAAAAATATGTATATTTTTGGCTATATATTGTAAAAGCAATAAAGACAATCATAATTGAATGTCTTATTGAAATCAGTCTTCTTCTTCTCGTCTTATGTAGTCTCATGTATCTGCCCTACTTTAGCTGTAACGTCTTTCCGTTAATCAGTTAACTAGCAACATAAACATAAAACATTTTCCAGTTAACATTTTCCAAAAAAGGTCTCATTAAGAAATCTGTTAATGCACAAAATAACAAACACAAAATCCATCTGGTTTGTCCACATCGTATGTCGTTCAATAAAGTTGCAGTGGAATGCTGTAATCCACCGAAAGCTCGAGACGCACACCAAGGACACAGATAAAATGTTTACGGGCAAAGTCTTCCACACAACAATGCGATTATCACTCTAAACTGACTTCAGGTCAGTCCCTCGTGGTCCAGTTCCGTCTGGATCCTGCTGAATGCAGATAGAGAGAGCCCAGGTTGTCACTCAGCATCATTCAGCTACACCTGCCGTCGTGAACACATGAACACTCCGGCGCTCTACGCAGACTGAGTGGACGCGTCGTTAGCCTGCCTTTGCTTCATCAGCTGTTCTTTCCGGGCTTTCTGAAAGTTCACCATGCAGTCTTTGAAGGTCTGTACCGGGCCCTGGCACCTCCTCCAGTCCTGGTGCTCGGCCATGCACTCCTGGACGGCGTAGTGCAGCTCCCCACAGCCTGTCCTGCTGATCATCTTGTCCACTGGGTCCTCCTCCTCCTGGTCCGCATTAGGGCTGGGGCGACTGCTGCGGTCGTGGGGTGAAGGGGAAGACATTTTTGCTCTGGCAGATAAACAGAGGGATTATTGGACAGAGGTTGTTCTTGACCAAAATGTAATGATATTTTGGCCAGGGTGATTGGACTAGGCTGCTGCATGTTTACTGCTGCATCATGCATTCAGATACTGCAAGTAGGTCTGTGTGTTTTCAATGGGCTAATGCAGGATATACTCCTTTTAGTGCCTGAGATACTCATAATATTACTCTGGCCTAGCACTTGGGATTATTGTCTAATGTCTAGCTGTTATTTTCTTCCCAAACATCACTTTAAACTGGGATTAAGAGAGAGGTTGTCTTGCAGGTTTCTGTGTATTTTAAATCATCCACACTTCCTTCAATATCCTTCAAACAAGATGCCCAGACGCAGCTGATGAGAAGTGCTCTTGCGACCTAATCGATGCATTTGTGAATTACTTTCTCTCTAACTTCTGTAGAAAGGGGCCTGAGGGTTCATCCAGAAAAATGTATTACAAAAATAAAACATTTATTCGGTTAACAGTGTATTTACCAAATATGTCAATAACAACAATAACTCAGCACCAAATTTGCTAAACGGTTTCACTATTTGATGTAAAAATGAATACAACATTCCTTTATGGTAAGTTACAGTATAATATAATGTATGGATGTATTTATTGTATTTCTACTATCAGACCTAGAGTTGCATTAATGGAGCGGGCCGTCACTGCTGGGAGGACAGGACCAACATTTAATTCAACTCTCAGGCAACCGACGGGCTATCTTTTAGTTAATAATTTTCGGAAAATGTACACCAGATAGAAAACAAGTTTGTTGTATTGGCAAACACACAAAGGCACAAAGCGCATGTGCAATTCTATTCTATTCTGACTGAGTCAGCTTATAACAATTCATAAGCAGTTCATTTTGTCCATAAGACTCAAATAACATTTAATTTATATATATTTTGCGGCGTTTATCGAAAGCCTAATTAAGTCACGAAAAAACGTAGCGTGCAGACTATCTCCTAAAAAGAAACAATACTTGTTTGAAACCGACCGTTTTACACACAATTCGTCAAATAATAAACGTACCTAGTACTTCAATCTTTATATTCCTCGAGACACCGAGTTTACACCAAAGTTACACGACTTTCAGAACCCGGATGTCGTCTTTGACAGGTGGTGTTACATAAACAAGTGCACGGCGTACTTTAGATCAGTATTACTTTGGTTCCGAGCGATGGTAACATTTTTACTCACCTATTTAATACACTTTCAATCTCGGATCGGATTTAAAACCCAAATAATGTTCATGGGAAAAATGTTGTTTATCTGCAGTGGGGATATCCGTATGCTTGGTCATAGTCTGAGTATCTCAATTTTTGTCAAATGTCCTACTGTGTGTGAAAACATTTTTTGACGCTAGAGGGCAGTATTGTGTTATTTATTACAAACACAAGCTCTGCAAAAAACGAATATGTTCTGTGAAGGTGTCAAATAGCCGAATACTACTGATTAGGCTCGATAAATGTTAGTAGCACCAATTAACAGCTGTAGTTAGGTGCATCTGAACTACCATGAACTGTGCTAAATGTGCACCACCTAATGGATCTCCAGATGGGACAACCTATAATTAAAGGGACTAAGCATATTAGTATTTTTGCCAATAATGTAATTTATAAAATGTACATTTTTATCCACTTTGAGCAAAATTTCTCATCAAAAGTAAGTTGTTCCTAGGGCCTCATGGAAAGCTTGCCATAAAAACAGCTGAAATTTCCTACTGTTGTACACATAGAGTATCTTGAGGATTTAGTTGATATAAACACTCCCAGGGACACATTATGTCACTTGCGTCCTTGCAGTTTAATTACGGGCTGACTGAGACAGTAAACAAAGAAGTAATAGCTACTGTAAATAGAAGGATTAGATTTATTGTCTCATGGCGCCTCAGGTTATCAGGTCGTGCTGTAGGACTCGGACAGATTTATTGTCACAATCCTTGGGTGAGGTGGCACAGGCATTGTCACGTTGTTTTTTTTAACAAGCGGTTAAACATAAACTCCCTAAACTAGAAATCAAATGGCAATTAAGAGTGACTAATTTACTAACAAACCATCAAAAAACACATCACACTAATTGAAGTTTAATAATGTTCAGCATTATATTAACTGTAAGTATTGGGTTATGCTTAACAATTTGCATAAAATGTTTAGTGGGTGGTAGTTAGTAAGCGTGGGCCAGGGCAAAGGATAGCGTGGCGAAGCCGACGATATAGAACCCCGGCTGTCGGATCAGAGTAGAGGAGTAATTCCACCCGGCTCTTTGAGGGACTCCCGGGGTTCTGTTGGTCCCGCGGGCCTCAGCTCGTGGGTCAAGCGTGTGCGCATACACCCCCATTCATAAGGAATGCAAAGGAAAGAGATTAAAGGAAAGATTGCATTGATTTATCAGTTAGCAATGATGTAAAATCATTATGTCCACCTAATGACTTTATCTGCAATATTTTCCCTTGCTAAACTGTCCATCTAGTGATGACAAAACAACCACATAAAGCCTGAATATTGTTTTCATCATTCAACAAAGACACTTTAGTAGATGTAAAAGCCTATTCTGCTCTATACTCATCGCTTACCCACAAGTCACAGTGATATGAGAGACCCTTAAGTTGATGCTGGTTCCCTTGGCTGTTTCACAGCAGAATTGCTGTAGATTCTGTCTGGGAATGTTTCTTGCTAAAGCAAATAGAGCTGGATCTCTACTCTTCTGTCTGCTCTATATATATAAGTCTCTAACTGTCCCCTTGTAATTAAAATGGCAAACAAACTTCCCAAGTTATAGAAGTTACAGTTTTTTTTATTAAGATGTGTTAAACTAACTGATCCATAGAGAATACAACACACTGGAATCATGAGTCTATGTTTTTCTCTCTGAAGAAAATGCATGAAGAAGACCACAAAAATGTACTTCTATGCTCGGTTAATCATCGCTCTTGGTATATTGGATATTGAGTAAAAACACACAATAAAACATTAAACAACAAGTATTAACTAACTTGTTTTTCAAGTTCACCTTTAATTACAAATTTGACGTTAAGAAATTAGGGAGAAATGCATGGTAACAGCTTCTGTAGCCACAAATATACATGTATAAAATACACCTGGGAGCCAGAAATCTTGCTGATCGAGAGGGGATCAAATTAAAATTAATTCATAATTTATGTGAAATGCGTTGTTCTCGATTTGTGGTTCTTAACCTGTCTCTCACTGTTCAAATAAACCTACCATTAAAACGATAGACTGATTGTGTCTTTGTCAGTGGGCAAACGTACAAAATCAGTAGGAGATCAAATAATGCTTTCCTTAACTGTAAAGAAATTGTATAATGTAGCAAGTGATACTAAATCGTTTTTAAGCATCTTCTGAGGATGCATTGGGTAAAAATGGCCATTTGGTCATCGGTCTTTTAACACAATTGTGATGAAATGTGCGACCAATGAATACAGTCCAGTGATTAGGAATAGTGGACTGTGTTTGATCACTGAGTGCACTGTTTATTCTCCTGGGACCTGAAGGACACTCAGGCCTTAATGAGTTGCTTAATAAACGACACCTGGGGCCTGTGTGTGTGTGTGTCTGTGTGTGTGTGTGTGTGTGTGTGTGTGTGTGTGTGTGTGTGTGTGTGTGTGTGTGTGTGTGTGTCTGTGTGTGTGTGTGTCTGTGTGTGTGTGTGTGTCTGTCTGTGTGTGTGTGTGTGTCTGTCTGTGTGTGTGTGTGTGTGTGTGTGTGTGTGTGTGTGTGTGTGTGTGTGTGTGTGTGTGTGTGTGTGTGTGTGTGTGTGTGTGTGTGTGTGTGTGTCTGTGTGTGTCTGTGTGTGTGTGTGTCTGTGTGTGTGTGTGTGTCTGTCTGTGTGTGTGTGTGTGTGTGTGTGTCTGTGTGTGTGTGTGTGTCTGTGTGTGTGTGTGTGTGTCTGTGTGTGTGTGTGTGTGTCTGTGTGTGTCTGTGTGTGTGTGTGTCTGTGTGTGTGTGTGTGTGTCTGTGTGTGTGTGTGTCTGTCTGTGTCTGTGTGTGTGTGTGTGTGTGTGTGTGTGTGTGTGTGTGTGTGTGTGTGTGTGTGTGTGTGTGTGTGTGTGTGTGTGTGTGTGTGTGTGTGTGTGTGTGTGTGTGTGTCTGTGTGTCTGGTGGCAAAGAAGGTATGAAATGAGGTAACTGGACTGAGAGAACAAAAACAAGAGTGCGAGAATGAGAAAGAGTAGGGTTGCAAGTGAAAAGATCCTCAAGAGAAAGTGCTAGAGAAAATATGTGAGTTTTTTAATGAAACCAGAACTCTAAGTCAAAGTCCAGTCTAAGGACTGTAACTCTAAACCAAGGTCCAGTTCCGAGTATCGCGTGCCATTCTGGGCACTTTTGGCGGTGGACAGCGGTCGCTATGGGGACACCACACTCTGTCCGGCGCGGAACTTCTCAGACCCATATGTAGTATGTGTGTATCGTATCTGCAGCTTATCTGGGGTGGCCAAATTATTTGTAGCCTCCTCTGTTACAATGCAAGTTATCAGGTAAAGCTCAAGAGGTTGTGTCATTGTCACAAGCGGCCATTTTAGCAGACGAGTTTGTGTCACTGTTACCCCATAAACATGTGTTTGTGTAGGACAGTTTTTCAGAGGAATAGACCACGGTTGGGTACAAACCGTACAAGAGGTGAGCGGGAATGTTTCTATTGTCACAGAACAGGACTATGCCAAGCGATAGTTCTCTCTGCGCGGGGGCGTACGCTGTTGAGTTTCGTATTTTAGCCGTTGAGAGTGGTTGGAACGAGACAGTTTTTTATAATGGGCTCAGTGAGACCATTAAGAACACGCTGATCTCTCATCCCGGAGGATGAGATCAGTTTGGCAATCGGTGGATAATGGAAAAGCAGTTGGCCCCAGAACTCTGTCCACACAATCACAGACCAAATACCTGCACAAACTGTCCCCCAGTCGAACAGCAGGTGCCTTGGGAGACAGATCATGGTCTTTATTAACAAAGCTCCTAGCGATCTTTACCACCCAGAGTTGCTTCCTGTCAGGTCTGGATCATTTAACCAATCCTCTTTATCCTCTCTGAGACGTAGGTGAAATCTCGGTCAGATCTTAGGACAGCTCCCCGACGCAACACATTGGTCTGATTGGCAGAAGGGTGTCCAGAATTGGATGTGCGTGGTCAGGCTTTAAGAGATGAGAGAGAGGAGAGACAGGGGACAGCAGAGAAAAAGAAAGAGATTTACTCTAGTAAAACAAGTCTTGGACAGATTTACGAACAAAGCATTTGACCACACCTCATCCCTGGTCCCCAGAGGGGGAGAACCGAAGGGGTCACATGATCACAGGGTGTAAAAACAGTGATGCAATGGAACATAATTGTCTACTTCATATAACCTAATACATCATCATCTCACTGTATTTATCTCTCACACACAGGTCATCAGTTCTTCGATTTCCATCCTCTTTATGTTCCACCATGCAAGGAGATAGAAGCCCTGGGAAAACGACAGACATCCCAAATCTCCCAGAAATTCCAGGAGTCTCCCACAACTAAGAGCGTAATCCCTAACAACCGCAAGTTATAAACAATTTCCCAGATTTTTTTTTTTGGGAGCAGGAGAAGTTCAATTATCATTTAAATCGAAGAAACAGAGACAGCGAGTGACAGCTGAGGTGAGAAGCCTGCATCCTGATTGGTTTCTTCGGCTACTAATCAGTTTTTACAGTCTTTACAGTTGAGCCCTCTCTCCAGCTCATCAATCACCTCCGTTCAGTTAAGTGTCTGCAGTGGCATAGTATCCAAACAGATAAAAAAAGTACAAAACACACACCACCCTAGCCTACCATAAAGAAATGCACAACACACTGTTGGCAGCAGTAATTTCTCAATTCCCGGGTAAAATTTAAAATTGGTGTCCAAAATACCTCTAAACGAAACGGTTGTCGTTCTGGTACTATTCACACTAACTGGTTGAAAATACTGACGCCTCTTTTACGCCTGTTTTTAACGTAGCCATGGACACATAACATCGAAACTCAAAGTGGAAAAGCACTTAGAACTGTGTATTAAATAGACATTTACTCTAGACTGTAGTCAGTTCTGTCCTCCCAATATCAGAGTAACCACTACGCCATGCCACCATCAAAAGCATATTACTTTTGGCAGGTGGTCGCAAAACCTACCTGACCAGTATTGCATTGTGATAGTTTTGGACCAAAAAAACGTTGTTAGTTTCTGCTTGTTCAAGTGAATGCATGATTACAGAGGCTGTGATTACACACACAAACTAACAGCAGTGTACTAGGGAGTACCTAAGAATGAGGTCCTCTGTCCCTTGACAACAATTCACAATATCCCCTACTAGGGTTTTTAGGAAACAACACACACGCACACAGAGAGGAGAGAGTAATGGGACGATCACTACAAGATATGTCTAATTTCTGTGGACTTCCCGTTCTAATTCCCTTTTGTTTTGTATTTCTGCCCTCGGGGAGGCTTGGTTAGGATAACCTGGCCTATAAACAAACAACCTCTTTTAGTGTTCTTAGATCTGAGCTAATTAATCTCATCCGGCTACAGAAAACAAGATCCCAGAGAAAATAAATTAAAGAAGATAGAGGAGTGGAAAAGAGGAAATGGAGGGGGGGCTGGTGAGGGAGAGGGAGAGAGGAGGAGAGAGAGGGAGAGGAGAGAGAGAGGAGAGAGAGAGAGAGAGGGAGGGGAAACGGAGTCAGGGGGTAGAGAGGAGGAGGAGGCGTGTTAACGTCAATCAGTACAGCGACAGAGCAGCGAGGTGTGCGTCCCGGTAACGGTTGCCATGAGGTCCGGTCCCCCTGCATGTGGTCGTTCACCAGAGCCGCTCTACCGGGTCGCAGTTCCGGCATAACTCCCCGGATCATCGCTTGGCCGCGGAACCACGGACAACATCATTAAGTCTGTAGGGTCTCAGGGGCACGTGTTTTGGGGCATATAGTTGTGAACACCGCGCACACGCAGGCGGGCGCACGTACATGCACACATGGAAACTTAATGACCTGATTTACTTTAATGAGCAGTGATTATGAAAGGAAACACAAGACCACACACACAGTCACATTAACACGCACACACGCACACACACACACACACGCACACACGCACACACACACACACACTTTGCGCTGCAACCATAATGGTCCAGATAACCTTCAGGTAGGCCTGTCATAACCTGACTTATGACCCCTCAGAGGTTATAACAGGTATATTAACCTTCCCTGGTCAGGAATAATGATCAGATATTATAACCCCTCACAGGTATATTAACCTTCCCTCAGAAACCAGGGGCTTTCAGTTTTCCATTTACAAGGCATCTCTGAGTGTGCTGATCTGTTATGTTTTTTCCGGTCATGCTGATAAGTAATGGATGGACCAATTCTAAAACTGCAATATGTTCATACAGATCCTTATTCAGGTTTGGACTTCCATTCCACAACAATGTTTGGCTAATAAGGATTATATCTAATGCAGCTGTTTGTTTGCTGGTCACTTCAACAGCAGGAACATAAACTGTTTAATAGTGACGACGCTATATGATACAGTTATTAGCCAGTACAATACAATAAATAAATATGAATTAAATACTCAAAATGAATGTACAACAAAGGTCATCGACTAATACATATTCAATTGATTTGTCAACGAGGATATGCAAATGTGATTGCCTTCCACAACGTTCGGCTCAGGCGGCTCAGGCAGGAAATGTGTGAGAAAGTATGCGGCGAGAGACAGGAAATGTGGATGAGGGTCGTAAAAAAAGGTTTAGAGACGAAGAGAACGAATGGCGGATTAAGGAGGTGGAGAAGGAGAGACGACGAGTCAGCTGTTTACGCATAAAGCTCTGACTCCCTCATTCTGTCACAGTGAACAATAGTGAATAGTGAAATATTCTCCATGTGTCCAGTCCTTTCTCTAGCTTCCTCAACTCTGCCACTGTTTTCTGCTGGCCTCAGCCTAAACCCTGCTTATGTGACCTTGTAAATTCACTCAGCTGGAGAAAGTGATTTACGCCGTGGAGAGAGAGGGGGATGGATGGAGGGAGGGAGAGAGTCGGGGGCTGATGGAAGGAGAGATGTAAGGTGTACAGAGGGTCTAGACATAAAACCTGCGTGAAAGGTAGAGAAAAATGTTGTTTTGTACAGAAAGAAGGAGAAATAGGACTTATGTCATTAAGCTGTCAAATGGGCCAGAAAGCACCAGATACATTAAAGTAAGAGTGCTTCTAAATGCGTCTGAGTGTGTGTGTGGTTGTGTGTGTGTCTGTGTGTGTGTGTGTGTGCGTGACACAAACTGATGATAAGCACATCTGTCCTTGTAAATAAGGGGGCTGAAGAAGTGATTCCAACTGGCACAGGATCTCCTCTGAGCAGACATAACAATTCAGCCAAAACATACATCATAAAACTCATCAATCCACTTTGTAGTTCTGGGGCTCTCTCTCTCTTCATCTTCTTATTTCTCCATCTCCCTCTTTCTCTTCTACTTTCTCTCTCTCTCAAGCTAACTCAATGTTTTATTCTCTCTGCTGGCAGGTACAATGTACCATGTTTAAGACAAAAGCGTGATCACAAATTATGTGTTATTTTTGTTGAAATGTCTTGAAAGAATGTTATAATGGAGATATTTTGTTTTCATTTATTTATTTAGCAGTTTAAGAAATTGGTACAACATTTCAAATCATGTGAAGATGTGCTGTAGAAGTACATGCCCGGCACAGATGTGGTATACATATTTGGACATCTTTTATCTGCTTCTCTGGTATTCAACTCTGTAGACAGATAAAGCTAGCCTAATTTAAGAATTCACATTTCACATTTTAATTGTGCAATTATCAATAAAAAAACTACAGAAATTATATTTCATTTTATGGAAAAACATGCACACTGAAACAAAGTCATACAGCTGTTCCTTGTCTATTTAAAATGTTCTCTCAGTGTTTTACATCAACCGGGAGGAGGTTTTGCCCACTCTTCTTTAGAGCGCTACTACAAATGTGTTTGAGTTTTTGTGTTGTTGCATGCTCTTTTCTTTCCACATCCTCCCGATTGGATTGAGACCTGGGCTTTAACTCTGCGACTCCATAACCTTTCATTTGTTATTTTGAGGAGATTTTGTTGTAGCTTTGCTAGCTTTTGCTTGTGTATTCTGCCGCAATATTCCCGTTTGTCTGAACTTTTTGACAGATGCCCCGGACACGTTCTTCCAGAGTGTTTTTGTTCTGCAATGCATAGTTTCCGGCCTATCCAGAGCGCATTGTTCCAGTGGTTTTAGTCTTTACCCAGGTGATGTCTTTCTTCCTGGCCTTTCATGTAGGCCAAGATTGTGCCACTTTCTGACCATTGACTCTGGTACTTATGCATTTAAACAGGCCTGAAGATCCCTTTATGCGTACTCTGGGGCATTTTGAGTCTTAAACCGGCGGTATATTTCACTCAGCTCTTGGGCGAGGTTTAGTGGAGATTGCCAGTGGTCTGGAATTTCTTTCATTTGTCGATAACTCTCCCGACAGGGGAGTGATGCACTTTGTATTGCTTGGTAATGGCATTATACTCACAGCCAGACTCATTGGCATCAACCATCTTTGTTTTTATGACCTCTTACTCGTGGTTAAGACCAATACAGAACACATTTCTAACCGTTACGGAAGGCTGGAAACGAACACTACTTCCCAGGGGGTGGGTGGACTTACATTGCAACATGTGACCTAAATAATATCTATACCGCTGAGATCTCTACATAATGGTTCAGAAAAGTATGTGTTCTTTATTCGTCAACATTAACATGAGGAGGCAGCATAATAAAATATGTTGGGCTCAGTTTGTCTACATCTGTTTGAGCACAATCTGAAACGTCACTCCAGTTTATGTAATGCTTTGTGTTATGCTGTTGACAGCATCCGGTGACAATGTCTTATAAATGACTCATGTGGCTTTGGGTCGTTTGAGAGTCACTGGTTCTCAATAATCTCCTCAGGGATCCCCAGCTACTTCAGAGTGCATTGAATTATTAGGGCTCCTTCAAATGATTTGCATTATAAAGTGGGTTAAAATTGACTTAATTGTGAGATTCTTTTGGTGATAGATGTTAGAAAAGTCAAAAACACATTAGTGCATAAGTGTTGACGGACATCAGAAATCACAAAATAACTTTAATGGACTGAGATATTTTATCATGCACTATTTTCGATTACATAAAACATTACGTAACGTATTTCAGTTGAGGCTTGAACATTTCTTGATTATGCACAATGCCTCTTCAAATGTGGTATACGTTGAAACAATAAAATATGTTATAATTCAGTGGTTGCCATGGTAATGTGTTACAGTCTTGTCAACTCTGTAATTAATATTTTCTACTTCTTAAAAAGCAACTCTGTTAGTTTCACCTCTAAATCGGCCATGTCAGTATGTTTATTATTTATTTTGTATTGAAGAGTCAACAGAACAAACTGGTGGAATGTGTGTGCGTCAGACGTGGACAACAGCCTTACTTTTGAAAGACTGTTCTCATTAAAAGTGCTGCATCGGAATCATATTATGACCTATATATGTCTCATCTGTATGTGTTTAAAAATCACTGACTAAACCTCTACTTCCATATATATACAAGAAAATACTATATAAAACCCAGCAACATTTTGAAATATGTTTGTGAAAGGTTCTTCTCAGAAAGGTGCTCTGAATCTTTATTAATATAGTCCATGGCCAAGGACGGTTCTTGGCATGAGCAGCATAAAGGGTCCCTTATTGCCCCGTACCGTTAGGGGCCCCAAACACTAGCGACCCCTAGTGGAGAGAATCCTAATCATATTTGGCTTAGTGCCCAGTACCGTTAGGGGGCCCCAAACACTAGCGACCCCTAGTGGAGAGGATCCGAATCATATTTGGCTTAGTGCCCCTTTAGTGGGCCCCAAACAACAGCGACCCTTAGGGGAGAGGATCCGAATCATATTTGGCTTAGTGCCCCATTAGGGGGCCCCAAACATTAGCGACCCCTAGTGGAGGGAATCCGAATCATATTTGGCTTAGTGCCCCGTACCGTTAGGAGGCCCCAAACACTAGCGACCCCTACACAGTCTGACATTCAACTGAAGATTTATTTTAATTTCGTAATTAATAATGTAATAGAAATGTAGAAACGACTCTATGTAGTGAATAGGGTGCCATATTGAGATGCTGACTGTATGTAAACACACTAACTAATCGTGTCAGCACTAGTGAATACATAGCTGTTGTGGGTTCAACTTCCTCTGATATGTGCAAGAACTCAATAAACAACTTCCACAGGAGTTTGGTCTTTTCCCCAGTCCCAGAATACCCGCTATATTGGTGTATTTACAGAGGGAAATTTCTCCACTTATGTGCCAGATTTTCTAAGCTAAGCCATTTTTTGTTATTATTAAGTAAAATAATTTAAAAATAAATGTTGATTCATTTACTGTTCTTTGTCTCTTCTTACAGAAGGGTAATTCACATATTGTACTCCAGGAAACGAGGACCCATCCATTTGTATTCATAGACTTTTTTTTCAATTGACGTCACATTGACGTCAGGCAAAGATGTGCTCGTAGCTTGGAGGCAAAAGTACCCAGAAACCAATGCAATGAGTCTGTGAATAATTTGTGGTAATGAAGCTATCTTCTTGAATTCTTGTTACCAATTTTGTAATCCGTGTAGGTACTTTGTGTTTTTTTAATTAAGCAATATCTTGCATTGATAATGAAACCTTGTGAAAATGTATTGAAACCTTGTGAAAATGGGTTATATCTGTAAGTATCGCTTACTGTGCTAGCTTGGGGGTGTTTCTCCCTCTATGATTCCTGTCTGACCAATGTTTGGAAGAGAGAAAAGGGTTAACCAGATGTATTAAAGATACTATATCGTATTTTAACACAGATGGAAAATAATCCTGCAGCAATAGGAAAACATCTGTGTGTTTCAGTTCAAATTGTTTCGAAAGTAAAAAAAAATCTTTTTTAGAGCAAATTAAGTCTGACATTTAAATACGCAGTTCCGTTTTTAAGAGCCCTAATGAAATATTGAATCAACAAGTATGCATTTACCTCTGAGCAGAAACATTCCTGTAGCTACTGGAAGGTTGTCTGTATGAGTAAGACCTGGCCTTGGTACTGCAATGCTTCAAATGAGAGGCGCCTTTTATGTACACCGTGTCGTGTCTGTTCCAATGCAATCTCCAGTCTGTTAATTATTTAACGAGGGGCAAACCGGGAAAAGCTAATGCAAATCTGAATCAGTTGTGACACTGCAATTGACTCTGTTTCATAACTTATGTATTCATCTGATTAGTTGATTAGTGGAGCACATGTCACACTGCTAGACAAAACGAGAAAAAGTGGACTTCTTTTTAAGTTGCGGAAATGTTCAGGAGGCAGGCAATGGTTTTGAGCGGCACGAACATTAAGAAGGCAATTGCCTCCTTTTTGCTACATTGCCATGGTACATTTATTTGTCTCCCCTTTAGCTGTGACTGTAATGTTTTTTGTACACTGAATTTGACGCTCCGTTGAGAAGAAGTCTTTCAGGGAGGAGGGGTTGAAGGAGAGGGGCGAGGAGCAAGAGAGGAGGGAGGTGCTGGTGCCTCCCCTATGTGAAAGGATCGGCGGAACATGAGCCTCTGTTTATCGGTCAAAATGCAGAGGTCAAGACAGGGCGGAGGAGAGGAAAGGGAAGAGGTGGAGTCAAATGAGCGCAAGATACGCCGTTTCCACGTCAAGGTGACCGTGCATATAATCCGTCCCAAGGAGAAACACGTCCTGTCAAAGCGCCGACTGACCTTGCCGTTAAAACAACAAACAGCCGTCTGCAGAGGCTGGTAATTAACCGTGGCGCGCAGTGAGCCGGTGGGTTTTCCCTCATTCTCGGGGTCTTCACGCCGCAGATGAGATTAAACTCAATTCCGTTCTGCCGTAATCACTGATTCAGTGCCGGCACCCGTCGAGGTATTGGGCCCTGCATTGTTACGGCGGCGTGGTTAATGCTTCTATCTTGTCAGGCCCGCTTTACAAGCGCACTTTGTAACGTGACAGAGCTGTCTCCGTGGCCAAGAAGGGTTTTCGAAATTGATCTGTCATCTGGGACTTTCAGAGTTATGCTTAAAAGGAGTCTCAGAAGTTTCGGCATTTTCCTCGGAATGCCTAAAAGACTTTAGCGATGGTTCTTACGTAAAATATTCATCAAGGACCCGTAGGCTTTTCTATGTATACAGTTCTAGTTGTTATCAAGCTTTTTGCCGACTGCGAAATAAGCCTATTATACCGGGACTTAAGGCTGCACCTCCCAGCATATGTAAAGTTTAAACATCCATCGACGGACAGACGACCATCTCTTTCATATTTTTTCTCTCTATATATCTCTCTTTCTGTCTCCCTCTCTCTCTCTGTCTCTCTCTCTCTGCCTTGTCTTTAGCGTTGTGTGGTCGTTGTGATGGAATGCACAGCGGGGGGTTGAGTCAGTGCTGGGGGTGGGCTGAGCAGGAGGGTTTAGTATAATGAGGAAGTCTCATTAAAGTACAGAAAAAAAAGTATTTCTGTATGATAATGACAGAAAGAGGTCACCAGAAAGACACTTCTGGACTCGGGGCTTTTTCGCTTACTCCTCTGGACGTTTTATTTATTAACTATGTTCAAAAAGCTCACTTTCTGAACATTATGTGCGTTGATATTTCTGAGATCATGTCAAAGTGGAGCAGGATTGTTTCGTTAACGTTTATTTAATAAAAGACTATAAATATTGATGGTAATATTATGCATAATGAAAAACTTTGTGCTGATTGGTTAGCACCAGCGAAGAGCGAACATGAATTGTCAAATCCAAAATACACCTAGTTTAAGTCTGACAGATGAATTAATAAAGAAGGTTGGAAATTAGTTTGGAGATGTGTTCATATTTTCACAAAGGGTTGTCAGGCAATGAGAGACATGGAATAATTTGGTATTGGTCTACCAGCTTGGCTGAGATGTCACAGATAAAAAGCTAGCAACACGAAAACACAATGAATCCAAAGAGAAACAATCAAGCGTATCGCAGCCAAGTTGACATTTAGTGTGAGACTGGGCAAATTCAACTTTGAACGTGATGATGCCCAAAAAGTTAAATTAAAAAGAGGAACTTATTAAAAAGAAGTGCACTTTTGGCAGCTGCAGTGCATTCAAAACTGAGTTATGAGCAGGTCGTAAAAAATGAATCTGCAGAGACGTACGTTCATCTAAAACGCATTAAACAGAGTCTCAACAAGATCTAGCCGAATCATGTGAATTTGCATTTAGTTCGTTTTGCTTTCTGCACGTCCAGATTCGGTCTGGGTTTAACTATAAGGGATTCCACTCAAGCTACAGCCTCTTTGCGCTTCCTATTTTGCCACATTTCGTGTCTTAAAAGGATTCTGGGTAATTTAACCTTTTGTATGTATGCATATATATCCACATTAGCATTTATTAGCAAGTTATGTCATCAGTTCCTTTATATAAGTGAAATCTTAATATCCTTTTAACGTCTACATTATAACCAATTACCGTCTACTCACACCACTATATGAACAGAGACTACAGGGCAAGATTGACACAATGGTTGGAAAAGTTCCTGTGTGCATTTGTGACGACCTCACAATTCCAGCCTGATTTCCACTAAATCACCTGTCCTTATTGTGCTAGAGTGGTAGCATTAGATACATTAGCTACCACAAATCTGTCCTATTGATTTACAGCTTAGATAAACTACATAATGCTGTGGTAAAATCATCATTTGTGTGTTTATACAGCAACACTTTTTGCGAGGCCTTGCCAACATCTGACTTGCAGATTTATTTATTTTATTGAAGTCCAGCTAAACCAAATGTTTTGCTGTCGTCATCCTACTGAGACAGAGGGGCTGTTGTTCCTCACTGGACGCTCTCTTCTGTGGTGAATTTGCAACATGCAAACTGAATGAAAGTTAAATGAAGACAACCGTTTGTTTGGAGGTGGCTGGGTACGTTCTGGATAAAAACCTTTCTTTCCTTGGCTTCCATGAAGTAACCCCAACATCAGCCCTGGAGTGTAACGAATAATGATGAACGGATATTTGACCATCAGCCAAAATGACGTTCCATGATGAGATTACCCGTTAACAGATATCTAACTTTAATGATAGAGATAAATCAAGCATCATGTAATGATTCATATATGACTTCTAATACGTATTGCTTGCTGCTTGGGCCAGGGACTCAGCAATGGCGGCTAAAATTTTACCTAAACCATTATAAAACACAGTCAAGTGTTCCCATAAAGAAAACAATATACAAAACCAGAGAATTATGTTTTGACTTCTTATTATATAAACTTGTTTCACAACAATACATTTTTGCGTAGAATATGTATTAAGTGTTCACACAACTCAAATATAGTGTCAATTCATCCAGTTCTTCCTTTAAGTTGTTAAAAGGTATGTATTATAAACGTTAAAATGTGAAACGTTATAATCTTAAAATTCATAAAATTTGTTGTTTTTATAAAGAATTTTGTTGTATATCTCAAAAATGGTGTGTAACAAATTACAACTAGTGAAGCACTGTGAAATGTAACATTATACGATATATAATCAAATTTTGACACTTATCATAGTCTACAAAAGTTATCTTTAATTTGATTCTATGCTGGATTAGAAAAACCATATGAGTGTTTAGAGTCGGGTCTAACTTAAATATATATATATATATATATTAATATGTTTCCATTAGTGCTTCCAGTTTTTGGCAACGTGTTGCCCAATAAGCACAGCAGGTGGTGTGACATGTTACAAAACACTTAAACGTGTTTCAGTACTTTAATTCTGTGTACATGAAAACACTTGACAGTGTAGGGTTACCCTCGTACACACACAGACGCGACGAGCAAGTCAAGTCCACTTACTTTGTCCCCCTCTTTTATTCTTTCTCGTTTTCTTTCACTATGTTTTAGACACAAACATACACTCCTTAAAACACATAGGAGAAAGACAAACTCTTTGAGGTTTCTTAGGTATCATACATGTTCATTTGTCATTGCTGTCCCGTGTCCATATAGAGATGAACATATTTTAACCATTCCATTTGTGTTTAGTATCGGAAATATTTCTACAGTTTTTCCAGTTTAAACAATTAGGCTACTTTTCTTCATCTACTGATACAGTAGGTCAGAATAATTAGTAAACTAAATGCGCGACTATTGCCATTGTAGCAGCTTCTGCGTGATTCATCTAAGTTACACAAGCAGCCAAACATACATTCAAATTGTAGTCGCGTGTGACTGTGTGATAGAAGACAAGCGTATCCGCTGCTTTATGTAAATGCTATATGTACAGAAATGTAAATGAATGTCTGTATAGATCCTGTCCGTTGTATGTATTACCTATACACTGTACATCAGATAAAAGCATCTTAGAAGGTCACGACAGTATAGCATATTTTTTATATAGAAAAATGGCTTGGCGAGTTAACTCAAACTTCAAACGGCCACGTTAGCCAGCCTCGGATCGGAGTCCTGCTCGTAACGATAATGATACACCTCCATCTGGTCCCGGCACGCCTCGCGGATATTGTTGAGCCACCGTTTAATGCCTCTGCGGTTCAGATAGAGCACCATGAGGAACACGATCCCGATCAGGGCGAGAACGACCCCGAGGAACACGTAGGACACCGCCTCCAGGTTCTCTTTGAGACAGTTAACGTCCTCCGCGCGTAACCGCTCCACGGGAATTCCCTTCTTGGCCTCCGGTTCGGCGCACAGGAGGCGCGCGGAGTCCGAGCACTGCGACGAGTTCTTGAGCCAGAAGTAGAAGGACTCCAGTTCACAGTTGCACCTGAACGGGTTTAACGCTAAATAGACGTGCACCCTCGGGTGCCGGTAGAGGCCGGATACGTTGTCTTTGCCGACGTTTTCGATGGAGTTGTTGGTGAGCACTAGTGTGTGCAGGTTAAACGCTTCCAGCCGTAAAACGGGAATGCTTTTCAAACTGTTACCCGACAGCTCCAGCCGGTGGAGGTTGCGTAAAGTGTCTGTACCGTGCAGAGCGTTCGAGAGTTGCTCCGCGGCCGGCGGGATGAGCGAGTCGTTCAGACACAGAAAACGAAGCTCGCGCAGACCGTGAAACGCCCGGTCCGAGATGTACGTTAACCGGTTGTGGCTCAGGTCCAACAGGCGCAACCGGAAGAGTGAGATGAAAGCGTCCGCCTCGATTGCCACGATTCCGTTATGTGACAGAGAGAGGGTGGTCAGCTGAAGGACCGTCCCGTTATTTGAGGAAAACGCTCCCGTGTGTAAAGTTGAGACGTTGTTCCCTCTGAGTATTAACGTAGTCGCCCAAGCCGGTACGTCTCCCACCAGCTCAGTGTCCGAGCCGTCACGGCAGGTGATCGTCCCGGAATCTCTGGCACAGATACAGGAAAACGGGCACTCGTCCTCCGCGTCGACAAAATAAGTGAAAAAAAACAAACACAAAGACAACGAGGACAACCCAAAACACTGGCCTTTCAGGAATGGGAGAACGCCTCCCAAAACGTCACAGCAATAATACTTCCATGTGGTTTTGCAGCGCATATTTACGGCGGGTGAATGCACGTCCGGACCACGAAATTCAAACAGTGAGACACTCCTGCCACTGTGGCCTCAGGGCAAATCGTTTGTCAGATGGGTTAAAAGCACGATTAATAACCTTTATTCTTCTTCATTCTCGCGTTCCCCCTCTGTTCCCAAAACCGTCCGGTCTCTTTGTCCTTCTCTCCGAAGTGGTTGTGCGGCGAGGTGTGTAGAGTAGAGGACGGTGGAGTACAGTATAATTTTGAGCAGCGACGAGAGGAACAGAAGTAGGCTGCGGGTTTGGGCGCCGGCCCTCCCCCTAACACACGCTCTCATTCCTCTCTCTCTCTCTGAGCCGTTACTGACGTCTCGTTAAGTGACTCAGTGACAGACGGAAGGATCCCGTTGTGCTCACACTCTGAAACCGCATGCGAAAAGCACTGGTCTCAGAGCGCAGACGGCCATGGGCAGAAAAACAGACAGATCGAGTGCGGATAGGCAGAATTCCTTACAACTGGTAATGGAGACCACTAACCACTTTACTTGAGTTGATGGAACAATGTGTGTGTGTGTCTCTTTGTGTGTGTGTGTGTGTGTGTGTGGTGGAGGGAGAGCGAAAGAGAGAGAAAGAGAGAGAGAGAGTCTCGTTTACAGGTTACGGTAACAGAAGAGGAGTTTTGACAGTTGACACTGGTCCTATCTAGGCACTCTGATTAAAAACAACCAATGGAGTCCAATTGTTCAGTATTTATATTTATATAACCCACGTAGTGAATTATGCTTTTGCATTCTTACAGTTGGCGTAAATTATAATGGTGTACAGGCGGACCTATAAGGTAATTCAGTTGAATATGCATCATGGGAAATTATGCATCACAGTCACTAGCCTGTAATTATCGTTGTATCGCTCATAAGCCCTGGTGTGTATTTTGTCTGGCATGAGTGGTGTTGGTAATACGTTTACAACCAGGAAGCAAATGCGTCGCCTTGGGTTTCGGATTGTAAACAACAACGCTTATTTCTCCATCGTCTCTTGGTAGTGTGAGAATTGTTGTTGTTTTAAGTGTTGTTCTAGTTTCCATGTAAACATCGCCTGAGATTTTCTGAAAATAATGTCACACGAAAACACAATCTCTGTGTTGAATGTGTAATGAATGGGTAGTCATACAATGTGTTCTTTTCGACACATTCTCTTGGATAGCCTCTTTGGTAAACAAAACCACTTGCTTTCAAACTTGTAACTTCATGGCTAACAATTGCGACTGTGCCTTTATACTATTCACATTCAAACAACAACATATCACACATTCAGCCGTGAATGGGAGTTTTAAAAAAAAGCGTTCTTTTCAAAGGACCCGGACTGTATCGATAGTAAACATGAGCCTGTGTCCTGTCACCGCACAGTCGTGACAACCAGGGTTTGGGGTTCACGACCTAAATAGCTGAATCAATGTGCTTAGGTGCCTCAAAAGTACAGGAAAGGAGTTTCTGGAAAGTGTTAGTAAAACCTGTCAGTGGGTTTCACACATCAAAAGATGAACGGATCTAACCTATTACTTTGACAGCCTCAGTGCGTTTTTCTATAATTGCCTATCAAATCATATATATATAATTCCTGTTATTGTCAGTACCAGTACCAGCACAGCGTTCTGGATTTGGCTGACTTACAAAGGTTAAGTTCTGTGAATGGCACTAATGGTTACAGAGGCTTAAAACTAATATCCGTGTCATACCTCGGTTAAACGATGTTTACGCTTCTGTGAAATTTAATTAGTGGGACCGGGGTCCGGTGTCTCAATGAGAGATGTCTGGTCGTCTCCCCCGGGCCCCTGTGGGGAGGAGCGCCGTTCGTCAGGGACATCTGAGCCACCGGTGGCTGGCGTGACAATTTATCGCCAGGCTGGCGTTCCCCTCGGGGAAGCAGCGGGCCTACAGTAATTTCCATTTTCTCGTCACACTTCAGTTATTTATTGTGCACTCTTGTTTGTCACAAATCAGGGGTGGTAATTATGTACGCGTGTGTGTGCGTTGCCAGTCCTGTTTAATGGACCTCGACCAAACACTGTCTGATTTATCGTTGTGTCTCCGGAACGAAGCAGCAACTTTTTTTACAGCTTGTTTATCTATTCACGCACGGATGAAGCCACTACGCCTAACGGTTTTATTTCCTTTCAGATCCAGATTTGTGTACATTTGTTTGGACTGATTATGACTTATTTAATCCCTTTGACGTCTCAATGAAGTAGCATTGAGCAGAATACAGGGTGGGCATCACACTCTACCCAGAATACAGGGTGGGCATCACACTCTACCCAGAATACAGGGTGGGCATCACACTCTACCCAGAATACAGGGTGGGCATCACACTCTACCCAGAATACAGGGTGGGCATCACACTCTACCCAGAATACAGGATGGGCATCACACTCTACCCAGAATACAGGATGGGCATCACACTCTACCCAGAATACAGGATGGGCACCCAGAATACAGGATGGGCATCACACTCTACCCAGAATACAGGGTGGGCATCACACTCTACCCAGAATACAGGGTGGGCATCACACTCTACCCAGAATACAGGGTGGGCATCACACTCTACCCAGAATACAGGGTGGGCATCACACTCTACCCAGAATACAGGGTGGGCATCACACTCTACCCAGAATACAGGATGGGCATCACACTCTACCCAGAATACAGGATGGGCATCACACTCTACCCAGAATACAGGATGGGCACCCAGAATACAGGATGGGCATCACACTCTACCCAGAATACAGGGTGGGCATCACACTCTACCCAGAATACAGGGTGGGCATCACACTCTACCCAGAATACAGGGTGGGCATCACACTCTACCCAGAATACAGGGTGGGCATCACACTCTACCCAGAATACAGGATGGGCATCACACTCTACCCAGAATACAGGGTGGGCATCACACTCTAGAATACAGGGTGGGCATCACACTCTACCCAGAATACAGGGTGGGCATCACCCAGAATACAGGGTGGGCATCACACTCTACCCAGAATACAGGGTGGGCATCACACTCTACCCAGAATACAGGGTGGGCATCACACTCTACCCAGAATACAGGGTGGGCATCACACTCTACCCAGAATACAGGGTGGGCATCACACTCTACCCAGAATACAGGGTGGGCATCACACTCTACCCAGAATACAGGGTGGGCATCACACTCTACCCAGAATACAGGGTGGGCATCACACTCTACCCAGAATACAGGGTGGGCATCACACTCTGTTTTATTTCTACATGTCACGTACCAGCAGATATGCACAACGTAGGCAATAAAATACACCGTACAGTATTTAACGAACTCATGTATTTGGCCATACCATAATAATCAGTTGGTTGCTATGCAGTGATGCAGTGTCTGCTGTCTGACCGAGCTGCAGGCCAGGTTCATCTTACAGCCGGGTGGCCTAAAAACCTCATTTGGAATTATGTGATCCAGAGAAGAGTTTATGGCTCTTTAAAACATGGCAAGTAGTATGTCTAGAAGGAGCAAAGCATCCTGGGAAATTACAGTGACTCCACACTGCTTGAGAATCTGCACGTCATCGATGCAGTGAAATGAGATTGTATCAGTTTTCATCATACAACGTAATGGGATCCATATCATTACAAATGTACATTCATACATTGAGGACATTAAATTATGCACATTATGCAAATGTTGGATGAACTACAGCTGACTCAGGTATGTCATAGCAAATGGACTGACTACTTAAACATTCAATTATTTTTTTTTAAATGTTTTTGTGTATTGTTCTAATTTTTTAAGACTGTGTAGATGTTATTTTTCATTTTGACATGTTGGACTTTTCTGTGTTGACCAGTGGCCAACTCTCTTATTGAAATTAAATAGGGTTTTCCGCTAATCACACATTGCCTCTCATTGTGTTGGTGTGTGTGTGTGTGTGTGTGTGTGTGTATACACTGATACACGTGTACATCTGTGTTTGTGTGTGTGTGTGTGTGTGTGTGTGTGCTTCCGTGACTTCTGGGTTCAGTGCAACTGAATGCCTTGTTATCCTCACAGCTGCCTGTGTCATGACACTTCTGATTCCTATGTGTGACCTGAATCAAGGTTTCCCAAACATCGGGTCCCAGACCACTACTGGCCCATGTAGGTTTTAGAAACACAATAGTGTATGCACTGTATCCAGAGAGAATTCAGACACGGACCCGAGGCAGGATAGTAATAAGGTGACAAAAGCCTTGGTCAGAGTTGAACAATAACCCATTGGTCACTTTCACAGAGCTCCAGACCCCTATATCTTAAATGCTAAATCACAATGTAGAACAAATGTAAGATTGTGAAATTAATGGTATGCTATACATGGCAGTTTTCTGACTTTGGCAACAGAAGTGGTAAAAATAAAATGTAGTGTCTCAAATGGTACCTAGATCCTTACAGGCCTTGGTCAATCATCCTGCATTACATTGGGGATAAAGCGCTAATTTAGACTGCATTTTTATGGTCTTAACATGGACGGAGACATATTTCTTGAGGATGCTTATTTCTCCATTATGATGTCATCGAAAACATTCTACTGGAATGTCAACGCCCCATTAGGAATTAAACTGAATATCAAGGTGATTACATCATAATGGGCTTTTGGGTATAAAAAGCCTGAACAACTGTTTAATATTTATCATTATAACTCAACTATCGCTCAAGCAACAACGAATTTCTGGATAATCTGCGAACACTCTAAGCTTTTACCTTTGGATATAATTATGGATGGACATTGTCAATCACCCCTGATATCACCTGCGGGGGACCCAACTATGGAGATCCTGCCTGCCCCCAGAGAGGCTTGGGTGGCCCCCAGAGCAAGACCTGATGGCAGCCAGAACCACCAAGGCACCAGTACCAGCGAGGTCACGCCCAGGCAGGCCAACAAGCCCCTCTACAAGAGGCTGAAAGGGTACTTTGGTAGGAAGAAGAGCTGCACCATGGTGGAGGAAATCTCAGCTGTGGAGAGACAGACCATGGTGGAGGAGATCTCAGCTGTGGAGAGACAGACCATGGTGGAGGAAATCTCAGCTGTGGAGAGACAGACCATGGTGGAGGAGATCTCATCCTGTGCTAGTAACAACGTGGACCTCCCATCTGTCACCAAAGCCACTTTGTTGAACCCTAGAGCCAGATCCAGTGGCAGGCGGCGGGTTTTTGTTAACCCCTTTACCAAAGGCCGTCGTTCCTGGATGAAAATACGTCTCCAAAGGTGTTGGGATGATGTTCACCAGCTCATAAGGCCACAGAAGATGGGGAGAATTGGACCTGTTAAGCACTGGAACAAGGTGGTCCTCACACCGACCCTCGACACCATCCTGGAGGAGGAGACTCCTGAGGAGGCTGAACAGGCCAGGAAGACAGAGAAGGATGACAGGTACTTCCTCCTGGCCGAAGACGACACCTGCTGGTCCACCTTCCTTTATTGCCTCAGACTGCTGTGGGAATCTTTTGGAATTTGTTGAATTTACAAGTAAGTGTGGTGGACATTTGAATCTGAGAACCAAAGTATGATGTTTGGATATTAACAATATATTATATTAAGTTGGCAGTTATGTGATTTTATATTACTTTTAATATTAGTATCAGTTAGTATTCTATGACCTGGTCAATGAGTAAGTAATTAACAGAGCATAGGGCTGTTGGTTTGTTTGAGATAGTAGCTTGACCAGAGGATGACCAGGTATATGAAATGAGATTGAAACAAATAGGGTGACTGCCTCTTCCCCTTACAGACAGAGGAGGAAGACGAGAACAGTGACTGTCGCTTCCCCTTCCAGACAGAGACGGAGGAAGACTGGACCAGTGACTGCCGCTTCCCCTTACAGACAGAGGAGGAAGACGAGACTTATGAATGGCCTGACAGGAAGCTTGTTTTTCCATTGCGATACCAGATGAAAGTGATGACTGGTCTGAGGGGAAGTTGTTTCCTTCATTGGGATACCAGCACAGACTTATGACTGGCCAGAGAGAGAGCTGGTTCTTCCATTGGGATACCAGCACAGACTTATGACTCGCCAGAGAGAGAGCTGGTTCTTCTATTGGGATACCAGCACAAACTTTTGACAGGCATGAGGGGAAGCTCTGGCCAGCCAACTCCTGACCTGTGTCCCTTTGGCCCCTGATTGTGTTGCAGGCGGAACAGCTGATTCTACCAGATAGTTTCGTCCTCCAATCTGCCAAACCCATCAACCCTCCTGGTCGTCCTGGACTATTTGATTTTTAAGATGCTCGTACATTGCTTGCTTGCACTGTATTATATTAACAGTCATAAGTTCACCCAGCACAGCCAGAAGAGGACTGGTCACCCCTCAGGGCCTGGTTCCTCTCTAGGTTTCTTCCTAAATTTGACCTTCAGGGAGTTTTTCCTAGCCGCTGTGTATCAACTTGTTCAAAATTTTTGGATTGCAAACAAATAAAGTCTTAAAAGGTTTACATTCTTGTATTTATTTAAATGCTAAGCTATCAACTGTTTTCTCAAAAAACGTATTTATAGTCTTGGTGTTGATGCATGTAATGAATTGAATTATTGCCATCTTTATTTGTTTGTCTGTTACATTTCTGAGTTTCTGACCATTGACGGTCAGTGTCTGAGCCACATCTTCCTGGGGCACCTGAGCTACTTTCTAGTATGTGGACACATTTCATGTAATTAAATACTTAAAACCAACAATATTTAGTCTTGCTACCTAGCAAGCTAAGCATCATTGAAAAATATGCAGATAATCGCTAATGATGCAATAATCAATAATGATCAGATTTACACAGTTTGCGTGATCTGTGTAATTCAAAACTATATTCAGATCAATAATAAAAAATTATCAGATTTACACAGTATGTTAAATCAGTGTAGTTCTAAGCAATATTCAAATCAATAATGACCAGATTTACACAGTATATGTAATCCATGTAATTCTAAACTATATTGAAATCAATAATCAATAATGATCAGATTTACACAGTATGTTTAATCCGTCTAATGCTATACTACCTTTACCTTACACTCATGTAGACAAACATTCACCCCTGTAAAATAGGTTAATTATTTAACTTGTAGAAGAATAAATGATATGCCAGTGCCACATTTAATTTTTAAGTTCAGACTTCAAACTGCAGTCCTTAGGAGTAAAACAAATAAAAATACATTTTCTAATAATTTCCGTATTTCACGTAGCACGACATGCACTCGTTCTCTTTCTATTTTCCATTTCCTAAACATATTAGCAAATGTGGCACTCCTGTTCTCACACAGCAGCTGACAGCTTTTTTAAGGGGAAAGCCTTCGTCTATCCACTGGGCAGTGAGGCTCAACATGCTAATAGGACTCACGCTTGATGTCTAAATGTCCGTGGTAAAGCTAAGTTGACTAGCTAATGTGACTAGCGAATGTGACTAGCTAATATGACTAGCTAATGTGACTAGCGCAGGCGAGGAGCTTTTTAATGTCGACTGACGACAAGTTACAACACACTGGAGTTAAGGTAATGCCACATCAGTAGTGACGGCTAATGGCATAACGCGGCTCTAGCTACATCATTAGTCTGCTAAAGCCAACATGTTCCACCACGCTGAACGGCTGGTTAACAATACATGAGCAATACATTCAATGATTTAGTCGTTTAACTATTACCTTCGGATGTTCGCTGCTGTATTTTCTAGCTTTTTCACTCAAGTAGAGGCAGCTAATGGGTTTTTGCCGGCGTTTATTCCTTCTTACTTTTGAAAAAGTCTTGGTGCTACTCAGGATGACGGCTCTTAAGATGCCTAATCATATTTGTAGAGTTGAACGAGTGTTGTTTTACACCTCCTCGCATCACTTGTGCTTTACAACTACTGCAAATAGCAAGTTTGTTTTACAGACCTCTAAATACCTCCACACAGCCGACATGTAGGAAGTTTAAGTTGTTGTCGTTTATGCTCCGTTCACGGTCATCACGCGCGCATAGCAAACACGCCACACTATCGGCAAGGCTCATCGGCAGAAATATTAATACCTGCCGATGCCGATATGGATAATTTTAAGCTTTTATCGGCCGATACTGATGTCGTGCCGATATCATTGTGCATCCCTAGTTGTAAGCTATAATCAAATCAAACTTTTCTGTGTGGTTTCGTACACATGCAGCTTTTGGAAGCAGCATGTGTGTGATGAGGGAGAGAGAGTGTGCTCTGTGTAACTGAGAGAAAATGACCATGCTGTGATTGTGAGATAGAGAGGGTGTGTGTGACTGTAAGAGAGAGGTTGTGTGTGTCTGTGAGAGAGAAGGTGCCCTAGTTCATAACATTCAAACAAAAAATATCTCTATTTGATATTGTGGGTAATATCAAATATCAAACTTACTCATACACCCTTTTATTTATTTTTTACGTTATTTGAATTTAAAAATCTTTTTTACCATCCATAATATATGTTATAGTTATTTAAGAAAATCTCATCTCTCTCATCTCATCTTCAACCGCTTATCCGGGGTCAGGTCGCGGGGGTAGCAGCTCTAGCAGGGGACCCCAAACTTCCCTTTCCCGGGCAACATTAGCCAGCTCTGACTGGGGAATCCCGAGGCGTTCCCAGGCCAGTGTGGAGATATAATCTCTCCACCTAGTCCTGGGTCTTCCCCGAGGTCTCCTCCCAGCTGGACGTGCCTGGAACACCTCTCTAGGGAGGCGCCCAGGTGGCATTCGTACAAGATGCCCGAACCACCTCAACTGGCTCCTTTCTATGCAAAGGAGCAGCGGCTCTACTCCGAGTTCCTCTCGGATGACTGAGCTTCTCACCCTATCCCTAAGGGAGAGGCCAGCCACCTTTCTGAGAAAACCCATTTCGGCCGCTTGTACCCGCGATCACCTTTTTCCTGAAGTGTCACATCCAGCTTGGCTTTAAATCCATTTTATGGAAATTTTACCTAATTTAAAGGCGGTTCCTGGCCTATCAAGTATTAACCAATCCTGTATTCCTGTGCTTTTCTAATTGGGTTAACTTTAGTATGATGATAATTATGTGTGCTTGACAATGGTCACGTATATATTATTATTATATCACTTTTTTACCACACTATCTCTTCCCAGAAATTTTGCACTACATGAACAAAAAGGTGTGAAATTGTACGTCCCGAACCCTATTTTGTTGCTATATTGTTTTGTAGAAGGTTCCGTTTGGTAGTTTACCAAATAGTTTGGATAGTTGGTATAAGACAACCATTTATGAATCTATTCAACTGCCGGCAATAGCCACACACACTATCTAGCTACTGCTGTATGTTGAATGTGTAGGCTCTATCTCTGGACATTAAAACAACTAATGTTAGCATGTTACCGCGCTTGCTAACTAGCTGCTCCTGTATGTGTACACTCACACTAAAACAACTAACATTAGCATGTAAGCGCGCTAGCTAACTAGCTACTCTTGTATGTGTAGACTCACACTTAAACAACTAACATTAGCATGTTAGCGCGCTTGCTTACTAGCTACTCTTGTATGTGTAGACTCACACTCAAACAACTAACATTAGCATGTTAGCGCTCTTGTATGTGTAGGCACCATCACTGTGTAGATTTTACTCAAACATCTTATAATTGTATTATTCTTATCTTATCTTAATGTTTAAAAAACGATGTTTAACAAAAAGATAAAAAAGGTTCTATATAGTTGCTGGAAAGGTTTACAAAACAATCATGTCAAGTGATGACTTTGGTATTTACACCCTGTGCTAACTGGACATTGGTATCAGTACACAGTCAACTACGGCCGCAATTACACATCATTACAATTTCAGAAGAAATTGTAACCTATCTAGTTATAGATAATAAGCTATGAACTAACTAACCAAAACATTGTGGCGATAGATTGCTTTAGTCTCCTGATATAGGAGAATTTTTTTTGAACGGGTGTGTTTTTTGTTGCTGTATTATTGTTTCAATTATTTGCCAGATTAGCTCTTATCGCATACAGGGCTATTGTTTTGTTTACCTTTTCTCATCACACCATTGATAGCTCTAATAACGGGAGTCAATATGATGTGGTCATATTATATCCTTCATCACATGTTTGTGAGTACTCCCTCAGAAGCCAGTCTACCGCCACCTGGTGGCAGGCTTCGGCGGTCGTCCTCTCCAGCCTTCTAAGCAACCATCGTTATCTCCTTCCCCTACACACCTGGTTCAGTCTCGTCATCACTACACCTGGTGTCCATTATCTCATTAGAGGACTATTTAAGCTCTACTGCATTCTTTGGACATTTCTATATATAAAAGAACCAAGAACACTATCTGCTCCCGATCCTGGCTTACATCCTTCCGTCCACCTGATACTGCGTGACAATGTTGGCCAATTATTTGTTTATCTCTCAGTAACTTTAGTATGGCTTTGGTAAATGTTTGTGTGTGTTTTCCTGTGTATGTTTGTGTGTGTGTGTCCAGACAGCTCTCCGGAAACATCAGTACAGTGTGTGTTTGGAGCGGTTTGTGTATGTGGGGTGTTCATGTGTGTGTGTGTTTGAGCGTGGGAGGGGTGCTTGTCTGTAGGGCGCGCGCGCGCGTGTGTGTGTGTGCTGGGGTGTTTACTATGTGATTGTGTGTTCAAGTGAGAGATGACAGGTCTGTTCTCTGCTGATAAGCAGATAGAGACACATAAAAGCCTTGACACTTTGGCGATGAGTACCCGATGTCCGTCGGAAATTACATTCAGGAGAACGAAATCCATTTCTGAACGTTTGTTGATCCAAACTTACTGTGTTAATGGGTGGCTGGAACAAACCTTGCACATTCTGGCAGACCAAAGAATTAAATGCCGGTGAGATCCAACTGGCCTCTCTCATTAACAGGGTACCGGTTCCTTGTCATTCCCCTCCCCTGTCTTCCTGACCACTGTCCCTATTTACGTCCCTTCTTTCCCCCTTGTTTTGTATTGCAAACGTTGTTCTGTTCGTACGGGGACAGATCAACATGTGGAAGTAAGGGAGAGTAAGGGAGAGGTAGAGGGGGAGGGAGAGGGAGAGAGAGAGGTAGAGAGAGTAGGAGAGGGAGAGAGGGGGAGGGAGAGGGAGAGGTAGAGAGAGTAGGAGAGGGAGAGAGGGGGAGGGAGAGGGAGAGAGAGAGGTAGAGAGAGTAGGAGAGGGAGAGAGGGGGAGAGGGAGTAGGAGAGGGAGAGAGGGGGAGGGAGAGGGAAAGAGGGAGTAGGAGAGGGAGAGAAAGAGGTAGAGCGAGTAGGAGTGGGAGAGAGGTTGACAAAGAGAGAGAGGGACAGAGAAGGAGAGAGTGAGGGAGAGAGGAGAGGGAGAGAGAGAGAGAGAGAGAGGGAGGGAGGGAGGGAGGGAGAGAGAGTGAGGGAGAGAGGAGAGGGAGAGAGAGGGAGGTAGAGTGAAAAAGGGACAAAGAGAGAGAAAGAGTGGAGCAGGTTGTCTGTGATGTCCCCAGTATCTGAAAGGGCCAATGGAACAATAACCTCCCTCTATTCCTCTATTCCTCTCCCTTCTTTTGTCTCTCTCTCTTCCTCCATCTGTATTTTTCTATCTGTTTCTCCTCCTATCAAACTCTCTTCCCCTCTCTCTACCTTTCTACCTCTCTCCGTTCTGTTTATCCGCCTCTGCTTTTCTCGATGTGTTTGTGTGTGGTTTTAGATGATTCTATCTATACCGTCCAGGAGGCAATACATGGCTGCTGGTAATCTGAGGTGCTGAGATATGGTAATAACGTGTGTGTTTATGTGTGTGTGTGTGTTTTGTGTGGCACTCTGCTCCGGTTGAGCTACGGTCCCACAGCTGACATTGAACCCTGTAATTGATTTACCCAAGCCTGCCCATCCTCATTAACAATTGTGTGTGTGCGTGTGTGTGTGCGTGTGTGTGTGAAATTGTCCCTAGTAAAGCATGAACAAAATGTGCCTACAAGGACCCGTTGCCCAACAAGGAACTTTTACATTTTGTCTCAGGCGTTTGGTTTAGGGTCCAATTTATGGCTCTGACTTCCACTCCCTCACTGATTAATGTACTCTAAACATTAGGAATTAAAGGTTTGTTTCAGTTAGGAGGCACATATTGTTTTTTGGTCCCCACAAGGATAGATAAACACAATTGTGTGTGTGTGTGTGGTTAATTTTCCTCAATACGGACAGATCAGTCTGTTTATCGGAGTACGAACAACGAGAACGAGGGAGGCAGCGAGAGACAAAGTGGAAGAAGCATGGGAGTTTGTTGTGCTTATTACGTATCTTGGAACTGTACTACTGAGTTAAATTTGTTCTTAAATTCCCTCCATCTGTCATTACTTGTCCATACTTATACATTTATAACAGACATGAACTTGAACCTCTTCAATCAACCACTCCCTCAACATCATCCTCAACCACCACAACCTGCCTCTAATAAAAAGCCACCAAAATCAAATGTAGAGATGCCCTCCAGGCCTTTATAGAGATGCCTAGAGTCATTATTGCTGTCCTGATATGACCTCCAGGCCATCATAGAGATGCCTAGAGGCATTCCTGCTGTCCTGATATGACCTCCAGGCCATCATAGAGATGCCTAGAGGCATTCGTGCTGTCCTGATATGACCTCCAGGCCATCATAGAGATGCCTAGAGGCATTCCTGCTTGGATTCAGGACCATGGAGGCACTGCGGGGCTAGCCTGTATCTTCCTACATTAAATGACACTGTACAGGTTTTCTACACACCCTTATTTCCATCCTGCTGTGATGACCCCGAGTCATGTCTTGTCTTGTCCTTTTCTGCCCTCACCTGTTCTTTTATTGCCCTTCATGACCTTATTTTGCCGTGTTGCTGTGTTGCTGTGTTGCTGTGTTGCCGTGTTGCCATGTTGCTGTTGCCGTTGCCGTGTTGTCGTGTTGCCGTGTTGCTGTGTTGCCATGTTGCTGTTGCCGTTGCCGTGTTGCAGTGTTGCCCTGTTGTCATGTTGCCATGTTGCTGTGTTGCAGTGTTGGCGTGTTGCCGTGTTGCCGTACACTGTGTTTGCTTCATGTTCCATGTCCTAAACCATTCAATCTAGATGTTCATATCTACGATAGGCATGTTAGAATTGCCTGCAGAGCTCCCAATCATATTCTATGATCTGCTGTTCTATTATAGTCCCTTACACAAGACGGAATCCAAGATGAAGCAGTAATCAGTATCTGTCTGTGTCCAAACTGTCATCCTATTCCCTACGCAGCACACTATCTTTCACCGGGGCCCGTGTGCGTAACGCACTCCACTGCAAATAGGTTACCAAGCGAGACTGCCGTTTAGTTTGGCCGTGCTAAAAGCGGCCCTCATAAAATGCTACATCTTTCATGTCTATCGGAGGACGAGTCCCGGCTAAGAATAGGCCTCGCCTCGTCCCCTTGCTGATAAATATAATGACCTTCCAGTTTTTTATTTGCAGTACTGAAACATCTCGTCCTCCTCTGTCTGTCTGTCTGTCCATCTACTCCTCACTACTCCTCACTGTCTACACTGAAATACATATCTCTTCCTCCTCTGGCTGTCTGTCCATTTAGTCCCCTTTCCTCTTTAACTGATACCGTGGTTTAGTCACGGTTGTAATATTAGGTGTAGGAGTGTACATGCCTTCCAGCATGAATGAAAAAACGTCTTTGACCGTTTTTTAGCATTCACATATGTCAAGTCACAGCTGAATCCGTGCAGAGAGGTCCACAAGAACACAACTCAAGGCCTGAAACTATTTCATTTTTTTCACAATACAAAAACAACAGGTGAATTATGTTTCCAGCATCCCAGTCAGATCTAAAAAAAAAAACATTTTAAAATATCCAATGGCATAGGGTAGTGTCACGACTGGTGAGGCTTTGTTTCTACACAGGGTGTTTAGTGGGGAGCAGTTCTGTTCTGAAGAGAATTGTTTTGCTAATGTGCACAGCTGGTTCTATTTTAGCTAATCACCAGGGTTTTATAAGGTGCTAGTTTGGGATTCACGTTTGTCGTTCATTATTTCAAGTCACAAGTAATTGAGGTAAGTGTTGGTTCCTAGATCGCTGTTGGATGTTTATTAAGACGCTATATTGCGCACATTTATTTATGTCACAGTGTCTAGCTGTTTTTCTTGTTCGTTGTACCTGTTTGTTTTCATTTTGAGTTATTAAAACACCAGGACCGAGTACAACCACTCTGTGCTTGGCTCATTCTGCACAACACCACCTTGGAAACGAGACAGCGAGCCAATCCCACCATTCATATAAGTGAACAATAACCATTCACATAACCGAACAAATAATCTTTCTCTGTCAGTCGCATCGTCCCGGCCGCTCACCACATCCATCTCCACAGCTTCACAACATCCTTGACACATGCCAGGTGCAGAGATGGAATCACCCAGGAGACAGCCATCCATCTCCACGAGGCTGAGCTGCTCACTGGGGAAGGAAGCGGCTGCTAGCTCAGATAGGCTCAGACTGTGCAGGTAGAGTAAGGAAAGACGTTGTAATAGATAGGGGATGATAGAGGAGGCTGGAGACGTGGGCTGAGGGAACCTGTCAAGCTTAAATATTGATTGAGTCCCAAATTGCACACAATTCTGGTCAAAAGAAGTGCACTACACATGGAATAGCGCACTGGTTGGGAGCCTAGGGCAAAAAGGCTCAGATGACAAGAGTGGATTAATAGAGAAAGTGAACAGGGTGTGTGGTGACAGGGACACAAAAGTGCTGTACAAAGTTCTACAATAAAACAGAAATGTCGGCTTCACAATCAAAGTGACTGCTGACAACTAGGCAGAACCACAATAGAGAAAAGTGACCTGTATGTATACGTTTAACACGTATTTTTTAAAAACATTTTTCACCTTCTCCTGTAAAAAACAATATAATTGAAAGGAATCCGGTCAAATCTCGAGGCGTAAAGGGCATGGCCAAAAACCAAGGCTGAAAACGCACAAATCAAAACCTAAACCCAATTTTAAACCTGACACTTAATCTCTCTTTACATTGATGTTGTACAAATCAAAATCAAATACATTTTAAAGCCATTTTTGCAACAAAATATTTCTCACAAAGAGCTTTTACAAACATCCAGCCTGAAACATGACAGAGCACACAGTAACAAGTTGATGGAAACCTCTTCACTGTTAACGTTGAGATTGGCGTTTTGCCGATTCTATACAATGAAGCTGCCAGGTGTTTGACCTCCCACTCCTCTTTCTATTCTGGTTAAAACCAGTTTGTGTTGTTCTGTGAATGGAGTAGTACAGATTGTTACACCCGAAGTTCAGTTTCTTGGCAAATTCTGTCATGAAATTAGTTTAGGCTTCAGCCTTTAAACAGTAGTGTAGGCTTCAGCCTTTAAACAGTAGTGTAGGCTTCAGCCTTTAAACAGTAGTGTAGGCTTCAGCCTTTAAACAGTAGTGTAGGCTTCAGCCTTTAAACAGTAGTGTAGGCTTCAGCCTTTAAACAGTAGTGTAGGCTTCAGCCTTTGAACAGTAGTGTAGGCTTCAGCCTTTAAACAGTAGGCTTCAGCCTTTAAACAGTGTAGTTCAGCCTTTGAACAGCTTCAGCCTTTGAACAGTAGTGTAGGCTTCAGCCTTTGAACAGTAGTGTAGGCTTCAGCCTTTGAACAGTAGTGTAGGCTTCAGCCTTTGAACAGTAGTGTAGGCTTCAGCCTTTAAACAGTAGTTTAGGCTTCAGCCTTTGAACAGTAGTGTAGGCTTCAGCCTTTGAACAGTAGTGTAGGCTTCAGCCTTTGAACAGTAGTGTAGGCTTCAGCCTTTAAACAGTAGTGTAAGCTTCAGCCTTTGAACAGTAGTGTAGGCTTCAGCCTTTAAACAGTAGTGTAGGCTTCAGCCTTTGGCCCATGAAAGAAATTATTAAAATCTCATCTGGCACAAGTCATTAGTTATATTAGACAGGACCAGGTGGACACCATGCCTCCACCATCACATCACCACATCATCACATCAACACATCACCACATCACCACATCATCACATCACCACATCATCACATCATCACATCATCACATCACCACATCACCACATCATCACATCACCACATCATCACATCACCACATCATCACATCATCACATCATCACATCACCACATCACACACATCATCACCACATCATCACATCATCACATCACCACATCACCACATCACCACATCACACATCACATCATCACATCATCACATCATCACATCACCACATCATCACATCATCACATCACCACATCACCACATCATCACATCACCACATCACCACATCATCACATCACCACATCATCACATCATCACATCACCACATCATCACATCACCACATCATCACATCATCACATCATCACATCATCACCACATCACCACATCATCACATCACCACATCATCACATCACCACATCATCACATCACCACATCACCACATCATCACATCACACATCACATCACATCATCACATCACCACATCATCACATCACCACATCACCACATCACCACATCATCACATCACCACATCATCACATCATCACATCATCACATCACCACATCATCACATCACCACATCACCACATCACCACATCACCACATCATCACATCATCACATCACCACATCATCACATCATCACATCATCACATCACCACATCACACATCATCACATCATCACATCATCACATCACCACATCATCACATCATCACATCATCACATCACCACATCATCACATCACCACATCATCACATCATCACATCACCACATCATCACATCACCACATCACCACATCACCACATCATCACATCACCACATCACATCATCACATCATCACATCACCACATCATCACATCACCACATCATCACATCACCACATCATCACATCATCACATCATCCCATCATCACATCATCACATCATCACATCATCACATCATCACATCATCACATCATCACATCATCACATCATCACATCATCACATCACCACATCATCACATCACCACATCATCACATCATCACATCATCACATCATCACATCATCACACCACCACACATCATCACATCACCACATCATCACATCACCACATCATCACATCAACACATTAGACAGGATTTGGGAGACTGCCCCCCTAAGTATACTATTTCCCTCTCTCACTCTACCTCCCTCCCTATCTCACTCTCTTCCTCTTCCTCTCTCTCCCTCTCTTCCTCTCTATCTTTGTCTCTCTCTCTGTCTGTTAGTTTTTCCCCATAGGGTGTCACTGATAGCCTGGCTCTTTACTATAAGTGGCAGCTAACCACCCAGCCTTTAACAGTGTGTGTGTGTGTGTGTGTGTGTGTGTGTGTGTGTGTGTGTGTGTGTGTGTGTGTGTGTGTGTGTGTGTGTGTGTGTGTGTGTGTGTGTGTGTGTGTGTGTGTGTGGCGTCCATACCAGGCAGGAGGACACATAGCGGTCACCAGGCTATCAGATAGAAGGCGTTATGTAACCGTAGCCACACACATCCTGGGTTTCACGTGTACAAACCGCTGCCATTTGATCTTTCCAAACTGTCTGTGACCGAGCTTCTTTATTAGCTGTTTGTGCGATCAGGCGATTTGGCGAAGCACCTTTCCAGAACCTGTCGTCCAAACCCTGTTATTGCACGTAAGGGTATTCACAGCTGATGTCTGTAACGCCTTTGGTGTTCCTCGGGTTTTACTGAGATGTGTACTTTCATTAACTTTTGGAACGTTTTCCTGGTCATAAAAGTGAATACCCCCTTTTTCGATTTGTAGTCCTGCACAGAAGTTCAAATCCTCGTCTCAGCACAACGGCAGGTCCGGCTCGTTCCGAGGAAGCCAGTGAATCTAGGGAAAAAGGTGGTCTGTGGCCAGTGACAGTCAGTATCCAAATCAGTGGTCTGTGGCCAGTGACAGTCAGTATCCAAATCAGTGGTCTGTGGCCAGTGACAGTCAGAATCCAAATCAGTGGTCTGTGGCCATGAATCCAAATTAGCATGACTATCATTTGAATTTGGGCCGGGACCAGTGGGAGTCGTCTGCTCCGGTAGCCCTGAGGCGTGGTGGCCGTCCTCTGATCCTCCTGCGACCCAAACACGACACCCGATAGGACGGGATCCATTACAACAGACGGGACTAACCTTGGTCTACCGCACCCTCTCAGAGACGGTGTGGCAGATTGTGAGGAAGCCCGTGACTAATACGATCGGTGGCATTGGAAAGAGGGTATCCCAGTCACCACACTGGAGCCTGCCAGGCAGAGACAGCGAGGATTAGTCATCAACCCAGCTCCTTGCTGTTCACCTTCACGGCCCAGGGCTAGACTACACTCAATCAGAGTTATGGTGGGGGGGTAGAGGATACTGGGTACTGGGGAGAAGGGTCACAGGAAAAATGTATTGTGTTACTGCCGAACCTGCTGTGAAGTTGCAATGACTCAAGGTCATATTTTGCAAAAAAGCAATGGAAGAAATGTACGGAGGTATATCATTTCTAATGTTTATAAAATAAAAACCAGCATGTACTGTATATACAATAAAACCAGCATGTACTGTATATACAATAAAACCAGCATGTACTGTATATACAATAAAACCAGCATGTACTGTATATAAAACAAGCATGTACTGTATATACAATAAAACCAGCATGTACTGTATATAAAACAAGCATGTACTGTATATACAATAAAACCAGCATGTACTGTATATACAATAAAACAAGCATGTACTGTATATACAATAAAACCAGCATGTACTGTATATACAATAAAACCAGCATGTACTGTATATAAAACAAGCATGTACTGTATATACAATAAAACCAGCATGTACTGTATATAAAACAAGCATGTACTGTATATACAATAAAACCAGCATGTACTGTATATACAATAAAACCAGCATGTACTGTATATAAAACAAGCATGTACTTTATATACAATAAAACCAGCATGTACTGTATATACAATAAAACCAGCATGTACTGTATATAAAACAAGCATGTACTGTATATACAATAAAACCAGCATGTACTGTATATAAAACAAGCATGTACTGTATATACAATAAAACCAGCATGTACTGTATATAAAACAAGCATGTACTGTATATACAATAAAACCAGCATGTACTGTATATACAATAAAACCAGCATGTACTGTATATACAATAAAACCAGCATGTACTGTATATAAAACAAGCATGTACTGTATATACAATAAAACCAGCATGTACTGTATATACAATAAAACCAGCATGTATATACAATAAAACCAGCATGTATATACAATAAAACCAGCATGTATATACAATAAAACCAGCATGTACTGTATATACAATAAAACCAGCATGTACTGTATATACAATAAAACCAGCATGTACTGTATAAACAGTAAACAAGCATGACCTGTATAAACAGTAAAAACAAGCATGTATTGTATATACAGTAAACACAAGCATGTGCTGACTAATACAGTAAAAGCAAGCATGTACTGTATAAAAACAAGCATTACCAGTATGTACAGTAAAAAAAGCATGTACTGTATATTCTGTAAAAATAAGCATTAACTGTATATACAGTAAAAACAAGGCTTAAATCCCAAACCTTACTTTAACTAATAATTAATTCATGGCAAAATTTAATAATCAAGTTGTTTATACTTTTACGCATCCCAAGTATTAGTCTTGAGCTGTTGGAACAAACCCAAATGTCTTTAACAATGTGTAATGTTGACATTATTTTCCATGATGGTCTGGTCAAGAGAAATGCACGCTGTGGACTTTCATGGGGAGGAGCTATTCGGCTCAGTTGCTTTATGTCAGTGACGTTTCCTTGCCTCTTGTGACCACTAGTGGTAGGTTGGGGGTTTGCAAGATCAGGTGCAGATGAGAACTTTGATAGGGAACACACTGACTTGTAAGAAAATGTATTGCCCCTCCCCAGCCTGTCAGGAGCTGTTGGAACGAAGAAAGGCCTTATGGGGGAATTGGACTTCATAACATTGTGGATAGAGGATTCAATTCAGAAGAATAGAGTGGCATAAGTGTGGCTTTGGTGTGACATTTGTGTGACATTGATATTAGTGTGGCATTAATGTGGCTTTAGCGTGAATTTAGTTTGACATTGATGTGACATTAGAGTGACGTCAGAAGGACATTAGTGTGACACTAATGTGACATTAGAGTGACATTAGAGTGATGTTAGAGTGATGTCAGTGTGGTGTCAGTATGACGTCAGAATGACATTAGTGTGACATTAGTGTGACATTTGGAATGCAGACACAGCAGCTGTACAGTCAATTATAACCCAGTCAGATGATTAATTTTTCAGAGACAAACTACACCGACTGCCTTCTACGACCGGATCCATAACCCTCTTACTGTGTTACCATGTTAACCTCATGGGGCTCCAGGTCACTGTGCAGCGTGGAGGAGTGGAGAGGTGGAGGCGTGGAGAGGTGGAGGAGTGGAGAGGTGGAGGCATGGAGAGGTGGAGGGATAGAGGGATCGGGGTGGAGGCGTGGAGAGTTGGAGGCATGGAGAGGTGGAGGAGTGGAGAGGTGGAGGCATGGAGAGGTGGAGGGATAGAGGGATCGGGGTGGAGGCGTGGAGAGTTGGAGGCATGGAGAGGTGGAGGAGTGGAGAGTTGGAGGCATGGAGAGGTGGAGGGATAGAGGGATCGGGGTGGAGGCGTGGAGAGTTGGAGGCATGGAGAGGTGGAGGAGTGGAGAGGTGGAGGCGTGGAGAGGTGGAGGCGTGGAGAGGTGGAGGAGTGGAGAGGTGGAGGCATGGAGAGGTGGAGGAGTGGAGAGGTGGAGGAGTGGAGAGGTGGAGGGATAGAGGGATCGGGGTGGAGGCGTGGAGAGTTGGAGGCATGGAGAGGTGGAGGAGTGGAGAGGTGGAGGCGTGGAGAGGTGGAGGCGTGGAGAGGTGGAGGAGTGGAGAGGTGGAGGCATGGAGAGGTGGAGGAGTGGAGAGGTGGAGGAGTGGAGAGGTGGAGGGATAGAGGGATCGGGGTGGAGGCGTGGAGAGGTGGAGGAGTGGAGAGGTGGAGGCATGGAGAGGTGGAGGAGTGGAGAGGTGGAGGAGTGGAGAGGTGGAGGAGTGGAGAGGTGGAGGAGTGGAGAGGTGGAGGAGTGGAGAGGTGGAGGCGTGGAGAGGTGGATGCATGGAGAGGTGGAGGAGTGGAGAGGTGGAGGTGGAGGAGTGGAGAGGTGGAGGAGTGGAGAGGTGGAGGAGTGGAGAGGTGGAGGAGTGGTGGAGGGATCGAGGGATCGAGGGATCGAGGTGGAGGAGTGGAGAGGTGGAGGAGTGGAGAGGTGGATGCATGGAGAGGTGGAGAGATAGATTAATGTGGTGGAGCCATAGACAAATTCTGAAAAAATGTGCCTTTTATCACAACGCCTTCAAGGGCCCCGGCCCCCACTTATCAGAAATATAGCCAATCGCATATTTATTCTGCTATTTGCTAAATCCTCCACAATCAAAGTTCACTTTACATTAAAGTGTCATTAAAGTGTCTTGAGATGTTGCCATCTCAGTTACAACCTAATAATTTCCTATGAAATGTACTTACTTTTGATGTGTAGTTACCATGTAATTACCTAGTAGCTTCCTCTTTGTTTCAATGTTGTTTCCTGGTAATAACCGATTTATTATCAAGTTTTTTCCATACACTAAAATAAAAAATTAAAGTGCTACAGTAAAATTGATAAAAACACTTTTTTTGCAAAAAAATGGTTGAGAAACGAGTAAATAAGAAGAATATATGAATATAAATTCCATATCAAAAAATGAATGCAAAATGATACAAATTTTTTTAGATAATGTTGTTTACCAAAGCAAAGCATGCTACTTTCAAATAAACTAAACCAAGTCCTTGTCACCATGACACGATCAGGTGTTATACAGTTATGACAGCTCTTTCAAGGATGTGCTGTGGTTTCGCCAAGCAGATAATACATTTTACTGCCCTGCAGACAGAGAACTGCTGAATCCACAGAATATAAATTAACTAAATAATGCCACAGTTCTTGGGGTCATCATTTTCCCAGAAGGGTTTGTTTATTGCGGGACAATGTCATAATGCTTGGGATGATTAATTGTCCTCCGGCTATTGAGCACAAGATATATAAGTCAGGAACACCTGCCGTTCCAAAATGACCCTGAGTGATTTATGGTGTTGTTCCATAGGAGAGTATATATAATTTTTTAATACGGAATTCTGAACGTCTGATCATGTAAACCAACACTAGATCCAATCTAGCCTGAGTCAACCACTTCAAACTACCATATAATAACCTGCAACACGTATTCATCATATTTGGCAACTTTTAATTAAACAAGAACTAGTAATAGGGTTTTTTCGGTGACCTCTGGAGGCTCTTGATCTGAACTCATTTGGACGATGAACAAGTGCAAGTATCCACTATAAAGGAGCTATTTAAGTCAGAGCATGGCATGCATATTGAAATAGGTCACAGCTTACCTATCCTAATGGTTAGAATGGGATTTCTACAGATGTCAAAATGTGCATTGGACAAAGATGGCTTCTGATCGCTATTTAATGTTTCGGAAGTGGGGAAACACAGACTTTAATGAGTCTCATCTGTTCCAATGGCAAATAATATACAGTATATACCTCTGGACTCTCAGGGTATTGAATAATGGGTTCTTTTTAGTTAAGGGGGTTTGCAAGATGAGTACTTTTAGGTGAATGACAGCCCTGTCGGTTAAACAGGCGCTCAACTGACTCCACTTCTGTTTTATACACACCTACCTGTCACACAAAGGGGTTGTGGTTCAGTATTTTGTAGCTTTAAAACAGAGATACACAGAACTGTTTCCAGAGTACGTAAGATGTTCTCTTTCCGCCCAGATTTAACAAACCTGGTTCTAACAGTCAGCTGGATGAAAACGTAACCAGGAAATTCCCAAATGGGGTTGAAAATACATAATTTGGGACAGTACAGTACATTGTTTGGCGGCCGAGCATGGAGTCTTGACCTCCAGCTTTGGACTCACTGATATCCCAGATTCAGGTCCATAACCCAGTACAGTTTTTTTTGTGTAGATCTAGTGAGAAGTTTTAAAATGTGCCTGTCCACAGTGCAGTGGCAAGGGTCAAAGGCCATTGGCGAGATAATCGGTCTATGTAATATGCATGCTGCTACAGGGAGCCGTTGCCACGGCAATGCGTACAGTAAACTAGTCTGGGTTGTCCCGGGCCATAGTAACCGTGCCTGTCTGTTACAGACGGTGACGCAGATACATATATATATAAATAGTTGGGTATTACAGTTCTGAGATCTGTTATATTGCAATATGGATTGTGTGTCACCTGACGACACCTCCTCCACCAGCACTGACTGGCCCTGACAAGTCACTGATATTACGAGGCTGGCAGAGGTCGGGTTCACCTGGCCGGAGGAAGATACCTCACAGGTCATCACAGGCAGGACAAAGGTCAACCTCGTTGCTTGTTTTTTCTCTCTCAGGGTTCCAGTTACACCTAGGCATGGGCCAGTTTTTTCTGCTTGGCTGAACGTTTCAGTCTATTATGCACAAAAACACACCACCTCCACCATTCATAGAACGGGTGACCTTGGCGTTTAATTACTTTTTCAATTTCCGGTCTTTCGCTATTTCTCTTTTCTTTTTAGGCGTCTTTAAAAACAGCCCACAACTACAAAAATGATGATGATCTTCCTGAATCTGATTAGCATTTTCTATTTGCAGGTGGGGCAGGAAATACTGCTCTGCCCGTTCCGGTGATTGGCAGGTAGTTATCCGTATTTTTATCTTGTAAAACAGCGGACAGGATTAGTTTATTAAACTCTCATGCTTGACTTTTTATTGATATGGTTATCTGAGTTATGGCGAGAGTGCTTCATGGAGTGCTTCCTAACGAAACCTGAAGTATTCATCAACTCAGTCATTCTCATGGTCAGAAATTGTGCTACAATACTGCCCTCTGTAGGTCAAACTGAGCAGATGCAACCGTCACCTTGGAGACAACCTCAAGATTTCAAAGTGAGGTAGCATCGATGGTTAGAAGCAACATTATTTTTCGATCATTTAGTTTTGAGGAAAACACCTGGTAAATGTGGGAAAACTTAAAAAGATAAGGGAGGACATGTTGGAAAATTACTTCTAAGTATAATAAACTGGGTGTGGAAATGCCTCAAACAATAAAATATTTATTTTATTGTTTGAAAAGGGTGTTAAGATACCCACACTGATGCCCTCTGACTGAGATAGATGGGTGTTATTAGATACCCACACTGATGCCCTCTGAGATAGAGGGGTGTTATTAGATACCCACACTGATGCCCTCTGAGATAGATGGGTGTTATTAGATACCCACACTGATGCCCTCTGAGATAGATGGGTGTTATTAGATACCCACACTGATGCCCTCTGAGATAGATGGGTGTTATTAGATACCCACACTGATGCCCTCTGAGATAGATGGGTGTTATTAGATACCCACACTGATGTCCTCTGAGATAGATGGGTGTTATTAGATACCCACACAGAGGAGATCCAAATAGCAATTGTTTCAAATATAAAAAGCTGTGTGGGTTAATGATTTCCATTATCCTTCACAATATTATAATCTGGCAATAGGCAGGAGATATCTCTGTTTTATCAAATGGAGTAGATTGAGTAACAACAATTATTACACATTTGTAAAACCCAATGTCTAGTGGCTATGGACAGAATTCATCACAGGACGGCATTCCTCAATCTTACAAAACCAGAGCAAAAGAATTTCAAAAACACAAACGCTTCACTAATGGGACACAGGAAGTTACATGTCTTTCATTTCTATTTCTATAAACACAATAGATAGGGTGCTACAACCTCTAACGTCTCACTCATACATACAGTCATCTCTGAATGTATTTTGACATTGACAGCTTCTTGAGTTTTTTTGTTCTGTGGAGTTTATTATGTCTCTGCGGCTGCATTGTTGGTTACAGCGCCCCCTGTAGACAGTCCTCCATGGCCTGTAGCTCCTGTACCTCAGGACATTGTGGTCCGCTGTGGAGGGACAGCAGTCTCCTGGCTCTGGGGATCACTGAGAGGGATGGACCCGGACAACCACTGAGGGTGGATGAAGGGGAGGGGACAGGGGGAAGAGAGATGAGGGGACAAAATAATTGAAAATGAGCTGGCTGACTGCCACCAGAACGCTTCAGTGCGAATGGGTCCTCACCCATTAAAGTGCAGCTGGGCCAGTTTGAAGAGCTGCCGTCCTACTTCAATACTGTCTTCTCCGTACTGGGAGCAGATGGCGACCACACTACGTTCCAACTGGGCCGCAGCCATTTGCCACTCTCCTACGCACACACATCAACATAAACACGCAGAGAGACAGAGAGTCAGTTAGTCCCTTTGTGTAGGAAAAGTGACCACGCAAACACACACTATAGGGCACACACAAATTATTCACGCACAACACACACTCACACACATAGTGAATAAATGTGTCCACACACACACACCCACCCATAGTGGCGTATGCTCGAGCTAAGGCATCGGCCAGTTGTCCTTGTACAGGATGAGTCTCTGTGAGGAAAACAGCAGCCTCAGATGCCGTCTTCTGTAACAGCCTCACTGATTGGTCTGGAGAGACAGAGAACCTGCTTCAAACTCAGGGAAACACGCTAATGTCCAGAAAAAAAAGTACGTGGACAAAGGCTCTCTGTCCCGGTGCATATTAACGTCATCGCACACACACACACCAGGTTTGTCTGTCTCCAAGAGGTCAACTGCCTGCTGCAGTTGAACTTTCACCTTCTGCAGTTTCTGGTCCAGTTCTGAGTAAGACAAACGAAGACCACACGAGGACCTTGTGCACACACACAAACCCCTGCCGTCTGCACTGCCCTGCTGGAAACACAGACACACACAAGCACACATAATCATTTTAATATAAACTGTTATTTAAACATGTAATCACGTGAATAAATCACAGATTTAAGATGTAGGGGTGATAATTTACCATACAGATTGACAAAAATCGTATGTTTTATTGTTGACGAATGAAACAGACACACACACCTTTACGGGACCGTGGCACCTCCCACACAGCAGATGTGCCCCTTTGGTTGCCACGCCCACTCCACCAGCTGGCCCCTCCCCCTGTTCCCGACAGCAAGCCGGACAGTTACACAGAAAGAGGTACTGCTCCTGTAGTAGGCGCCGACGCTCACACAACCCCATCCTACTGCTGTGAGGACCTGGGGAGGAGGTGAGGGTGGGGGGGATAGGGAGGGGTTAAGGAGGAGATAGGGAGGAGAAGGAGATAGGGAGGGGTTAAGGAGGAGGAGGAGCAGGGAGGGTGTCATGGCATGGGGAGTGGAGAGGGGAAATGGAAGAGGGGGGAGGAGTCAACAAAGATACCTGACATATAAAAACATTAAAAAGCCTACACAGACACTGAGAGGAAACTGACTGAGGAACAGAACACGATAAGATAAAACAAGCAGACAGAGCAATAGACTGAGAATAACTGACCATAGCAGTGGAGGACCTCCTGTCCAGAAGAGATGTCTCTGGACGCTCTGACAGTGACACATACCACAGTAGGACACAGGCTACACACCAGAGCAGAACCAGAATCCAGGTGAGGTTCAGGAGAGCCCAGGTGAGGTTCAGGAGAGCCCAGGTGAGGTTCAGGAGAGCCCAGGTGAGGTTCAGGAGAGCCCAGGTGAGGTTCAGGAGAGCCCAGGTGAGGTTCAGGAGAGCCCAGGTGAGGTTCAGGAGAACCCAGGTGAGGTTCCGGAGAACCCAGGTGAGGTTCCGGAGAGCCCAGGTGAGGTTCAGGAGAGCCCAGGTGAGGTTCAGGAGAGCCCAGGTGAGGTTCAGGAGAGCCCAGGTGAGGTTCAGGAGAGCCCAGGTGAGGTTCAGGAGAGCCCAGGTGAGGTTCAGGAGAGCCCAGGTGAGGTTCAGGAGAGCCCAGGTGAGGTTCAGGAGAGCCCAGGTGAGGTTCAGGAGAGCCCAGGTGAGGTTCAGGAGAGCCCAGGTGAGGTTCAGGAGAACCCAGGTGAGGTTCAGGAGAGCCCAGGTGAGGTTCAGGAGAGCCCAGGTGAGGTTCTGGAGAGCCCAGGTGAGGTTCTGGAGAGCCCAGGTGAGGTTCTGGAGAGCCCAGGTGAGGTTCTGGAGAGCCCAGGTGAGGTTCTGGAGAGCCCAGGTGACGTTCTGGAGAGCCCAGGTGACGTTCTGGAGAGCCCAGGTGAGGTTCAGGAGAGCCCAGGTGAGGTTCTGGAGAGCCCAGGTGAGGTTCTGGAGAGCCCAGGTGAGCGGTCCTGAAGGTGAGGCTGGTGTTGGGACAGCAGGAGTGGTTCAAAATACTCAGTGTTGGGAAAACTGCCGTGGCAATACGTACTTCCTGGCTGGACTGAACAGCACTTAGTTCACCTGTCAATTATAAATATAAACAGATAAGAGTGTCTGCTAACAGATGTGAAAGTTAAATATAAACAGATAGGAGTGTCTGCTAACAGATGTGAATGTTAAATATAAACAGATAGGAGTGTCTGCTAACAGATGTGAATGTTAAATATAAACAGATAGGAGTGTCTGCTAACAGATGTGAATGTTAAATATAAACAGATAGGAGTGTCTGCTAACAGATGTGAATGTTAAATATAAACACATAAGAGCGTCTGCTGATTGAAGTTAATGTTAAATATCAGAATCAGGTTAATTTGCCAAGTCTGTTAACATATACAAGGATTTTTTTCTGACCTCCAGGTGCAGCATTTAGAACACACATTAAGATCTTTTAAGACGTACACAAAACAGTGCAAAAACAGATATAAACAGATGACTGTTAAATGTAAGACAGTGATCTTACCCACTCACCTGTATCTCTAAGCCGGCTCACTGCCTGAGCATTACACTGCAGCTGTAGCAAGTGTCTTAGAACTACACTTCCCAGCAGGCTTAGCTCCAGAATCCTGACCCCACTTTTATCCTCTTGCACCTGGCCATGCAATTCCTTGTTCTCACAGGCTCCTCCCCTCTTCCAGGATGTAGGAGGTCCCGTCTTGCTGAGCTGTAAGCAGAGGGTCGCCACGGTGATGGACCACAGGTAGCGCAGGCTGGGGGCATGGCCACCCGGGTGAGGTTGTAGGTGGTAGATGCTAAGGTAACAGTCGCCGTGGTAACGCGCGGAGGGTCCGTCAGAATCCTCCTCTGGGAGTATCTTTTCTGGGACTGTCTTAGAACTGGCATTGTTGATACACAACTCATCTCTGACAGGTTGATTGCTACTGTCCTTGTCTCCAGTTGGCCCCCGTGCTTTCAGTACCTTTTCGAGCCCCGCCTTCAAACCCACTCTCAGAGCCAGCTGTGACATCACCCCCGCGGCCCTGAGCTCGGCTCCGATTGGACACTCCCAGCGATGGTGCCACTCCCACGCCGCCCTCCGACAGCCCTCAGAGCAGTATCGTGCGTAGCAGCACCCCTCGCATGGCAAGGGGCTCAGCCCCTCCCGCAAACACAAATGACAGATCTTCTCCTCCGTCCCGAACAATCCTCCTCCCTCCATCCCCGGTATGAGAACACAGCTGTAAGCGCAGTCCGTCACTATCACTTCACCGGCTGCAATTCCTTCAGTAGCCACCAGGTGTCGCCCTTTCTCAGGACTGAAGCAAACAGACACACGGGGGGAGAGACATGACACAGGGCCATTTCTGTTCTCGTGCTGCCGGGAGTCTGGGAGTTTTGCCTGCCCGGTTCCGCTGAACACACCCTCATCATTGACTCCTGCCCCCTGCCTGGGGAGGTGGTTAAGGCACTGCGTGCGTCTGCTCTGGAGTTTGTGTTGCAGGTGACCGGGGTAGCCATGCTTCAGAGCCATGTCAATGTTGTCGAGGCACTCCTGAGCGAAGGGAACACATCGAAGAAGTTCTAGCGTAAAAATAAAATGGAACAAGTGAATTTGCACATTTTAAATACTTCTATTTCATCTAACAAATTGCACACACACTAACTTTAATGAGACATAAATGTTCATCCACACTCTTGAGACATCCACTTGGACTTGTTCTGCTCACCTTATAGAGCTGCAAGTGGAACAGGGCAGCAGAGCGGTTGGCGTAGCACAGAGACAGTTGCTCTGATGACATCGACGCATGACACACACCCTGCATTCAGGCAGGAGAGAAGGGAGGAAGAAAGGCAGTCAGTACACACACACACACACACACACACACACACACACACACACACACACACACACACACACACACACACACACACACAGACACACACACACACACAGACACAGACACACACACACCTGCGAGTAGAGCAGAGATGCAGCAGTGTAGTCCCTGGCTTTAAAGCTGGCATTTCCCTTCTCCTTACATCTGGTTGCTTGCTCTGGATCCTTCCTTATAGGGTGGCGATTAGAAATGCTCGACAGAAATTCAGTGTCCTCGGTGCTAAAGGACGGCAGTGGTATTGTGTTCAGTGGTGTATACATTCTCCAGATAGGCGTCTATTGGTAATAAAGCTCATACACGCTGCAACTGGGACACGGCTCTCAATAGTGATTCTCCACAAAACTGCAACATGCAATCAATCTTTTGCGGGACTTCCACTACAGAAAAGGAATTTGGCCGTTCCGTAGTGCAAATGAACAAAATAATGGTCATATGGTTCTACTTACCTTACTTGAGAAAGACCAAAGTCAAAGATCTCGTCTATGTCCAACAGGGAAACGAAGCGTTGATTCTGATCCGGGGTGAGTCGGTTCCATTTCTGTTGGACGCGCTTTTGCCACTCAATACACGGTAAGTCCATTATGTGAACTTATCATTAGATTAATATAACTACACAAGCTCAGCGATAAGCAAGAATACTATGGCGCATATATTGTGTTCATATAACTACTCTAATAAAGAGCAAAACTAGCCACTGGGCACATGTGGAAACTAATCATGAAAATAAACAACGATCCTGGAGTCGCGTTTTGATGACGTCATGAAAGTACAACTCCCCCGCAGATTCCGCGAGTTCTCCAGTTTCACGGAGAGTAAAACTGGAGGTAAATAACGAGCTGTCAGATGGGACACCAGACCACCAGATAGGAATGACAGTACAACTCACCGAGGGAGCCATTGAGGCAAGTGCACCTTAACTCTAACAGGCTAGAATACGGCTGCACGGTGTTGTTGTTGTTGTTGTATTGCTTTGCCATAGAAGTTGTTGTCTGGCTCAGTGTAACGGACAGTATTGAGTCTTCTATTACGCTCAAAAAGCGCTGATTCCACTTCAGTGGAGGTTGGAGACAAATTTCACTGGGGGGGGCATGGGGGCATGGGGGCAGTGTTTAATCAGGGGGCACATTAAAGAAACAGAAACAAATGACATTTAAACATTACATTCTTAAATTTTCATTATTAAAAGGTAAAGGTAAAAATATGTGTATAGCCTGTTATTTAAGCTGCTATACCATCATCAACATCTTTTTGTTTAACACATTTTCAATATGTTTTTCAAATCGTTTTTCTAATGCCATCTTATGGCAATTCTCTGCACAGAATGCTTAGCAAAAGCTCAGACACAGACGTTAAATAAAAAATCAACTGATACAGCTTTAGGGACAGTTGCTCTATTGTCAACATCCTTTATTGTTTACATTTACAATGGATCTTATTTGTAATATTGTTTGTGATTAAAACATTTTCTATCATAAATTATCAAATTATCACTATGTCCCTGTTTAACTAGCTTAGGTTCAGTGTTATCTGCCTTACTAAATAGCACTGAACATTTTTCAGTTTACTATGTTTGTATTCATCTAAATTGTGTTTCACCATCAAACAATGTAACTTTCATTCATACAAACGTTTTGCACTGCTTCACTGGCATGTGCCCTCCAATTATTCAATCATTTTAGTATGACAGAGGTCCTGATGAAAAATTGCTTTAAAAAAAGGTAAAACTAAAAAATAATGTTTATTACTCCCAGCAGTTGTCCCTAAAGCAATTTTATTTGGATTTATTATACGTGCTATTGACATCTACATTAGCAAGTAATAGCAACTGACTTTTATCATGAACATGTCCAGATGGTGCACTTTTATTACGGTGCCTTAACCTTTGACTTGTAATAAAATAGTTGTTTACGTTCTTTTTCCATTCTCAAAAAGAAATATAAAACCCATATAGAAAAACAAGTGGTGTTGCTTGTTTGCAATCGTGAGCAGGTTCGGAAAATGTATTTTTTGTAATTTGTTTCTTTCGAGCAAATTTCGTTAATGATGCGCATTGCTGGTCGGTCCGAGTATTTTATGAAAATCGAAATCACAGCAGTTTTGCAATCGTTATGTTGTCAACACATTGGCCACTAAAACATAATTACATACAATATTTACTGTGGTTACCATCGTAACCCATTCCAGAAAATGTCAAAAGTAAAACATTTATAATCTTCAGAATACTTTCAATCGCTTGTGTATCTCATTACTGTCATTCTGTCCCTATAGGCTGACTTTATTTAGTGTCTAATACTGTTACATGTGGATTCCACAATACCTCCAGTAGGAGGTTTCTGTCCTTAAAAAATAGATTGTGGAACAAAAAGTAATAAATATTATAGAAATTAATAGTGTATGAAATATAATCAAATACATTTTATTTTATTCCACTTCCTCATAACACTTTTAGTTACTATGCTCTCAATTAAATCACTTCCAACACTTTTTGTGTGGGACACTAACATTGATTATACATGAAAGTCACCTGACGTGTCTTATTCAGGCCCTGGCAAAAGGCTCAGAGGTGACCAATCCTGTGCTTCAGATACTGGTGAGTCTTTTTTTCTTTCTTTCTGTACAACCAATTGTGAGCTTATTACTTACATCCATGTAACACAGATCATAATCGGTACCATTTTCCTATTGAATGCACAGTGTTCTCCATGTTCATTTGGTGCCTGTTCCCTTAGAACATGCATTATATTGGGGCGGGTTCTGGCACAGACCGGCTTCGCCTAATAATGAGTGACGGCCTGCACTACATGTCCTGTGAGTTGTACTACTACTGCTGCCTAGATATAACATGGTTATGTAATTACATGACATGGTAATAACATGGATGAAACATGGTTATGTAATTACATTACATGGTAATAACATGGATGAAACATGGTCATGTAATTATATTACATGGTAATAACATGGATATAACATGGTTATGTAATTACATTACATGGTAATAACATGGATATAACATGGTTATGTAATTACATGACATGGTAATAACATGGATGAAACATGGTTATGTAATTACATGACATGGTAATAACATGGATGAAACATGGTTATGTAATTACATGACATGGTAATAACATGGATGAAACATGGTTATGTAATTACATTACATGGTAATAACATGGTTATAACATGGTTATGTAATTACATTACATGGTATTAACATGGTTATAACATGGTAATGCTCTTCAGACAGTAACTTTATCCTGAGGCCTAAACCAATCAATCAATCTAACTTATTTTATAAAGCCCTTTTTACAACTTTTGAATTAGCAAATTGCAAAACAGCATCTTTCCAAAAGTCTGGTTTTACAATACAACAGGTTTAAAACGGCACCAATCATGTGTCATAATTTAGATGTGGCCAAGGTTAGCAAAAAACACTTGGAGAATCTGTTCATAACTGATTAATTGGTTTATTGGTCAGTCAACTGGTTATCTTAGCTTGTGCCATAGACTTCTGTATTTTCAATCTCTGGGAACCACATTCAAGCCAGTGTGTGTGTGTGTGTGTGTGTGTGTGTATGTGTGTGCGTATGTGTGTGCGTGTGTGTGTGCGTGTGTGTGTGCGCGTGTATGCATGTGTGTGCGTGTGTGAATAGCCTTCCTGCTGGCCACCCAGTTGAACAGTCTGTATGATGAGAACCACCTTGCTCCTTACTGTGTGTGTCTGCTAAAGAAGTTTCTAACAAACACACTAAAGGATGGCAGGTACGATACCCACACTATCTATCTGTGTCTGGATCTTGCTCTCCCACGCTCTCTGTCTCTCTCCATTTCCCCTCGCCTTTTTATCTCCCTCTTATTCTGTCGCTCTCTCTAAAATATTTCAATTAAAAGTGGTAGTATGCTTATTGGCTGCTACTAAAACAGTCAATTAGATTTTTATTATAAGTAAATGAATTGTATTTTACAATTCTGGGCATGACTAAAAACACTGGCATGTAAATGATGGGTCTACTTTACTTATTTTGGCATTTTCATTTGCTGTCCTTCAGAATCCGGCAAAAGGACACATTTTGTTTCTAAAAGTACTCTTTTGGGTTTTCACCCAAGACGAACTTCTATAACATTAATCTTCTTCTTATATGCTTTGAAATTCTTTGAAGTTACAGATATTTTGGGCAATTATTGCTTCTCTTAGATCTTGGTTAGATCTTGGTATTTCTCACATTGCAATAAAAAACTCAGCTCTGTCTTCACCTCTTCCAATAAGCTAAGTCTTTCTCTCTGTTTCTCTATCTGACTTCCTCTACTCTGTATATATAATCACACATCTATCTGTCGTAGTTTTTTGTTCTGTTTTGAATGCTGTCACTATTTCTGTGGTGTTCTGTAATGCGTTTCAGGCGTGTGGTTGTAGTGTTGGACCTGGAGGTCGTTAAGTCAGCAGGAGAAGTTGGAGAAAAGATTGGAAACCCATGTATCTATGTAGGAGGTGAGCAGAAGTACATTTCACCTGGATCTTCACAGTTTCTATGTTGTCAACATGCATGATTTAATACATTAAGTTTGACTTACTCTTTCCAGATGAGCAGCGTTGAGACAGAACTGCTAGCAGTACAGGTTAATTCAATATTTTGGGCATGTGGTTGTAAACGGGACGCTGTCAGGCCGACACGAGTCCCTGGGAACTGTGTACTCTCTAATGAAAACAACATATTGCACTTCTAGCCCAAAATGCAGGTTATTCCGAATGTCCCTGACTGCTTATTGAACTGAGTTACAAATCACCAGCAGTCTAACTTTTACTGTCTTTGAAAAACAGCCATCTATCTTGTCTTTGTAGTAACAGTGTTTAAGCAACGTGAGTTTGTCTGTAGAAACGCTCTTCTAATCCGCTGTGTCACGTGTTAACCTGTTACCTGTGTTCTCTTTATAACCCAGAACAGTCCATGAGCCCTCAGAACCAGAACCCTGGCCCAAGTCTCTCCGCTTCTGCGTCCCCTTCTCACACCCGGCCCAGAGGTGAGTGTCGGGGTACTCCAGACCAAACCTCTCCTCTGGGATTCACTCATACATTCACTCATACATTCACTGTTCTCATACGTTCACTATCCTGGTTGATTCACTCGTACATTCACTATCCTGGTTGATTCACTCGTACATTCACTATCCTGGTTGATTCACTCATACATTCACTCATACATTCACTGTTCTCATACGTTCACAATCCTGGTAGATTCACTCGTACGTTCACTATCCTGGTTGATTCACTCGTACATTCACTATCCTGGTTGATTCACTCGTACATTCACTATCCTGGTTGATTCACTCGTACATTCACTATCCTGGTTGATTCACTCATACATTCACTATCCTGGTAGATTCACTCATACGTTCACTATCCTGGTAGATTCACTCGTACATTCAATGTTCTCATAAATTCAATGTTCTGGTATGATCACTCATACATTCACTTCCTTTATACATACACTGTCCTTATACATTTACTGTCCTCATAGAGTCAATCTGTCTCCAATGTGTTTGAAAGCATTTGGTTGGCACATTCACATTCATGTAATATTTGACCATCTCAGTAATTTAGCAGTCGTTCTTATTCAGCATTATTTGTCTGTAGAAACGCACTTCTAATCCGCTGTGTCACGTGTTAACCTGTTACCTGTGTTCTCTTTATAACCCAGAACAGTCCATGAGCCCTCAGAACCAGAACCCTGGCCCAAGTCTCTCTGCTTCTGCGTCCCCCTCACACCCCCGACCCAGAGGTGAGTGTCGGGGTACTCAAACCTGTCCTCTGGGATTTGTCTTAATATAGCTGGGGCAAAACCCACACAGCCCAGCCAAAGGAAGTGCATGTTCCCTCAATAATGTAGCTGTCATCAGAGTGAGAGACCTTCCTAGCGGAGGTCTCTGAGAGTGTAAAGCAGTGCTCTTAGAGGTTGAAGAACCGCAGCCCATCTCAATAAAACCACAGTGAAGGAAGCATGTCTTGTTTAGACTCCATCAAGCAGACGCTCTGACTGTGCTCTCCAGCAGAGGGAACCATCCAGTCATCTTTCTGCACTGGTGTGTTGTTTCTTTGTGAAGTTGTGACCGTCTTGAGAATGCGTTTCTGCTGTGTGTGTGAGTGAGTGTTTGTGTGTGTCTGTGTGTCTGTGAGTGTGTGTGAGTGTGTGTGAGTGTGTGTGTGAGTGTGTGTGAGTGTGTGTGAGTGTGTGTGTGCTTATCGCACATCAGACTATTTGTCACTGTTTTGATATGTGTTAGGTAGAACCCAGGATGCTACAGGCGGTTGTCCTTTCATCAGCATTGTCTTTGTCTTCCCATTCTTATGATCTGATCTGAGTGACATGGAAATAACCCCCCTATTAAGACAGAGTGTACTCCATTTCTCGATTTCTATCTCTGCTTCTTCTTGTCTATATATATATATCTTTGATCTCCCCCTTTCCATCTCTCTTCTTTTGTCTTGCTCACAATATGCCGTAATGTTGCCTAATTTACTTTCTTCTGGGTTCCATCTATTTGGTAAAGTGCACCGATCCCTCATGCAGCAAAGCAACCCCACAACATGATGCTGCCTCCCCGCGCTTATTTGCTGAGTGGCCTTTCAGGATATGTCAATATGGGACTTGTTTTTCTGTGGACATAGATACTTGTTTACCTGATTCCTTTATCATCATCAGACAGTAGTTTGCTGCTGTTCTGGGATTGATTTGCACTTTAACACCAAAGCATATTCATCTTTAGAAGACAGAATGCGCATCCTTTCTGAGCGGAATAAAGGCTGCGTGGTCCCATGGTGTTTATACTTGCATACAATTGTTTGTACAGATGAATGTGGTACCTTTAGGTGTTTGAAAATAGCTCCCAAGAATAAACCAGACTGGTCTACAGTTGTTTTGGAGATCTTTGATGATGATATTCTGATTTTCCCATGATGTCAAGCAAACATCATGAGTTTCAAGGTAGGCCGTGAAATATATACACAGAGACAACTCCAATTGACTTAGAGCACAGTCAAGTTAGTGTATGTAAACTGCTGACCTACTGGAAATGTGATATAGTTAATTATAAGTAAAGTGATCTGTAAACAGTTGTTGAAAAAATGTTATGTGTCAGGCACAAAGTAAATGTCGTAACCGACTTGCCAAATCTGTAGTTTTCTAACATGAAATCTCTGGAGTTGAAAATTAGTTTTAATGACTTTAGCCTAAGTGTTCTCACTCTCTGTCCTTCTCACCCTTTCTCACTCTCTGTATATTTACCCCATGTTCACTCTCTGTCCCTCTCACCCTTTCTCACTCTCTGTCTCCCTCACCCTTTCTCACTCTCTGTCTCTCACCTTTTCTCACTCTCTGTCTCTCTCCCCATTTCTCACTCTCTGTCTCTCTCCCCATTTCTCACTCTCTGTCTCTCCCCATTTCTCACTCTCTGTCTCTCTCCCAATTTCTCACTCTCTGTCTCTCTCCCCATTTCTCACTCTCTGTCCCTCTCACCATTTCTCACTCTCTGTCCCTCTCACCCTTTCTCAATCTCTGTCTCTCTCCCCATTTCTCACTCTCTGTCTCTCTCCCCATTTCTCACTCTCTGTCCCTCTCCCCCTTTCTCACTCTCTGTCTCGCTCCTTTTCACTCAATCCCTAAAATTCTCTCTCCCCCTTTCTCACTCTGTCTCTTTCCCCATTTCTCACTCTCTGTCTCCCCATTTCTCACTCTCTGTCCCTCTCCCCCTTTCTCACTCTCTGTCTCGCTCCTTTTCACTCAATCCCTAAAATTCTCTCTCCCCCTTTCTCACTCTGTCTCTTTCCCCATTTCTCACTCTCTGTCTCCCCATTTCTCACTCTCTGTCTCTCTCACCCTTTCTCACTCTCTGTCTCTCTCACCATTTCTCACTCTCTGTCTTTCTTCCCATTTCTCACTCTCTGTCTCTCTCCCAATTTCTCACTCTCTGTCTCTCTCCCAATTTCTCACTCTCTGTCTCTCTCCCCCTTTCTCACTCTCTGTCTCGCTCCTTTTCACTCAATCCCTAAATGTCTCTCTCTCCATCCCGATGTCGTGTCCATGAATATTTATGTTAATTACGCCGTCGCCAGCCGTCTGCTAAAAATGGTTGCTCTATCTGTGATTTCCCCCAGGAAGAACACACACACACAGTCTGGATAGTCGAGCACACTGATTCCAGCGATACACAACGGGGGCTTTAATTCAGGGAACACTCTGTCTCCCAGCCTGTGCTCCTGTTTCCATTTCTCTTCACTGCACTAGAGGCTGTACCAGACAGTGTTTGTGCTGTCTAGGCAATAGATCTGATTAGGGCCAATAGATCTGATCAGGCCTTATATATCTGATCAGGGCTTATAGTTCAGCATTAAGTTGGAATGGGGGTGTTGGGCACTGTGGTGGTGTGGTGGTGTGGGGGACTGCAGGCTTACCATTTAACCGTGTTCAATTAAACTATCTGCAGTGTATTTATGCTGTAGCAGGGCAAAGTACTACACATGCATCAGGCGGTGAGATTGTTCACTATTATTACCGGGTTATTGACTAGTTCGGCCGGCGTAACCCAGGCGTTTCTGGCGAGTTATAGAAGGTGCTTTTGGTCAGCTTTCAGGTGTTTGAACATCAACTAATGTATTATTAGGAATTGCACTTTGGTGGTTTTCGGATACAAGGAGTCATTTTTAATTGAAGGAACACATGGGACATGTTGACAAACATGTCATTTTGAATTTGCGATGATTTGGCCTTCTAACATTCTTAAACACATGGTCGTGGTAAAAGGCAAGTTTATGAAATGCATTTTTAATATTAATATTAAATATGTTTGTTCAGTTAGGTTAGGCCAGAGGACGTGTGGATGATACCAAGTGAACCACTGGTCTATATTTTGACAATTATCTTCAGCTAACTGTCTTTTGTGCTATTCTTTGTTTATGGACTCCATTTCCCAGCAGCCCCATCTTCTACCAATGGTCCAGATGGGCAGGAGGCTCCAATGGCTCCACCCACAACTCCTGGAGGGTCCAAAGCTAAAGTTGTTCCCATCGCAAGCCTTAACCCTTACAACACCAAGTAAGAGAGTGTCAGTGTTTGTGTGTGTGTGTGTGTGTTTGTGTGTGTGTGTGTGTGTGTGTTTTAGAGGTATTTTCTAATCCTCACACTGATATCTCAGGGATACAGGACAGGATCTTGTGTAATCTGTATATCCATGAACACCGTGTGTATGTGTGTGTGTGGTGTGTGTGGTGTGCGTCTGTCTGTGGTGTACGTCTGTGTGTGGTGTGTGTCTGTGTGTCTGGTGTGTGTGTCTGTGTGTGTCTGTGTGTATTCCCATGTGCTCACACATGTTTTTTCTGTGTGTATGTGTGTGTGTGTGTGCATAGGTTAGTTTACAGTGTGTATGCATAATTGTGGTTGTGCACGTGTGCCAGATTCAGTGTGTGCATGTGTGTGTGTGTGTGTGTTGATGAATTTACATATAAATGAAATGCAGTGCTGTGAGCTCTGTGGCGTCAGTGGTAAGCAGGTAGTGTGGAGTTTCATAGGGACCCGCTGAGACTGATTCTGTTATTCACAATACCACCAACCCCCTATCTACCTATCTTACCCCCGTCTCCCTGCCTCTCTCTCTCTTCCATTTCTCTCTCTCTCTGTCTCTCCCTCCAACTCTCTCTCTCCCCCTCTCCCGCTCTCTCTTCTCCTGTCTATCTCTCCCTCCATACCTCTCTCCCTATCTCTCTCTCCCCCTCTCCCACTCTCTGTCATCTCCTGTATATTACTCCCTATCTGTCTCTCTCCCTCCCTGGCTCTCTCTGTCTCACTTTTCTCCCATTTCATTTTTCTCTCTCTTGCTATTTCAATGTCTTGCTTTCCTTAGTCCTCAACTCTCTTTCTGCCCCCCCCACAACCCCTTGCCCTCCTCAGGGGCTATGTTTTACCATTTTATTATCTGCTTCTCTGTCCGTGAGGTAAGTGATCATCTCCCCCTCGCTGTGTTCTATAAAACACTTCCTGGGTATCTCCTCCGCTGTCTGGTGTCGGCGGCGAACGGACTAAGAGCCGAGAGCGGGCGCCGCTCTAAACGCTCTTTTCTTCGTGTGATTTCTGAAAGGTCATTCATTCCTCCGTCTGGCCGTTAGACGTACAACACCCCCGTGTCGCCATTAGATACGGTCACGGCACTTGGAACCGCTGAACGCTGTGACACACAGACTGCGCTTTGTTTTGGTCTGTCCTGTTCGTGGGTGTTTAGAGTGTTATCCCCTCCAACAGTCCCGGTGACAGTTTGAAAACAGTAATGGTTATTTCGCCGCACTAAATGCCTGCAGCCTTTCCCCTCTTATCCACGTCGAGCAGAGTGACAGGATAAGACACACACGCGCGCGCACGCACACACACACACACACGCGCGCACACACACACACATCCAGCTGCACTCATGATAGGGTTTTAATGTCTTCGAGAGTTATGGTTTGAATTTCTTCCAACCGCTCAATTATAAAGGATAGCAGTGAAACAGCAGAGCGCTGCACAAACACAAACCGAGTTGTTGTAGTTTAAAGCGGCCTTCTGGGATTCCACTGTCAGCAAATCGCCAGACCCGCCACTATCTTTGTAATTTATCTGTGGGCCGGCTGTGGCCGGATGGAGAAGTCTCAACAGACGCAGCTTTCTCGTTACCAGATCTCAGTTTTCCCCTTTTAAAGGATGGATGTTGAAGTTCCCAGATTTCTCTAAATAATGGATGTCCAGAACGCATCATTCTGAACAACACTCAATACCGCCTGCATGTCAAATCACACCCTAGTCCCTACTGAGTGCCCTGCGTTTAACGTGGCCCACTACAAGTGCACTACAGACAGTAGGCTGTAATTTAGGACGCACGCCAGGCGTGTATAAGGTGTTCACGACGGCTGAGAAAAATTCACACAACGGTTTAGCGTGTGGAGTGTCTGGGAATGTTGTTTACTAATTGATTTGCTTTCTGCGTTTTCCGTTTCACTTTATCCCGGTTGCATCAGGGCTCCACAATGGGACATGATGTGATATTTGTCTCAATGGATTTCTGCCACACTTGATTTTACTGTAATTTAGCTGGGAGTTTACAGTATGTTGTTATTTTGTATGGCCAGGTCAGGGTAGGGGGTTACGCCTTGGTGTATTTGTATATATGTGTCTGATGATTTACAAACTACCTACAGACTGCTTTGCACAACCACCTGCAACCCTAACACACACACACACACACACACACACACGCACACACGCACACACACACACACACACGCACACGCACACACGCACACACACCTGCACACACACACGCACACACACGCACACACGCACACACCAACTCAATTAATTTTTATTTCTCTTGGTGTGTTTTAATGAAAACGTGCTTGCGTATCTTCAAGTTGACACATTCAGCCATATTAGTGAATTTAGTAATATTGTGCGCTTGTAACGCTGTTACTGCCATCAACAGATGTTCCAAATAAAATCACTTTCATCTATAAAATGTAATCTGATCGCGGTTATCGATAACCTTCATGGTCACTGTCATAATTACTAAGGAGCACATGAGCTGGAAGTTAATAAGAACGATAAAGTTCGACCGCTGAAAAAGTAGCGTGCACAGCGCGCGTGGACGATTTTTAAAGTAATAATGCAAACCACCTGGGAGGTGGAATTATTGTTTTTATTTTGGCCTATATTGTATATCCCATTAAATTGTTCAGAAATCGATATACACACGTACAATACATATCTAAAACCTCACAGCTTTTCATATGGAGCCTGTTGACCGAAACACTGTTGTTCTGAACATTACAATAACTGAACTGGTCGATCACTGCACCAAGCCTATTCAAGGAAAAACACACACACTTACAATGACAAACTTAGTTTGTATGCAGGCAGGGGTAAGGATGTTGTTTTGAATGACTAGTGTTTGATGGACAACATTACAATCATGAAGAAAACTGTGACATTTCTTCCCATAAAGAAGGACAAGTGAAATGGTTGTTTTATTTTGTTTGCTGACCTGCTGTGATTTGCATTAAACATGTTCTTGTGCTTTTTTGTGTGGTATGTTTTGTGGCCGTTGGTAGAGCTTTTGAAGATTCATATGCCATTTAATAATGTTTATACAGTATATATTCTTTCAAACTTTTGATTAAAGACTGCAAAATAGTTTATTCCTAATTAGTAAATGGTTTTAGAGGATCCATATTAAGTATTAACTATAGTATTAGTATATACATATACAAATTTACAAATAATGTATTAACGTTTATAAAGTATATAGTTGCGGCTACAAAATCTAACAGAAATAGTGATTTTCTTGATGGGGATTGTCAAAATGTAATTAAATTTGCAGACCATTCTTTGATAGTAACATGTGACATATTATAGGAAGTGCAGCTCAGTTTCCACGGAACTTGTGTTCAGTGTGCCACTTATGTATTTCTCTTCGTCTCAGATTTACTGTCAGGGTGAGGGTAACCAATAAAAGCAGCGTACGAACCTGGAGGAACTCACAAGTTCTTCTCCTTCAGTGAGGGCAAGTTCTTCTCCTTGCGTGCGTGCGTGCGTGCGTGCGTGCGTGCGTGCGTGCGTGCGTGCGTGCGTGTTTGGTCTGTATGTGTGTGTTCTAGCAATCATTCGGTTTCCTTTAATGTCTCTGTATGCCAGAGATTTCTATTCATGGTTTCTTTGTTATTACCTGGCACTGCTGTCAGATGTGTGTGTGTATGTGTTGTATGTTGTGTGTGTGTTTTCACTCTTACCGTGCCAGTCACATTCAGACACAATGGTGTGTTTTCCCTTAAGGGACCAGAAAAGCAAAAAGCCATCTTCCCTCAACATAACTTCAATGACGTTCCTGCCTAAACCTATGCCAAACGTTAACCCATATGGCTTGAGTTAAAAGCTATTCCAAATTGTTGCTCTAATCCTGTCTGTAATGTCAGTTGTGTCCCTGTGAATTGTTCATAGTGTGTGGCTGTGCTGTGATTGGCTGGGTGCTGACAGTGTGTCTGTGCTGTTATTGGCTGGGTGCAGACAGTGTGTCTGTGTGTCTATGCTGTGATTGGCTGGGTGCTGACAGTGTGTCTGCGTGTCTATGCTGTGATTGGCTGGGTGCTGACAGTGTGTCTGTGCTGTTATATGCTGGGTGCTGACAGTGTGTCTGTGCTGTTATTGGCTGGGTGCTGACAGTGTGTCTGTGCTGTTATTGGCTGGGTGCTGACAGTGTGTCTGTGCTGTTATTGGCTGGGTGCTGACAGTGTGTCTGTGCTGTTATTGGCTGGGTGCTGACAGTGTGTCTGTGCTGTTATTGGCTGGGTGCAGACAGTGTGTCTGTGCTGTGATTGGCTGGGTGCTGACAGTGTGTCTGTGCTGTGATTGGCAGGGTGAGATCAGAGCCACAGCCTTCAACAAGGAAGTGGACACGTTTTTCTCTCTGCTAGAGGCAGGCAAGGTGAGTGAGTGTGTGTTTGTGTGTGATTCTGTGATCCCACACATTCCCTCTAAATGAGGAGTACATAAATAAATCATTAGATATTCAAATGGGTCACTGTTTGGTTGGCTCTGATATCGACAGAAAACTGAGTGGAGGAATGAGAAGCTTGTTTGGATGAGAATCCTGTCACGTTATTTCCAGGCCCTAATCTCTCTAAATGTAGAATGGAGAGATGGGGAAGTGGGAGGGAGAGGAGAAGGCGCCCGGAGAAGGAGCGAGGAAGAGGAAAAAGCGAATGGGAGAGTATAGAGAGCAAAGGGAGCGGAGGGAGAGAGAGGTAGAGGAAGGGGTGAAATGAAGGGTGAGAGAGCGGGAGATATGGAGGGAAGAAGATAAAGAATAAAATAAATTGGGTATGCATTGGCCAGTTTTAGCTGAGTACCCCCACTCCACCTCTAGTTACTGGACAGCTGGAGGAATGCAGGGGCCCTGATGCGTCTGACATAACGACTCCTATTACAGGTAAACAGAGCACCGGGGAGCCTCAATTTGGAACACAATGCTCGCTATTAAGTCACGTTGTCGGGAGATGGGAGGGCATTAGCAGGCAGTGCTGCGCTGTTGCATGGATAAAATCATGTCCATTTGCAGGTCTTAGGGTTGTGTTTTATTGCTTTAGTTTAGCCAACGGGTTTATTGATTTTGCCAGTCGGCAGACGCTCATATTCGGGGGGGGGACTTATTTGGGACATTTTGGTTTAAGGGTCGTGCCTGAGTGTGCACATGTATTGTTCACCAGCTGTGGGTATTGTTTTAAGATGGGAGTAGTTGGGGTATAATATGTCAATAATGAACACAGATAAGTGCTGTAAGTGAAATAGACAGACATAGAAAACAACGTGAGCATCTGTGTTCTGCCAGTGGGCGGAGGCATACATACACTACAGCCAATCAGCTGACACCTTCACCTGGTTGTCTAAATACACTACAGCCAATTAGCTTACACCTTCACCAGACAAATGTTTTAAACCTTCCTCTTTCTATAGACGTGTTACATCTTGTGTATTGATGCTAAGCAGTTTAACTTCCTGTTCTCTTTATCTCTCTCTCACTCTGTGTGATAATATGTTTTAGTATAGATGATAAAACCACTGTTGCTAAAGAGAGTGATCATCAACTATCACAAAAAACATAATGATGTGAACAGTGAGTTAGAGATCTGTGTTGATATTGAAAAGCACTGAAAATAAATTTTACAAACTATATCGACTCTTCCCAAATCTCCTGATCTTCTCTCTCTCATCTCCCTCTTGTCTCTCTCATCTTCCTCCTGTCTCTCTCATCTTCCTCCTGTCTCTCTCATCTCCCCCCTGTCTCTCTAATCTCCATCCTGTCTCTCTCATCTCCCTCCTATCTCTCTCCTCCCCCTCCTGTTTCTCCGTCCTTCCTCATGTCTCTCTCCTCTCCCTCCTATCTTACTCATCCCCTCCTGTCTCTCTTCTCCCTCGTTTCTCTCTCTTCTTCCCTCTCTTCTCGTCCCCCTGTCTCCATCCTCTCCAGGTCTACTACATCACTCGGGGGACGTTAAAACCAGCCAAAAAGCAGTACTCCAACCTGAAGGTAAACCTCCTTACCAATTATGTTGTTGAATGGCTATTTTCATTCATCAATCTCGTGTTTACTTTATCTGTCTTTCACCATCTCTGTTCTTCACCATCTCTGTCTCTCACCATCTCTGTCTCTCACCATCTCTGTCTCTCACCATCTCTGTCTCTCACCATCTCTGTCTCTCACCAGCTCTGTCTCTCACCATCTCTGTCTCTCACCATCTATGTCCTTCACCATCTCTGTCCTTCACCATCTCTGTCTCTCACCATGTCTGTCTCTCACCATCTCTGTCTCTCACCATCTCTGTCTCTCACCATCTATGTCCTTCACCATCTCTGTCTCTCACCATCTATGTCCTTCACCATCTCTGTCTCTCACCATCTCTGCCTCCCACCATCTCTGTCTTTCACCATTTCTGTCCTTCACCATCTCTGTTCCTCACCATCTCTGTCACTTGCTTTCCGTTTGTCTGATTATTTTCTTATCCCTTCTTCTTTTACTGAAGAATGACTATGAGATGACCCTACACAGTGAGACGTCTATTATACCCTGCTTGGATGTCCACAGCCTACCCATGGTGCATTGCGACTTTGTACCCATCTCTCAGCTGGAGTACCAGGATAAGGACGCCATCATCGGTGAGAAAGAAGTGGTGGAGATGGGTGGATGAGGGGTGGATACAGGATGGATGAGGGGTGGATGAGGGGTGGATACAGGATGGATGAGGGGTGGATGAGGGGTGGATACAGGATGGATGAGGGGTGGATGAGGGGTGGATACAGGATGGATGAGGGGTGGATGAGGGGTGGATACAGGATGGATGAGGGGTGGATACAGGATGGATGAGGGGTGGATACAGGATGGATGAGGGGTGGATACAGGATGGATGAGGGGTGGATACAGGATGGATGAGGGGTGGATACAGGATGGATGAGGGGTGGATACAGGATGGATGAGGGGTGGATACAGGATGGATGAGGGGTGGATACAGGATGGATGAGGGGTGGATACAGGATGGATGAGGGGTGGATGAGGGGTGGATACAGGATGGATGAGGGGTGGATGAGGGGTGGATACAGGATGGATGAGGGGTGGATGAGGGGTGGATACAGGATGGATGAGGGGTGGATACAGGATGGATGAGGGGTGGATACAGGATGGATGAGGGGTGGATACAGGATGGATGAGGGGTGGATACAGGATGGATGAGGGGTGGATACAGGATGGATGAGGGGTGGATACAGGATGGATGAGGGGTGGATACAGGATGGATGAGGGGTGGATGAGGGGTGGATACAGGATGGATGAGGGGTGGATGAGGGGTGGATACAGGATGGATGAGGGGTGGATACAGGATGGATGAGGGGTGGATACAGGATGGATGAGGGGTGGATACAGGATGGATGAGGGGTGGATACAGGATGGATGAGGGGTGGATGAGGGGTGGATACAGGATGGATGAGGGGTGGATACAGGATGGATGAGGGGTGGATACAGGATGGATGAGGGGTGGATGAGGGGTGGATACAGGATGGATGAGTGGTGGATACAGGATGGATGAGGGGTGGATACAGGATGGATGAGGGGTGGATGAGGGGTGGATAAAATACTCCTTAATTTGAAATAGCCTCACTGCTTGTTTGTGTTTGTAGAGTCATTACATTGTATAAACCATTAGCACAAATGCCATATATATGCAGATGCATACTTTTTTAAACATTAGATATTTTTAACCTTTATTTAACCAGGTAGGCCGATTGAGATGTACAGATAAAACAGGGCGAGGTATAAGTAGGTCAGTTGAGCAGCATTGTTAATAACAACTATTTAAAATACACAGGAGAGTCTATATACAGAATGTAAAAAGGTTTAAGTGTAAATAGCAGGTAGGTCATTAGTGTGCGCAAATGACCACCAAGGTCATCTACAAGGTTCACCTGAAGCCCCTGGGCACCCTCACTACGTTCTGATGGAAGATGTGTTTTCAAACTGACTGTTCTGTGTTACTCGATGAATCGTGGCAGTCCTACTGAACAGACCTGTCCCTCACTTGTTCTTATTCTTACACTCACGTCCATTTACTGCCATTCACCTTCCATCCTCCTCCTCCTGCGTAGTTGATTATAGGTGTGTAATAGAGCCATCGCCTGTTCCCGTGAGATAATGAAGTTCAGAAATAGATGACATCGTAATAATCGTACTGAAGTTACACTCGCGCACACGCACATAGCGTTTTCCAATTCTTTATTCAAATACACAAATTACATTAGCCGAACAAGGGATTTAAATATTCAGGACACAGATACCTGAAGATATCTGGACACCGATTGGACCCAGTAGCTTATCCTCTCCGGACGGTGTATCCATGACTACCGGCGCAGGCACATGGTATATGGTAATTTGTCGGCATCTTTGTCCTTGTCTTGTGTGGAACTGCAATCTGAAGGCTCTTGCAAACTTGCGCTCTCATTCCAGGTTGTTTGGGTGTAGTATGAGGGGCTTTGCGCTCACATTCCAGGTTGTTTGGGTGTAGTATGAGGGGCTTTGCGCTCACATTCCAGGTTGTTTGGGTGTAGTTTAAGGGGCTTTGCGCTCACATTCCTGGTTGTTTGGGTGTAGTTTGAGGGGCTTTGCGCTCACATTCCAGGTTGTTTGGGTGTAGTATGAGGGGCTTTGCGCTCACATTCCAGGTTGTTTGGGTGTAGTATGAGGGGCTTTGCGCTCACATTCCTGGTTGTTTAAGTATAGTTTGAGGGGCTTTGCGCTCACATTCCAGGTTGTTTGGGTGTAGTTTAAGGGGCTTTGTCGTTCACAATCTGAGGCCAGTCTTTGACTTTGGCATATTTCTCTGCTAGCCTCTCGCCTGAAGACCAGGAAGTCCTCAATGTCTTCCTCTCTCTCTCCATCCCTCCCTCTCCCCTCTCTCCCTCCCTCTCTCTCCCTCTGATCTTTCCTCTCCCTGTCCCTCTCTCCCTTCCTCTCCCTCTCCTTACTCCCCCCCCCCTTCCACTCCCCCCCCTCTTCCACTTGCCCCCTCCCTAACTCCCTCCTCCACGGATAAATGTTTGATTAACAGTTTGTAATAAGAGTTGTCACCTGTTCCCATGGCGATAATGAAGTTCAGAGGTAGATCACATCTTTTCAATCATAATGAAATTACACACACTCACACTTTCTGGTGTGTGGACATTCACATTTCTTTCAGTTCGAAAAAGGTTTAAGGCAAAACACTTTCCTTAACCAATTTGTAAACCCTACCCTACATTTGTCGTACTCTAACCTGAGCCCTAAGCCTGATGTAGGAGACCAACAAAATGTTCCCATTTTCCAGAGTGGGATGACGTTTGGGACTTCAGAACAGAGTGAGTGAGGGAATGAGAGAAATTATATTTGAGAATTAAATCATGTACACTACTGCTGAAACCAGTAGCGGTCTGTCTTAATCATCGCTCTTTCTCTACTCTCACACTGTATCAAATGGGCTTTATTGGCATGAAAAACATTTTATTTTATTACAGTTTATTTTTAGAATATATTAACAATGTAATAAACAAGTATTTCCAAAGCATAAGGGTATTTGCAGAAGTATTTACTAGCTTTGTAGAGTGTCTGTCAGTAGATGTGGTTGTTGTCCAACTTCTCTGCCTATCTATGTGTTTTCCCACAGTCCTAGAACTTCCGGTCGTCGCGGAGGCGGAACAGGGCTTCTCATTTCTGCTAAATGGAGATTCTCTCCCTTCCCCCTCCCTCACCTTTCCCCTTCCTCGTTTGAATTCCACGCTGTCCGTGTGACGTTTCCATTCAATATTAATATAATTGTCCTCTACCGTCCACCGGGAGCCCCCGGGGTCTTTCTCGAAGAGCTCGACACCCTGATTAGCGAATTTCCAGATGACGACACACCGCTTGTCCTGCTAGGTGACTTCAACCTGCCAACGACCGCAATCAACACCTTCTTAGGCTCATCCGTCCTACCTCTCCTCTCATCGTTCGGCCTCACCCAGTCAACGGCGACTCACATCGCGGGCAATGTGTTGGACCTTGTCTTCACCAGATGCTGCCCGCTGACCAACTTTAAGACCACACCCCTACCGCTATCGGACCACTTCCTAGTCTCATTTTCCCTCTCCCTCTCTTCTCGTGCATCATCAACTCCCAGCCTGGTGGTGGGTCGCATGAACACACGATCCCTCTCCCCATCTGATCTTGCCGCTTCTGTTCTTTCATCCCTCCCGTCTCCCGAATCCTTCTCCCTCCTGTCTACGGAATCTGCCTCTTCCACCCTTCTAGCATCGCTATCTACATCCTATGACTCGCTCTGCCCTCTTTCCTCCCGGCCAGCCCGAGCCGCACCTCCTGTGCCGTGGCTAAATGAAACCCTACGTAGCCACAGGAGAGAACTTCGTGCAGCCGAGCGCAAATGGAGATCCACCAAAATTCAAAGCGACTTGGATTCCCTCCAGTCCCTCCTCACCGCCTTCAACTCTAATCTGACCACCGCTAAAGCTGCTTTCTATCACCGGAAATTCCAGGACTCCGCTTCCAACCCTAAAAAGCTCTTCTCCACCTTCACTACACTCCTCACCCCTCCTCCACCTCCTCCGTCATCGTCCCTTTCAGCTGACAACTTTCTTACCCACTTTCAACAGAAAGTGGACAACATTCGAGCATCATTCACCCATCCGTCAGAAATCGCTATTTCCCCTCACACTGACTCTGTCCCTGGTCTGAGTTCCTTCTCCACGCTCAGTCCGGAAGTCACCCTGCAACTGCTCCAATCCAGCCGTCCGACAACATGCCCGCTTGACCCTATCCCTTCCCCGTTCCTCCAGTCCATCTCCACGGACCTTCTTCCATATCTCACAACTCTAATAAACACTTCTCTAACCTCAGGATGTGTCCCTTCTGACTTCAAGATGGCCAGAGTGACTCCGCTCCTCAAGAAACCGTCTCTCGACCCGTCGGATGTCAACAACTACAGACCTGTGTCCCTGTTGTCCTTCCTTTCCAAAACGCTTGAACGCGTCGTAGCTGACCAACTGTCCTCCTACCTCTCCCAGAACAATCTCCTGGACCCTAACCAGTCAGGATTCAAGACGGGCCACTCAACTGAAACAGCGCTGCTCTGTGTAACTGAAGCCCTACGCAAGGCCCAAGCCAACTCTCTCTCCTCTGTTCTCATTCTACTAGACCTATCTGCTGCCTTCGACACAGTAAACCATCAGATCCTGCTCTCCACCCTCTCTGACCTGGGGATCTCAGGAGCGGTGCATTCCTGGTCTTCCTCGTACTTGTCGGACCGTTTTTACCAGGTGGTGTGGCGAGGCTCGCCGTCGAACATGCAGCCCCTGGTCACTGGGGTCCCCCAAGGATCGGTCCTAGGCCCTCTCCTTTTCTCCTTATACACCCGGTCTCTTGGCTCTGTCATATCCTCACATGGCCTCTCCTATCACTGCTATGCTGATGATACCCAACTATTTTTCTCATTCCCACAGTCTGAAACCCAGGTGGCATCCCGTATCTCTGCATGTCTGACTGACATCTCGGCCTGGATGTCTGCACACCATCTGAAACTCAACCTAGGTAAAACTGAACTGCTCTTCTTCAAAGGAAGAGCCTGCCCGCTCCAGGATCTGTCCATTACGGTGGACAACGTCACAGTCCCTGCTACCCAATGTGGGAAAAACCTTGGCGTGACCCTTGACAACTCCCTCTCATTTTCTGCACACATCAAGGCGGTGTCCCGGTCTTGCAGGTACATGCTCTACAACATTCGGAAAGTAAGGCCGTATCTTACGCAGGAAGCCGCACAAGTGCTGATCCAGGCACTTATCATCTCCCGTCTCGACTACTGCAACTCCCTTCTGGCTGGTCTCCCAGTGTGCGCCATCAAACCCCTGCAACTCATTCAAAATGCAGCAGCCCGCCTGATCTTCAATCTACCAAAGTTCTCCCATGTCACTCAGCTGTTCCGCACACTACACTGGCTCCCGGTCGAAGCACGCATCCACTACAAAACCATGGTGCTAGCCTATGGGGCAACAAGAGGAACCGCCCCCTCCTACATCCAGTCACTAATCAAGCCGTACACACCCACGCGAGCACTTCGTTCTGCCACCTCAGGCCTCTTGGTAGTGCCATCGCTACGGGAGGGCAACTCTCGATCTGCTCAGTCTAAATTGTTCTCCGTGCTTGCCCCGCAATGGTGGAACAACTCCACTCTGGAGATCAGATCATCGGACTCTCTACCAATCTTCAAAAAACGTCTAAAAACATTCCTCTTCAAATTGTACCTCCAGTAGCTCCATGAATGGAGCTCCGCAACTCTCGACCGTTTGAAACTTCACTACCGAATCATTCTTCTATCTCTAGCACTTCCCCCTGCACCCACCCAGGAACAATGTACTTATTGCCTTTTTGATGTGTGTTTTAGCTATATGTGAAATGCCTGCACTTATTGTAAGTCGCTCTGGATAAGAGCGTCTGCTAAATGTAAATGTATCTACAGGTGAGTTAGGATTCAAAATGTAAATGTAAAGAGAGGGTTTGATGGTTCACAGTCACCCTGTGGGGAGAAGAGGTAGGACGGTGTAGAGAAGAGGTAGGACCACACACACACACACACACACACACGCACACACACAGACAGAGTGGTGGTGGCTGGCGGAAAGGTGCCCGCGTCACGGGCTTCAGGGGCCTGGGCCTTTCGTCTCTGTTCAGCTCGACGGTGATGGTCGACCCGGACATACCAGAGGCTCTCCGGCTGAGAGGATGGTGAGTAATGGGTGTAGCGGAGAACTAGTCAGACACAAAACACGTTCTCTGCTGACAGAACCCAGAGATAGGAAGCTATCAGCAGACATCTTCATCGGTGAGCGTCTGGAGAACATCCGTCACATGTCAGTACACATGATGTCCGTTTGTCATAGTATCTCTGCTGATCCCCAGTTACATACGGTCTTAATGAACGGTGCAGTCTAGTCTGCCCTGGAACAGCTCCACTCATAGTTTCTGATAAACGCTGGACTTTAACGTCCTCCGACAACCATCTTCCAGTAACGGTACCTGTCTAACCTGTCTAACTGGCAGTACATCTCAGTTGTAGGTGATGCGCTTGGCGCCTCCAATCTTCTCAACTGTTTTTCCCACTACCGGCCACCTGCTCTCGTCACCTTTTGCTCTGTGGTTTTGCATAAAATGAAAATATAACTCTGCACACAGCGAAAACACTAGCAGTGCATACACTAATGAGCACCACACAGCGCAAACACTAGCAGTGCATACACAAATGAGCACCACACAGCGCAAACCATGTGCTTTCCTGATTGAGCATAATTCATTCATACACAATTCATACACACACACACACACAAACAGAGAACAACAACATACAGAAACTCATACATATTTACACCTCTCCTTAGAAAACCTCATTTACACACATAAACGCACGCTTGTCGTAGGAGAGGCTGTCCTAGAGTTATATATACGTATGCCTTATTTCATTAGACTACAGCACACATATTAGGAGGTGTTGAACATTATGACTGTATTCACGCCCTGTCCGATATAAACGACAGAACATATCTAAAGAAGTGTTACCGGGTCAACATGTAAATAATGTGTGAGAACTTGGAACTCAGCCACCAGCATAGCGCCCTCGGCCCACTGGGTTTTCAAAATGGCCGCCTCCGTCACGTGTACCGACGAGATACCCGGCACATGTCTGTCAGAACCCGCTGGGTCTCTGTCAGGACGACGGGGGGTGGGGAGTGGCGGGCTCGAAACGGCTTGTTTATTTCACTTTCCTTTATTATTTATTTCACTTGCTTTGGCAATGTAAACATGTGGTTCCCATGCCAATACCGACCCTTTGAATTAAATTGGAGTTGGGGGGGGGGGTACAGGAAGAGAGGAGATAAGGGAGGAATTAATAGATATTCATATGCACGATGAGCACACGCACCCACACAAACACACATATATATACATGCCAAGATGAGATTGTTCTTAGCGGTTCTAGCTGAGGGATCTTAGCAGTGACTCATTACCTCATTAAGCCTGTTCCCAGACCCTGCTGAAGCATTCATAATATGGGTTTCTGTGTGTGCCTGTTTGTGTGATCCAGTGAGGATGTGAAGATGGGATAAACACGCTGAGACACGGCTGGATGTGTGGAGAGATATTAATCTAGATAGTTAGTTAGTAAAGGCTGAGATTTATTTTCTTTTTGTCGACACTAGAGAAAATGTGATATTCGGTTCAGGGTTGTAGGGAATTAATGTACAATATGCCGTACTGTTAGAAAGGAAGTTATGTTTAGGTATCACTGGTTAGATTTAGGGTCCATGTTAGGCATTAGACCAAGTGTGACACTTCAGGGTGTAGTGGAGTGTAGAAAGCCACACGCAGGAGACGTCACGTTCAGGGGTTTTATTTAATGTAAAACAAACCGAGAATGGCGGAAAACATGTATCCTCGATGAATAAAATGCGCTGTATAGTGGCTTACTAAATACATCAAAACCACGGCGCCACGTGTCAATATTTACAGTCACCTAATATAAACGTAATGTAAAGAACACATACAAATGAGCAAACTTAAATACCCTACTTGTTGTGCATCATTTCAACCAAACAGAGATTAAATTGGGTGGCCAACTAAAACAGAAACACAGAGTGAGGCCCGAAGTCCACAACCCTGTGACAGCTGTGTTCGGTTTATGCGTAACAGTTGTTGTGGATCATTGTAGCCAGACATCTGCCATTGCAGTCAAACAACATCTGTCACGAGCGCATCGTTCCCGTAGTTTTTACCCAGGTGTTGTCTGGCGAACGTCAATCGAGACTCAGTATTATTTTTGGAGAGCAGAGGCTTTTCCTTTCGGACCTCACAGCTAGCCATTGTCTGACATGTGTCTCTCTGACAGTTGACTCTGAGCCGTGACATTCATTATGACAGGATGTGTCTGTTGTGGAATGGTGCCCATCCATATGTTTAGTAATGTCTCTGTGCCCCCCACCTGGGGCCCCAGGTATCCAACGTGCGCTTCTTAGGGCCCCTGGTAGGTGTTTTGGTCTTGGCATCAGGTGTTACCACACAACGATATGGTTAAAACTAAAGCAGACCAAGTTTCTATAGACTTCATGGAAGGCTGGAATCTCCCACAGGGTTCTGCACTTCTCTCTAATAATTCGCACATTTGCTCCATTTTTTGTGCACCTGATTCAAATGTTTGCCATTTTATATGATGGTAAATGCAAGGGGTGTAATAGCTTTTTCTGTTTATTTTAATTGCGTGTTTTTGTAGGATTTTGGACAGATAAGTATATATATATGCGTGGGTGTTTTTGTCATAACTGCTGCGCGTCGAACCCGGTTTCTGTTGGGTGTTTTACATGTGTATTTGCCGCTAGCTCCAGTCTTTAATGGGAGTCATTATGTTACGGTCGACGGTGCGTCGCATTCCTACATCCAAAGAATGTGAAACAGTAACCAGCGCCTCCGTCAAACCCCTCTGTTCATTCTGGCCTTTATTTCTGTCTAATCACTCTCTTTATGTCTCCTGCTCTCTTTCTCGCCGTTATTTTGTCTATCTTCCATCCCTCGCTTTATCTGTCTCTCTTCCATCTCCCGCGCCTCAGATCTTTCTTTAGATGTTCGATGAGTCGGAGTTCATTACAGGATAAATTGATATTTCCACATAAGAATTACAAACAATTTCAAAGGAGGAAGGGAGGTCGCGAGATGGCGTCTGCCGGGGTTCCCGTGGCAATACAGTGCATTGTGGGATTGTTTGTGCCATCCGGCTGATTTGTCACATTACGTAACAAATAACTGATTCATGTTAATGTTAATTAAAGTTGGGTAATGAGGACACTGTCTGTATGGCCGGACAATGTGACGGAAAAATTACCAGCATGACAAACAGCATGATGGAAGGATGACCAGGATGATTGAGAGATTTTTGTAATAATAAATTACTCATGGACACCTCGCCAATTTCCCAGGACAAACCGGGGATCGAACCACCGACCTTTCGATTGATAGACAATCGACTCAACCCACTGAGCCACTGCCGCCAGTAATAATGAATAATGAAGGATGGAGTAGATAATAAATGTATGTATAATATTATAACGGAATGACAGAACACACATTTGCCAAAAGAGGATCAATTAAATAAATTGATTGAATTAAGTGACAGGTGAACTGTGAATCAATGGTTTTGCCATTGTCCCAAATAGTCCACTGTACCCTATGGGCCTAATGAGAAGTAGTACACAGCATTAGAGAATATGCTGTGATTTGGGACACTGGCATGCAGATGACAATCCTGATAATGATAATTAAAGCTCAGCAAATGTGGTGCCGTGTGATGTTTAAACACAATCAGAGTTTAGGAGGTTTGTGACGGTAACACACACACACACACACACACACACAGAGAGACACACATACATACACAGAGACACACACACACACACACACAGACACACAGACACACACACACACACACACAGAGAGAGAGACACACAGAGACACACACACAGAGACACACACACAGAGACACACGTACACAGACACACACATACAGACACACACAGATATTCCACAGGCTGACTAACTAACACACACACGAACACAGACACACTCACAAACATTGAGATAAATATACATGCTGTGCTGAGTGATATGGTTGTGTTGCTGTTCAGGGATCATTAGATACAGTATCTGCTCAACTCTCTCTCTTTTTATTTACCACTGTCATCTCTCTTTATTTACCCGCTGTCATCTCTCTTTATTTACCTACTGTCATCTCTCTTTATTTACCCGCTGTCATCTCTCTTTATTTACCCGCTGTCATCTCTCTTTATTTACCTGCTGTCATCTCCCGTTATTTACCCGCTGTCATCTCTCTTTATTTACCCGCTGTCATCTCTCGTTATTTACCCGCTGTCATCTCTCTTTATTTACCTGCTGTCATCTCTCTTTCTTTACCTGCTGTCATCTCTCGTTATTTACCCGCTGTCATCTCTCTTTATTTACCTGCTGTCATCTCTCTTTATTTACCACTGTCATCTCTCTTTATTTACCCGCTGTCATCTCTCTTTATTTACCTGCTGTCATCTCTCGTTATTTACCCGCTGTCATCTCTCTTTATTTACCTGCTGTCATCTCTCTTTATTTACCCGCTGTCATCTCTCTTTATTTACCCGCTGTCATCTCTCGTTATTTACCCGCTGTCATCTCTCGTTATTTACCCGCTGTCATCTCTCTTTCTTTACCCGCTGTCATCTCTCGTTATTTACCCGCTGTCATCTCTCTTTATTTACCCGCTGTCATCTCTCGTTATTTACCCGCTGTCATCTCTCGTTATTTACCCGCTGTCATCTCTCTTTCTTTACCCGCTGTCATCTCTCTTTCTTTTCTCCCTGCTCCACTCTTCTACCCGGTTTCTCATCTCTCCCTCCATTTGTGTCTGCTGCTTTGTCTCTTTCACTCTGCCTATTTTCTCTCATCTCAATTGCATTTCATTCTATCGGCAACATATCCTTGTTTTGTCTTTTTGCATCACAGAGCAAATTATAAATACCCATTACACAATATACACATATTTGCTGTCTGTCTGCTGTGTTGAAACTGTGTTGAACAAGTTCAATTAGCAGAACATTTAGACGTCCCAACACTCTGTGGTAACTAAAGATCCCCCAGCACCTTCTGTATAAGGAGGACCTTCAACCCAGATGTCTCTCTCTCTGTGTGTGTGTGTGTGTGTGTGTGTGTGTGTGTGTGTGTGTGTGTGTGTGTGTGTGTGTGTGTGTGTGTGTGTGTGTGTGCGTGCGTGCGTGCGTGCGTGCGTGCGTGCGTGCGTGCGTGCGTGCGTGCGTGCGTGCGTGGGTGCGTGTGGGTGCGTGCGTGCGTGTGTGTAGGTTTGATAAGGAGGGTTATGCTCTGGCTGGCCAATCCGTGACTGAGTTCAGACCTGGAGGAGGCGGAGCAAATACCTGCTGGAAAACACTAGGTGATGTCACAACGGAACAACTGGGACATGGAGATAAGGTAGTGACATAAAACCGTCAGACACACACACATGCACACACACACACACATTAGTGTTTACACACAAATACTCTCCCTCTCTCTCACACACACACACACACACACATGCATGAACACACTCATAAACGTACACATGACTTTAAATAAGATGCGTGAGCATTTTAACTCCATCCATAACTTGAGATACCCTGAGAATCCCAATTTCAGCCTAAATCAGAACACCCCTTAAACTGTGTCTAAAACACACAGAACCTACCACTAAACTACGCCGACCTCTCCCACCCAACCCCCCCCCCCCTCCCCGAAATAAATGTGACTACGCCACACAGAACCCACCCCTCTGTAACTCAGTGGGGGGTAGATCTTTGTCTCCTCCTCATCATCTCAGTAGCATCTACATGGCTGGATGGTGCGTCAACAAAGACTCCAAAAACGTTCAAACTTAGAAATTCAATTATTATATTCAGCTCAAGCTTTTTGTCATGTTTTGGAGGATGGGGGAAGGGACCAAAAAGCCAGAAGCAATTTTATATTAATTTTGGATTCAAATAAAAACGTATAATTCTAATTCTGTCAGTGAGAGCCAGAGGGAAATGTGCCAGTTCTACAATGGTGGTGAGAGAAGGAGAGAGCGAAAATAAAGCTGCGGATGAATGAACTACATGTCCAGAGAATGGGAGAAGGCCATGGAATAAGAGAACAAGTGAAAGAGGAAATAGAGGTAGGGTAGGGAGAGGAGAAGAGATGGGTTGTGTGATTTCATGGTTAAGATATACTGAGGGAAAACAGAGAGAGAGAGAGAGAGAGTGGAAGCGACAGACAGAGAGGATAGAGAGAAACAAAGATAGACAGAGAGGATAGATAAACAGAGAGGATAGATAAACAGAGAGGATAGATAAACAGAGAGGATAGATAAACAGAGAGGATAGATAAACAGAGAGGATAGATAAACAGAGAGGATAGATAAACAGAGAGGATAGATAAACAGAGAGGATGGATAAACAGAGAGGATAGATAAACAGAGAGGATAGATAAACAGAGAGGATAGATAAACAGAGAGGATAGATAAACAGAGAGGATAGATAAACAGAGAGGATAGATAAACAGAGAGGATAGATAAACAGAGAGGATAGATAAACAGAGAGGATAGATAAACAGAGAGGATAGATAAACAGAGAGGATAGATAAACAGAGAGGATAGATAAACAGAGAGGATAGATAAACAGAGAGGATAGATAAACAGAGAGGATAGATAAACAGAGAGGATAGATAAACAGAGAGGATAGATAAACAGAGAGGATAGATAAACAGAGAGGATAGATAAACAGAGAGGATAGATAAACACAGAGGATAGATAAACAGAGAGGATAGATAAACAGAGAGGATAGATAAACACAGAGGATAGATAAACAGAGAGGATAGATAAACAGAGAGGATGGATAAACAGAGAGGATGGATAAACAGAGAGGATGGATAAACAGAGAGGATAGATAAACAGAGAGGATAGATAAACAGAGAGGATAGATAAACAGAGAGGATAGATAAACAGAGAGATAAACAGAGAGGATAGATAAACAGAGAGGATGAGGATGGATAAACAGAGAGGATAGATAAACAGAGAGGATAGATAAACAGAGAGGATAGATAAACAGAGAGGATAGATAAACAGAGAGGATAGATAAACAGAGAGGATAGATAAACAGAGAGGATGGATAATCAGAGAGGATGGATAAACAGAGAGGATAGATAAACAGAGAGGATAGAGATAAACAGAGAGGATGGATAAACAGAGAGGATAGATAAACAGAGAGGATAGAGATAAACAGAGAGGATAGATAAACAGAGAGGATAGATAAACAGAGAGGATAGATAAACACATGACTCCCTCTGTTTTTCTCACTATTACTCTTGCGTCTTCTCTTTCTTTCCCTCCCTCGTTCCCTCTCCCAGTCTCTCCACTCATGTCCCTCCCCACCTTCTTTTTATTTATTCCTCTTTCAATCACTCCTCCCTCTCTTTCCCTGCCTTTTCCCCTCTGTCACTCTTATTTCAATTTAATGTCTTTATTGGCTTGGGATGTGAATAACAGATATTATGACCGAAGTTAAAGAAAATCAAAGACATGTTTCTTCTACGACGGCACGTTGCTGTATTTCAAACAGGGAGATCATCAATGCTGATTTGATTGCACACCTCTTTGTAGGGCAACATGATCTGAGGGAAAAATTCTCTGTAATATTGTCATAAATTTGGCACAAGGTGTGGAAATGTAAATGGGTTACCATCATTTGGTCGACATTGGGCAGTTGGACTCAGCTCAGAGAAAGACCTTATTATGGAGAGAAGAAGATTAAGAAAGACCTGTAACTCTCCATTCATACTCTCCCTGGCTGTTGATCTACTCTCCCTGGCTGTTGATCTACTCTCCCTGGCTGTTGATCTACTCTCCCTGGCTGTTGATCTACTCTCCCTGGCTGTTGATCTACTCTCCCTGGCTGTTGATCTGTTCTCCCTGGCTGTTGATCTGCTCTCCCTGGCTGTTGATCTGTTCTCCTGGCTGTTGATCTGCTCTCCTGGCTGTTGATCTACTCTCCCTGGCTGTTGATCTGCTCTCCTGGCTGTTGATCTGCTCTCCCTGGCTGTTGATCTGCTCTCCCTGGCTGTTGATCTACTCTCCCTGGCTGTTGATCTACTCTCCCTGGCTGTTGATCTACTCTCCCTGGCTGTTGATCTGCTCTCCCTGGCTGTTGATCTACTCTCCCTGGCTGTTGATCTACTCTCCCTGGCTGTTGATCTGCTCTCCCTGGCTGTTGATCTACTCTCCCTGGCTGTTGATCTACTCTCCCTGGCTGTTGATCTACTCTCCCTGGCTGTTGATCTACTCTCCCTGGCTGTTGATCTACTCTCCCTGGCTGTTGATCTGTTCTCCCTGGCTGTTGATCTGCTCTCCCTGGCTGTTGATCTACTCTCCCTGGCTGTTGATCTACTCTCCCTGGCTGTTGATCTGCTCTCCCTGGCTGTTGATCTGCTCTCCCTGGCTGTTGATCTACTCTCCCTGGCTGTTGATCTACTCTCCCTGGCTGTTGATCTACTCTCCCTGGCTGTTGATCTGTTCTCCCTGGCTGTTGATCTACTCTCCCTGGCTGTTGATCTGTTCTCCCTGGCTGTTGATCTACTCTCCCTGGCTGTTGATCTGCTCTCCCTGGCTGTTGATCTACTCTCCCTGGCTGTTGATCTACTCTCCCTGGCTGTTGATCTGCCCTCTCTGGCTGTTGATCTACTCTCCCTGGCTGTTGATCTGCTCTCCCTGGCTGTTGATCTACTCTCCCTGGCTGTTGATCTACTCTCCCTGGCTGTTGATCTACTCTCCCTGGCTGTTGATCTGTTCTCCCTGGCTGTTGATCTGTTCTCCCTGGCTGTTGATCTGTTCTCCCTGGCTGTTGATCTACTCTCCCTGGCTGTTGATCTACTCTCCCTGGCTGTTGATCTACTCTCCCTGGCTGTTGATCTGTTCTCCCTGGCTGTTGATCTACTCTCCCTGGCTGTTGATCTACTCTCCCTGGCTGTTGATCTGTTCTCCCTGGCTGTTGATCTGTTCTCCCTGGCTGTTGATCTACTCTCCCTGGCTGTTGATCTGTTCTCCCTGGCTGTTGATCTACTCTCCCTGGCTGTTGATCTACTCTCCTTGGCTGTTGATCTACTCTCCCTCCTTTCTTTAACTCTCTCAGTCTCCCACCCACACCAGCAGTGACCAGACCCCCCCCACCAGTATTAGTGACCAGGCCCCCCTCCCCCAGTAGTGACCAGACCCCCCCCCCCACCAGTAGTGACCAGACCCCCCACCAGTAGTGACCAGACCCCCCTCCCTCCACCAGTAGTGACCAGATCCCCCCCACCAGTAGTGTCCAGAACCCCCCCCCACCAGTAGTGACCGACCCCCCCACCAGTAGTGTCCAGAACCCACCACACACCAGTAGTGTCCAGAACCCCCACACACCAGTAGTGTCCAGAACCCCCCACACACCAGTAGTGACCGACCCCCCCCCACCAGTAGTGTCCAGAAGCCCCCACACACCAGCAGCAGCAGCTGTATTGGTAAGGTGAGAATTCCAATTACAGAGGTTCACTTTTCAAAATTCCAATTAAGCATTCTGCATACACCTGGTGTGTGCATGTGTGAGACATTCAGCGTGTGTGTGAGGCAGCAAATGTGTGTGTGTGTGGGTGTGAGGCAGCAGGCGTGTGTGTATTTGTCAATATAGCTGGTTAGACATTAGCCTAGTTACTTGTCTGTTTTGAGATATAATTGCAGTTGACTGGCTAACAGCCATCAGCGTGTGGCCAAGGGAAGACTTCACAATCATACCCGCAGTTTTATTGTGTGTGTGTCTGCTTGTCTTGTGTGTGTGTGTTTGATTACTTATTTGTGGCTTGATTTGTGTAAAGTATGTGTCTGTTCATCCATGTGTGTGTGTGTGTGTGTGTGTGTGTGTGTGTGTGTGTGTGTGTGTGTGTGTGTGTGTGAGTGTGAGTGTGAGTGTGAGTGTGAGTGTGAGTGTGAGTGTGAGTGTGAGAGAGTGTGTGTGCAGGCAGTGTGGACACAGCTAATGAAGATGCATGACTCCATCAATTACAATTAATCTTGTTAAAACCTCCCCTCATCTTACCTCCTTTTCTCTCCATCTAATCTCATCTCCCGTCGCCTCATTCTCTCTCCACCTCCTCTCTTCACCCCACCTTCTATCTCCACCTCCCCTTGTCTCCACTTATCTTCTTCTCTCTCCACCTCCTCTCTCTACCTCACCTCCTTCTATCTCCACCTCCCCTTGTCTCCACTTATCTTCTTCTCTCTCCACCTCCTCTCTCTACCTCACCTCCTTCTATCTCCACCTCCCCTTGTCTCCACTTATCTTCTTCTCTCTCCACCTCCTCTCTCTACCTCACCTCCTTCTATCTCCACCTCCCCTCATCTTCCCTCACCTCATTTTCTCTCCACCTGTGTTGTTCCTCTCTACCCTACATTCTATTACCACACACACACACACACACACACACACACACACACACACACACACACACACACACACACACACACACACAACCTCACACACACACTTTTATAAAACACAACAATTACCATGAGGTTATTTTACCTAGTCCTATAATGAACTAATCCTAATTAAGCCCTAACTGTAACGCTCCCAACAGATTTGACAGGTTTTACAGGTCCTCACATGTACAGACACCCCCCCCCACACACACACACACACTCCCCCCACTCCCAGATAGGCATTGTATTCAACAGTTCAGAACACATTCTGTCACATCCTCGCGAGCGTTTGCCATTCATTCACTTTCTGCCCTTCCTTTCCGACCTGACACCAACCCGATATCCAGACGTCCTCCTGTTCCCAGATTCCGACCCGTGCGATCGCCGGCATTCTGAATCCGCGTCCCGGGAGCTCGGGCGACTCCTGGATGGTGGCAGGCGATGGTTAGCGCGGTTCAGGAGGTTGGAACGCTGTGAGGAACGTCACTAATTAGCTGTCCATGTCAACTGTCTCATTAGCACTGTTCTGTAGGGAAGCTGGGGCGAGTCCCAAATCGCACCCTATGTCCTAAGCAGTATGGGACAGGGGATGTGCGATGGAGGCCATTTTGAATTCATTGGGACTCGTGTCTGATTCAGCGTGCAGCTAACAAGCCCAGAAGCCGTAGAGCCTGGGGCAAATTCAGCAGTGCAACGCAGTCAACAGTGAGTCACTTTAACTCTCCCTGGATAGCATTTGGTCTCACTCAATTCGTTTGAGTCAAATGAGATCTGCTGTCAGAGTTTTTCCTAGAGTGCCTTGTCTTTCAGGTATGTTTTCACCCGTCACTTTTCTGTCAGTGACGGGAAGTCCCTCCAGGACAGTAGTAATGGAGGCAGAACTTTATATTGATATAAAGCAAGAAGGCACAGTAGGTCAACCAATAAATGACAGTTGGATGTGACAGTCTGCCAATGACCACCCCTAAAGGATGTGAACGTCTGCCAATGACCACACCTAAAGGATGTGACCGTCTGCCAATATCACATAGATAATCGTAATCAAAATCCTCGATCCAACCATTTGTTTAAAAGACAAAATAAGCGTGACCACCTATTGTATCCTGTTGAAATGGACAGAGCAGTTTATCCACCCAACACAACATGCGGCACAGCTGAACCTCATTTTGATTGTGATTTGGGAGTAAATGGGATGTGCCTCACACAATGGTTCTGGTCTGAAAGTCCAAACGATTGCAAGTCCCTTTCCTCGTTTAGGTGGTTTACACACTTGTGAGGGAAATTGGAGGTCATTAAAGTGAACACCTGAGTCATGTTAGCTGCTGGCAAATAATAGAACCAACTTTGTACTCTGAAATTCTCCACATCAAATACAGACCTACTCTGTCCTCTATGGTTGGTGACCTCCACATCATATACAGACCTACTCTGTCCTCTATGGTGGGTGACCTCCACATCATATACAGACCTACTCTGTCCTCTATGGTGGGTGACCTCCACATCATATACAGACCTACTCTGTCCTCTATGGTTGGTGACCTCCACATCATATACGAGACCTATTCTGTCCTCTATGGTTGGTGACCTCCACGTCATATACAGACCTACTCTGTCCTCTATGGTTGGTGACCTCCACGTCATATACAGACCTACTCTGTCCTCTATGGTTGGTGACCTCCACATCATATACAGACCTACTCTGTCCTCTGTGGTTGGTGACCTCCACATCATATACAGACCTATTCTGTCCTCTATGGTGGGTGACCTCCACATCATATACAGACCTACTCTGTCCTCTATGGTTGGTGACCTCCACATCATATACAGACCTACTCTGTGCTCTATGGTGGGTGACCTCCACATCATATACAGACCTACTCTGTCCTCTATGGTTGGTGACCTCCACATCATATACAGACCTACTCTGTCCTCTATGGTTGGTGACCTCCACATCATATACAGACCTACTCTGTCCTCTATGGTGGGTGACCTCCACATCATATACAGACCTACTCTGTCCTCTATGGTTGGTGACCTCCACATCATATACAGACCTACTCTGTCCTCTATGGTTGGTGACCTCCACATCATATACAGACCTACTCTGTCCTCTGTGGTTGGTGACCTCTACGGCATATAGTGTTGTTTGATATGTATCACCATGGTAATGGAGTGCTGTTTGTCTCCCCATTGTCTCTCTCCACGTTCTCCTTCTCTAACCCGCTGTCTCTCCACCTCCCCCCTCTCGCCCCACTGTCTTTCTCCACGTCCTCCCTCTCTCCCCTTTGTTTCTCTCCACCTCCTCCCTCTCGCCCCACTGTCTTTCTCCACGTCCTCCCTCTCTCCCCTTTGTTTCTCTCCACCTCCTCCCTCTCGCCCCACTGTCTTTCTCCACCTCCCCCCTCTCGCCCCACTGTCTTTCTCCACGTCCTCCCTCCCTCCCCTCTGTTTCTCTCCACCTCCTCCCTCTCTCCCCACTGTCTTTCTCCACCTCCTCCCTCTCTCCCCACTGTCTTTCTCCACCTCCCCCCTCTCGCCCCACTGTCTTTCTCCACCTCCCCCCTCTGGCCCCACTGTCTTTCTCCACGTCCTCCCTCCCTCCCCTCTGTTTCTCTCCACCTCCTCCCTCTCTCCCCACTGTCTCTCCACCTCCTCCCTCTCTCCCCACTGTCTTTCTCCACCTCCTCCCTCTCTCCCCACTGTCTTTCTCCATCTCCCCCCTCTCGCCCCACTGTCTTTCTCCATGTCCTCCCTCTCTCCCCACTGTCTCTCCACCTCCTCCCTCTCTCCCCACTGTCTTTCTCCATCTCCTCCCTCTCTCCCCACTGTCTTTCTCCACGTCATCCCTCTCTCCCCGCTCCGCAGGCAGACTACTACAGCTGCATAGCAACCATGGTGTTCTGTCGCAAGGAGAACCGTGTGTACCGGGCCTGTCCCACAGCTGACTGTAAGAAGAAGGTGGTGGACCAACTCAATGGGCTGTACCGGTGTGAGAAGTGTGATAAGGAGTTCCCAAACTACAAACACTGTCTAATACTGTCTGTGAGTATCACGCAAAGACACACACACACACAAACACACACCCACACACACACAAACCCATCACTGCCTGTTGCTAATGTTTGCTAATGTTTGCCAATATTGCTAATGTTTGCTAATATTGCTAATGTTTGCTAATATTGCTAATGTTTGCTAATATTGCTAATGTTTGCTAATATTGCTAATGTTTGCTAATATTGCTAATGTTTGCTAATATTGCTTGCTTTGGTAATGATTGCTAATGTTGCAAATGTTTGCTAATATTGCTAACATTGGTAACGCTTGTTTATATTGCTACCTCACTGCTAAACTTTTTTCTGCACTTTCTGTGTTATGTTACTGACTGGAGATCAGTAAGATAAAAAATATGTATTTGTTTTTTGACTGTCTAGAAAAGTTCACAGACAGTGTTTATAAAGTGCATCTCACATGTTTACATATATATTACAGCGACTTTAAATGATCTAAATACTGAGTGTGGTGAAGCCACTGACTTTTTATATTTCTGCAATCTGCACTTCTCTTTGAGTGATTTGTTACTGACTTTTATATGAACGTTTACATCAGGCTTATTAGTCAGTGCCTTAAGTTATTATGATAATTAATTTATGTTTTTTTATGGCTGTACGTTCAACATATCAGTCAATATACTTCTGTGATTTAAGTAGTTGAATGCAAATATGCAATTAATATTTATTCATGCTTCACCTAATTTAATCATCCTAAAATGTTGGCCTGGTTTCCTGGTACACAAAAGAACAGTTTATATTATTCTATCTAGTGTGTTGGTCCTACTATATAATTATGCAAAATTAATAATCCAATAATAAATCGCAATTGTAATTTTTGTTAAAAGAAATTGCAATGCGTTGATTTTCCAAAATAGTTTAGCCATACATAACAACTATAAACACTGTCTATTACTGTCTGTGAGTATAAAACACATTCACACACACACACACACACACACACACACACACACACACACACACACACACACACACACACACACACACACACACATGCTTACCTCCCCCCCAAACCCTCCCCGTCTTCTCCGCAGGCTAACATAGCTGACTTTAGTGGCAACCAGTGGGTGACGTGTTTCCAGGAGACAGCAGAGAGAATTCTGGGTCATGACGCAGAGAGTCTGGGCCAACTCAAAGACACAGTAAGACATGCAGACACACACACCCACACACACGTATGCACGTATCCTACACTCACTGTCATCCACCTCCGTAAACACACACCAACACACACGTATGCACGTATCCTACACTCACTGTCATCCACCTCCGTAAACACACACCAACACACACCGATGACCTTTTCTCCTGTTTGTCCATCAGGATAAGGACGCGTTTGATGAGGTCTTCCAAAAGGCCAACTTCACCACACGTATCTTTCGCAACCGAATCAAGCTGGAGACATTCAATGTGAGTATGAACTTGCACACACATACACACACACACACACATTTATTTAATTATGTGGTCACCATTCTGGGAATGCAGAGGAATACAGCAGTGCATTCATTTCTCTTAATTAATCACAAATCATGTTTGCTAATAGACTATCTAATCCTCTTCAGTGTAATTAAAGAAAGGCTAATTAGCTGCTAATACAGGAAGCATGTTACCATAGAGACCCAATTTACTAGTATTAATGCAATCATATGGAGACCCAATACCCTGGTGTTGTAATATAATATCACAGAGACCCAATACCCTGGGGTTGTGCTATAATATCACAGAGACCCAATACCCTGGTGTTGTAATATAATATCACAGAGACCCAATACCCTGGTGTTGTAATATAATATCATGGAGACCCAATACCCTGGTGTTGTAATATAATATCACAGAGACCCAATACCCTGGTGTTGTTATATAATATCATGAAGACCCAATACCCTGGTGTTGTAATATAATATCACAGAGACCCAATACCCTGGTGTTGTAATATAATATCACAGAGACCCAATACCCTGGTGTTGTTATATAATATCATGGAGACCCAATACCCTGGTGTTGTAATATAATATCACAGAGATCCAATACCCTGGTGTTGTTATATAATATCACAGAGACCCAATACCCTGGTGTTGTAATATAATATCATGGAGACCCAATACCCTGGTGTTGTAATATAATATCATGGAGACCCAATACCCTGGTGTTGTAATATAATATCACAGAGACCCAATACCCTGGTGTTGTAATATAATATCATGGAGACCCAATACCCTGGTGTTGTAATATAATATCACAGAGACCCAATACCCTGGTGTTGTAATATAATATCACAGAGACCCAATACCCTGGTGTTGTAATATAATATCACAGAGACCCAATACCCTGGTGTTGTAATATAATATCAGAGACCCAATACCCTGGTGTTGTAATATAATATCATGGAGACCCAATACCCTGGTGTTGTAATATAATATCACAGAGACCCAATACCCTGTTGTTGTAATATAATATCACAGAGACCCAATACCCTGGTGTTGTAATATAATATCATGGAGACCCAATACCCTGGTGTTGTTATATAATATCATGGAGACCCAATACCCTGGTGTTGTTATATAATATCATGGAGACCCAATACCCTGGTGTTGTAATATAATATCACAGAGACCCAATACCCTGGTGTTGTAATATAATATCACAGAGACCCAATACCCTGGTGTTGTAATATAATATCACAGAGACCCAATACCCTGGTGTTGTTATATAATATCATGGAGACCCAATACCCTGGTGTTGTTATATAATATCATGGAGACCCAATACCCTGGTGTTGTAATATAAGAAGGAAAACATTAATATGTAGAAACAGCATGTGTTGAGTGTTTGGAACTCGGCGCCTGTGGTACGACAGCCTTTAATGTATTTACACATCTAGTCGTGGAAATGGTCTCTGTAGTGAGAAGTAATGGAACGTAATGGAATGGGGGTGTTTTTCCTGAACGGAATGGTGTGTGTGTGTGTGTGTGTGTCTGATGTAAGACAATTAGTGTGTGTGTGTGTGTGTGTGTGTGTTTGTGTATGTGTATGTGTGTGTGTGTGTTTCCACTGATGAAGCATATAGAATCTTGGAGGGTGTCTCTGTGACTAATAGATTCCGGTACGTAGTAATAGCGAAGTGTGGGTGGAAGACGTTAAATTAACGCGCTGTCACTTTCCCTGCTCTGCGGGCCGTCCCGGTGAAAAGAAAACAGCATTATTCAACTAGTTATAAGGAATATTAAATTAGTTGTCATCGACTGTCAAGTTCTCTGTTTTCTCCCCACCCTCCCGTACAGCTTAATTGGGTTCCTTTTTAAAGGAACACTCACAGCGGAAATATTGAAGGAATTATGGATGACGCCCGCTACAATGGGACGGTTCCACAAGTCAGGGGTCAACCTGTTTTACTTCCCGCTGGTAATTGTTATCCGGATTCTGGAATGTGCGAATCGGATGCCGTCTCTGCTGCATCGCGCTTTCATTGTATTATTATCGTTTTTTATTATTATCAGGGTTTGGTAGTCGTGAACGTGAACAACTTGCTATGTAAACACCTTGCGTGGTGGCTTTGGCGGTACTTAAATCATATTCGGAGCACATCTGTGGGCGGGTTTTCAGTTGTTTTCATTCAAATAATAATCAAAACGTGTCAACACTCACAATAGCATAGGTGCCGCGCTCACAAGCTTGCCAATTACTGGAAATGGACGTCAGCCTGCTCTTATAGTTTGTTATATATTTATATATTTTACCGCAAGTGACTGTAGACACGTGGATTAAACGCAATCGTAAGAGTACTGAAAATAACAATGTTTAGTTTAACACATTCTGTAATAGATTTCTGTTATAGGCCACATAAAGTCAAAGGCTTATTTGAAATTTGTTGAAGTGGTGTTACTGAATAATACACCCACATGAAACCCTGTCAATGCCTCTTAGTTTGCCAGGCCAACCTAATTTAAATAAAAGTCAAAACACTCGACATTATACAAGGTGTGTTTCAGGGAGGTTGAATTGTGAATTAAAGTATATTTCAGAGGGTTGAATGGGTCTGTGTGTGTTTCAGGAGGAGATCCGTCTGAAGACCACAGTGATCGACGTGAACCTGGTGGACCACATAGAGTACAGCAGGAGACTCATCGGCAATATCAGGGAAATGCAAAAAGCTGCATAAAGTGGTTCAAAATGGCTGTCTAAAAGGTGTGCAAAAGAAAAAGGTGTGCAAAGGAAAAAAGTATACAAAGAAAAAAGGTGTGCAAAAGAAAAAGGTGGGCAAAGGAAAAAAGTACACAAAGAAAAAAGGTGTGCAAAACAAAAAGGTGGGCAAAGGAAAAGGGTGTGCAAACATGACTGACTAATGGAGTACAAATTGACCGTCTAAATGAGTACCAAAGAGTTCCATAAACAGTTTCTCATGAATTTGATAATGCCTCTATGATTAATCATGTTTGGTCAATATATTCATCAATTAATTAATTAATTACTCATTAAGGTGTACAAGATGGCTGGCCAGTTGAGACACAACATTTTATTTATGTTTTACATTTGGACCACAAAAACATCTTATTCTAATCTTATTTTAGATTTGGAGTGGCTGCATTTTATTCTCCATTTAGGTCATTTAGCAGGCACGTTTATCTGTAGCGACTAATGACACTAAGTGTGAGCATTTTTATACTTGTCGTACTGCTTTTAATTTGAGTTCTGAATATGCAGCCGTGTCTAATTTACTGGGAAATTTGCTTGCTTGGCGTTTCTGATTAAAACATTTTATGAAAGTAATATATTAATCTGTCATGGCAGAGGGGCCGTCCTCTGCATGTGCGCAAACTCCCTCCAGAGGTGTAAATTATGAAAAATATAAAAAGGAGTGATTAAAATCTATCTTCTGTTAAGAGTCTGTGAGTCCCAGAGTTCCTTCTTTCTTGTAATTAAGTTGTTCTGTATTATCTCGGCTGTCAGCTGAAGCCGGCGGTCTGTCCTGACACCTGTGTCCTTGTCACTGTTCTCAGATTACACCAGATTGGATGCAACAGATTATTATCGCACTCTGAGAAGTTGGAACAGAGGTGGTCTGACAAAGAGAAGTCTACCATTTTACCCAGGAGAGACGAAACATGCTGCGACCTCTGGTTATCTACAGAAGCCAAGTGCTGATCTGTGTGTGCGTGCGCGTGGGCGTGCGTGTGTGTGTGTGTGTGTGTGTTGAATTAGCGACACGCAGGCGGTGTGAGGATTTTAAGGAGGTGGTCGCCTTTGAGTTTCATCTACCGCAGAAACCCTGGTCTCCATTATTCTCATAGCGTCCTACAGTGTGTTCGGTTATTCATGCTTTTACTGTTATACACAGTAGCACACAAGACACCACACTCCAACCATCTCACAAATCAGGCATTGTAACTGCACACAATAGTTTGGGAAAATCTGGTAGCACATAAAAACCCTAGATAGAGCTCGGAAAAAAGCGGCCCTTTGACAAGAACGTAAGATAGCGAGAACCGTAGGAATAAAACAATCCGATTTAATCGGGGCCAAAAGACATTTTTAACTTCAGGAAATATAACGTTTCAATTTGTCAAAGCTTCCGCAGGGTGCTGGATTGTATCTCCGGAATAAAGGAGGAAGACCTTGTTATGTCTCTGAAAGTCATTGTGACTTCAAGCCTTTTTCAGTTGTAAAGGGAGCGTTCAGGGTTTTGGCAGTGAAATGAGCCCTTTATCTAAGTTCCCATGACAGTTACGTCCCTGCATGCTGTGAACCAATAAGCCGGTTGTTTCCGGAACCACCCACGTGCCGTCTATGTTCCCACAGATGTCCAGTGTCTGTGCTTAGCATAGTTGAGAGCACTAGCAGAGGCACAACAACAATGGTATCCACAGGAAAAATATTGGAAAAATGTTGAACTGTCCCTTTAAGATAGCCGACTTAATAGAGGCGCGGCCTTGTGATGGAGGGAACAGAAAGAGCCACATTATCCCGTGTGAAACTTCATTAAGCTAAAAGGAGGGTCAAATTAGCGATTTGGAGTTGGTGTGTGCGTGTGTGTATGTGTGTGAGCGGGTGTGTGAGTGTGTGGGTACGTGTGTCTGTTGATGTCTGTGCGCGCGTGCGTGTGTGTGTGTGTGTGTGTGTGTCTTCTGTTGACATTTGTGTGCTGTAAAGATATTTCTCATATTTCTGCTCTTTAAGGATCTTCAGGAACACTTAGGTTTATGGTTAGAGTTATGGTTATGGTTAAGTTTATGGTTAGAGTTATGGTTATGGTTATGTTTAGGGTTATGGTAAGGTATAGGCTATTGGTTGGGGTTAGGGTTAGGGTTATGGTTAGGTTTATGGTTATGGTTAGGTTTATGGTTAGAGTTATGGTTATGGTTAAGTTTAGGGTTATGGTTAGGTATAGGCTATTGGTTGGGGTTAGGGTTAGGTTTATGGTTAGGTTTATGGTTATGGTTAGGGTAAAAAAACAAACTATATATAGTTCAGGACTTTCACATGAAAAGCACTGGTTTTGTGCAAATCCAGGCTCTGGGAGGTGAAGTACGGACCAAGACACAACAAAACAGTTTCTAAAATTGAGTTATTTAATGAATGGTCTTCCATATCGTTCTGCATTCCAGGGTACATCAACACATCAGTTCAAACACATTAAAGCAGAACACACACACACATTACACGCCCTCAGAAACAACAGGACAAATACTGTCACGTCGTAGATGGAGGACTTATCAAGTTGCTTTCCCTTCAGTTCATCAGTTCAGACCAGTTCCCTGTGGATTCATTAGAACAGTTTTAGAGGCTTGAGTACATAGCTTGTCTCTACGCACGCACGCACACACACATACACACACACACACACACACACCAGGGTCCCACAGTACTGTGCTCTCAAGTGTGGCTGCACATTTTAATAGACATTGTGCAAGGTTTTTATAGAGTATCCAAGGACACAGATCTTCCTTCTCTCTAGTGTATTTATAGAAAACGCTGGCAGTTATTTAGTGTGTGTGTGTGTGTGTGTGTGTGTGTGTGTGTGTGTGTGTGTGTGTGTGTGTGTGTGTGTCTGTGTGTGTGTGTGTGGAGGTACAGTGTTAGATCTCAAAATGCAGGGCGCTGGAGACAGAGGGACATTGGTATTCAAAGAATCATCTCACAGTTTTCAGTGCTGATACACTAATCATGTCTTCTCAGGTTTCAACTCACATTAATCTGCTTTTCTCCATTTCTCTCCTCTCATCTTTCTCCCGTTTCTCCTTTCCTGTCTGGTGCTCTTATCCCCTCTACTGCTCCCTTCCTCCTTTCCTCCTATCCATTCGTACCTCGCTCTCACTTCCTGTGGCTCTCACTTCATGTGGCTCTCACTTCCTGGAAACGGACCTGAACATAACTTGTCTGAAAGCGACACGTGGACAATGTTAAGAACCTGGTTACTGGCTACTTCTCAATTCCCATCCACCACCATCGCTTGACTTGTCCGTCAGCTCAGCGCACACGCTAGTGACGAGAACTGACATGTTACGTTAATGATTATGTAAAAACAAGGCTTTTGTTCATTCCGCATCGGCCTCTCTCTGTCTCGCTGCATAAAAAGCTCCATGCTTGCAGTGCCTGGTTTCACCCCGGACCAGGAGCTGATCCCAGAGCATTGTGGTATATATCCATGTGTAGTGTTGTGTTAATCTCAGTGTGCCTAATCACAGATGACGCAGCTTATTTACCCTGGAAAAAATGCAATCCCGTTATGTGTCTGGAAAGGTTCAAAAGTTTCCCGTTCTTCACGCGAGAGGGGATTAGAAACAACCTTTTTTAGCGTGACTGTGCAGCTCTGGTTTTCTGTGGTTGACTTGCTGTGCTTAATGGAGTATTGTAGGTTTTAGTGTGTTAGACCTCGATTTCCACTTTCTTTTACTGCTGAAGCGTCGTTCGGACAGTTGTTTTGGTCAAAGTTCCATCTCAGAGGTTTTTTTGGCTGACTAGTTGCCTGCATGAGCCATAAACAGCAGTGGGTGGACTCCCATTGGTTTCTGTCTTTCAGTTCAGTGTGTGTGTGTGTGTGTGTGTGTGTGTGTGCGTCCGAGGGTTTGTAGAAACGTACATAGATTTAAATAGGCAGAGGGGGACTAAAATGTAGAGAGAAACAGGGAGATGTCTGCGTAATGTCTGATGTTTGTTGTCTAATGTCTGATGTCTGATGTCTAATATCTGCTGTCTGATGTCTGCTGTCTGATGTCTGCTGTCTGATGTCTGCTGTCTGATGTCTGCTGATGTCTGATGTCCACGTCCTCTGTCCTCAGTGACAGTTTCCTCAAGCCCATTCTTATGGGATTTCTACTCTCCGTCTTTCCTTCATGCATTTGTGATCATAGACTGACAGATTGATTCACTTCTTTGTGTGAGTGTTTGTGTGTGTGTGTGTTTGTGTTTGTTTGTGTGTGTGTGTGTTTGTGTGTGTCTTTGCTTGAAGGTGTTTGTGTGTGTGTGTGTGTGTGTGTGTGTGTGTGTGTGTGTGTGTGTGTGTGTGTGTGTGTGTGTGTGTGTGTGTGTGTGTGTTTGTGTGTGTGTAAGCTGTACAGGTGATAGGCGATCTGGCCATTGATCCTATCCCAAACATACTGTAATTACCTGTTGTCAGTGGCTGTGGTTCACCCACCTCCCCGCCCCCCACACACACACACACGCACGCATACTGGCACACGCTACTGTGTCTGTCTCCAACCATAACAATGGCTAGCTATTGGCATCCGTTATCATCTCATCATACAAATACACGAAAAAAGCTGACAGGGTTAAGAGTCAATGCAAAACACCAGGACCGGAGATTGCAGAGAGCAATTAATGAGCTGGTGAAAATAATAGATGCAGTCCGCTCTGTTGGTGGGGTCATCAAGAGAAATGTTTATGCTTTATATTTACAGACTTGTTCAGATTTATCGTCGACCACCAAATGTCTGACAGGAGTTGTGCATCATCTAGAAGATGCTGTATGTCTTTAAGAGTTAGAAACAGCACATTAGACCACTGTGGTTTTCTTGTTTAGATTGGGGGAAGTTATCTCAGAAATACTGTTGTGCTTTAGGTTAAAAATATATATTTTAAAAGAAACACTTTAATCTAATCCAAGGCCTCTGGGTGGTGTAACGTGGGTGTAACAGTACCTCTGGGTGGTGTAATGTGGGTGTTACAGTACCTCTGGGTGGTGTAATGTGGGTGTTACAGTACCTCTGGGTGGTGTAATGTGGGTGTTACAGTACCTCTGGGTGGTGTAATGTGGGTCTCACAGTACCTCTGGGTGGTGTAATGTGGGTGTTACAGTAGCTCTGGGTGGTGTAATGTGGGTGTTACAGTAAACTTTCCAAGATTATTTCTTCTTTTCTGACAAGCAATTATTGTGCAAACTCGTGTGTGTGTGTGTGTGTGTGTGTGTGTCTGTGTGTGTGTGTGAATCTACCATCTATCCGCGAGTGTGTAGTGTGAATACAATGTATGTGTTGATGCTGTGTGTTTTTTAAATGTTTTGTGTGTGTGTTTATTCACCACTGGCGTTCCAGAATAACATGTGTTCTAAGGGGAAGACTCCCTACATAAAATATATCCTGTCTCTCCTCTCTGTCACCTTACATCTCTCTGCTCTGTTGTTGCTCGTTTCTCACTCTCTTCGTCTGTGTCTGTGTGTGTTGTGTGTGTGTGTGTGTGTCTCCCAATGGCAGACAGGCTGAAAGACATATTCACAGAACAATAATCTGTCACTCCTGCCTGTCAAATCTTCTATTCAGTGTAAAAGTACTCCTCTCACATTTGAGATGCTCTTCTAACTCTCTCTATCTCACACTCTCACCCTGTCTGTCTGTCTGTCTGGAAACATATGCTTACTTTATTACAGGTTTTATGTCCAGACAAGATATCAAAAAGTGTCTACCAGCTATTTAGTTTGGACAACAGAAATGGCCAGTTTTCAGGTCTCTCTAAAAAGCCATCAGAAAGTCGGAACTCATTCATGTTACTCAGCTAATATGACCGGGACTTTGCCAGGAATCCTGGGACCCGTGACAGAATATATGCCCATCTCTGACACAACCAGTCAGCCGTGGTGAGTTCCTACTGACAGTGGTCCTGGTCAGCAGTGGTGAGTACCTACTGACAGTTGTCCCGGTCAGCAGTGGTGAGTACCTACTGACAGTGGTCCTGGTCAGTAGTGGTGAGTACCTACTGACAGTGGTCCCGGTCAGCAGTGGTGAGTACCTACTGACAGTGGTCCTGGTCAGTAGTGGTGAGTACCTACTGACAGTGGTCCCGGTCAGCAGTGGTGAGTACCTACTGACAGTGGTCCTGGTCAGCAGTGGTGAGTACCTACTGACAGTGGTCCTGGTCAGCAGTGGTGAGTACCTACTGACAGTGGTCCTGGTCATCAGTGGTGAGTACCTAGCAACAGTGGTCCTGGTCAGCAGTGGTGAGTACCTACTGACAGTGGTCCTGGTCAGCAGTGGTGAGTACCTACTGACAGTGGTCCTGGTCAGCAGTGGTGAGTACCTACTGACAGTGGTCCTGGTCATCAGTGGTGAGTACCTAGCAACAGTGGTCCTGGTCAGCAGTGGTGAGTACCTACTGACAGTTGTCCTGGTCAGCAGTGGTGAGTACCTACTGACAGTGGTCCTGGTCATCAGTGGTGAGTACCTAGCAACAGTGGTCCTGGTCAGCAGTGGTGAGTACCTACAGACAGTGGTCCCGGTCAGCAGTGGTTAGTACCTACAGACAGTGGTCCTGGTCAGCAGTGGTGAGTACCTAGCAACAGTGGTCCTGGTCAGCAGTGGTGAGTACCTACTGACAGTGGTCCTGGTTAGCAGTGGTGAGTACCTACTGACAGTGGTCCTGGTCAGCAGTGGTGAGTACCTACTGACAGTTGTCCTGGTCAGCAGTGGTGAGTACCTACTGACAGTGGTCCCAGTCAGCAGTGGTGAGTACCTACTGACAGTTGTCCCGGTCAGCAGTGGTGAGTACCTACTGACAGTGGTCCTGGTCAGTAGTGGTGAGTACCTACTGACTGTGGTCCCGGTCAGCAGTGGTGAGTACCTACTGACAGTGGTCCTGGTCAGTAGTGGTGAGTACCTACTGACAGTGGTCCTGGTCAACAGTGGTGAGTACCTACTGACAGTGGTCCCGGGCAGCAGTGGTGAGTACCTACTGACAGTTGTCCCGGTCAGCAGTGGTGAGTACCTACTGACAGTGGTCCTGGTCAGTAGTGGTGAGTACCTACTGACAGTTGTCCCGGTCAGCAGTGGTGAGTACCTACTGACAGTGGTCCTGGCAGGAGCAGACCACCACCCGGTGACATGGTGAGATGTTGTTGATGCACGGTGGGTAATGAAGACTATCTCATCTGGTCCATGCTGACAGAAGGTCTACATCTGGTCCATGCTGACAGAAGGTCTACTGTGGCACAAGTCACTGACAGTCTTCTTGATGGTTACTTGAAGAATGTGTCACAACACAGAGTGCATCACAGCCAGCTGCCTTAGGATTTTACGCTGCTATATTATTGAGCCGCGGGGAGTTGGGAACTAGGGTGTCTTTTCCTTGTGTCTTGAAGAAGATGAGACCATGGACCCCACTGTTGGACTACCAAGGCCTAAGGGTGTCTAGCTAACACTTCCTAAAGCCCTCCTGGTTGTGTCGCAGGGGCCAAGTAGCTCACGATACTCAGTCTCAACTTAGCCTGCCTGTCAACCTGCAAAAAAACCTGTTGTGCCATCAGCAGCAGCAGAGAACTGCACTTTCTCAAGACAATGACGATATCAGTATCAAATGTTCAATTGAATGTTTTTAAAAGAAGATTTCGCCAGGGCATTCATTAAAAAAGATTGTACAGTTTTAATTACAAAAGATTGTAATATTTATGTAATGGTCCGAAATGCTTGAGGGATGAACAGCCTGTAATCTCACTTTCATTGACACATTATTATGTGTGCTTGACAATGGTCAAGCTCGCATATTGATATCTCACGTATATATTATTATTATATCACTTTTTGACAACCCCATCTCCTCCCACAGTTTTTGTATCATAGACCTTCTGTCAGTCCGGGACCCGTGCTCTGCAATAGAAATGTTTTACTTTTTGAACCTACCAATCTACGCACAATATCCATACTGCCAAAGCACAAGAAAGCATTTGGAAATGTTTGAATATTAATAAAATAAATAAAATATTGCATTATTGCAAGTATCCTAAGTATTCAGATTGCTATTGTCAACAGGAGTGGCAAAAATAGAGAGTGTCTCAAATGGTACCTAGATCCTTACAGGCCTTGGTCAATCATCCTGCATTACATTGGGGATAAAGCGCAAATTTAGACTGTGTTTTTATGGTCTTAACATGGACGGAGACATATTTCTTGAGGATGCTTATTTCTCCATTATGATGTCATCGAAAACATTCTACTGGAATGTTAACGCCCCATTAGGAATTAAACTGAATATCAAGGTGATTACATCATAATGGGCTTTTGGGTATAAAAAGCCTGAACAACTGTTTAATATTTATCATTATAACTCAACTATCGCTCAAGCAACAACGAATTTCTGGATAACCTGCGAACACTCTAAGCTTTTACCTTTGGATATAATTATGGATGGACATTGTCAATCACCCCTGATATCACCTGCGGGGGACCCAACTTGGGTGGCCCCCAGAGCAAGACCAGATGGCAGCCAAAACCACCAAGGCACCAGTACCAGCGAGGTCGCGCCCAGGCAGGCCAACAAGCCCCTCTACAAGAGGCTGAAAGGGTACTTTGGTAGGAAGAAGAGCTGCACCATGGTGGAGGAAATCTCAGCTGTGGAGAGACAGACCATGGTGGAGGAAATCTCAGCTGTGGAGAGACAGACCATGGTGGAGGAGATCTCAGCTGTGGAGAGACAGACCATGGTGGAGGAGATCTCATCCTGTGCTAGTAACAACGTGGACCTCCCATCTGTCACCAAAGCCACTTTGTTGAACCCTAGAGCTGGATCCGGTGGCAGGCGGCAGGTTTTTGTTAACCCCTTTACCAAAGGCCGTCGTTCCTGGATGAAAATCCGTCTCCAAAGGTGTTGGGATGATGTTCGCCAGCTCATAAGGCCACAGAAGATGGGGAGAATTGGACCTGTTAAGCACTGGAACAAGGTGGTCCTCACACCGACCCTCGACACCATCCTGGAGGAGGAGACTCCTGAGGAGGCTGAACAGGCCAGGAAGACAGAGAAGGATGACAGGTACTTCCTCCTGGCCGAAGACGACACCTGCTGGTCCACCTTCCTTTATTGCCTCAGACTGCTGTGGGAATCTTTTGGAATTTGTTGAATTTACAAGTAAGTGTGGTGGACATTTGAATCTGAGAACCAAAGTATGATGTTTGGATATTAACAATATATTATATTAAGTTGGCAGTTATGTGATTTTATATTATATTATTAGTATCAGTTAGTATGCTATGACCTGGTCAATGAGTAAGTAATTAACAGAGCATAGGGCTGTTGATTTGTTTGAGATAGTAGCTTGACCAGAGGATATGAAATGAGATATGAAACAGATAGGGTGACTGCCTCTTTCCTATACAGACAGAGGAGGAAGATGAGACCAGTGACTGCCGCTTCCCCTTCCAGACAGAGGAAGACAAGACCAGTGACTGCCGCTTCCCCTTACAGACAGAGGAAGACAAGACCAGTGACTGCCGCTTCCTCTTCCAGACAGAGGAGGAAGATGAGACCAGTGACTGCCGCTTCCCCTTCCAGACAAAGGAGGAAGACTGGACCAGTGACTGCCGCTTCCCTTTCCTACTGGAATTTGTTGAATTTACAAGTAGGTATGGTAGAAATGTAAAACTGAGAACATAAGTATGATGTTTAGATATTAATATTATATTATATTAAGTTTGCAGTTATGTGATTTTATAATCATTTTAATATTAGTATCAGTTAGTATTCTATGACCTGGTCAATGAGTAAGTAATTAACAGAGCATAGGGCTGTTGATTTGTTTGAGATAGTAGCTTGACCAGAGGATGACCAGGTATATGAAATAGAGATATGAAACAGATAGGGTGACTGCCTTTTCCCCTTACAGACAGAGGAGGAAGACGAGACCAGTGACTGCCGCTTCCCCTTCCAGACAGAGGAGGAAGACTGGACCAGTGACTGCCGTTTCCTCTTCCCACATTTCCTCAGACTGCTGTGGAACTCATTTCGAATTTGTTGAATTTACAAGTAGGTGTGGTGGAAATTTAAAAATGAGAACATAAGTATGATGTTTGGATATTATCATTGTTTTATATTAAGTTTGCAATTATGTGATTTTATATTCATTTTAATATTAGTATCAGTTAGTATGCTATGACCTGGTCAATGAGTATGTAATTAACAGAGCATAGGGCTGTTGGTTTGTTTGAGATTGGAATTTGACCAGAGAATGACCAGGCATGTGTTCTTTGTTAAATGTTTAAGTGAGTAATATGAGTAAGGGGAGTGGCCAGTGTAAGTAAGTAATATGAGTAAGGGGAGTGGCCAGTGTAAGTGAGTAATATGAGTAAGGGGAGTGGCCAGTGTAAGTGAGTAATATGAGTAAGGGGAGTGGCCAGTGTAAGTGAGTAATATGAGTAAGGGGAGTGACCAGTGTAAGTGAGTAATATGAGTAAGGGGAGTGGCCTTGATAGAACTTCTGACTCAAAACCAATATATTTTTCCTTAACATAGGAGGAGGAGACTGGCCTGAGGTGAAACCCTTTGGAGACGTATGACTGGCCTAAGGGGGAGCTGGTTCCTCCAATGGGATACCCGCACATACTTATAACTGTCCTGATGGAAAGCTGGTTTCTCCACTGCGATAACAGAAGAAAATTATGACTGGCCTGAGGGGAGGCTGGTTCCTCCATTGGGATACCAGCACCGACTTATGACTGGCCAGAGCGAGAGCTGGTTCTTCCATTGGGATACCAGCACAGACTTATGACTGGCATGAGGGGGAGCTCTGGCCAGCCAACTCCTGGCCTGTGTCCCTGGGGCCACTGGTTGTGCTGCTGACGGAGCAGCTGATGCTACCAGAGTTTCGTCCTCCAATCTGCCAAACCCACCAACCCTACTGGTCGTCCTGGACTATTTGATTTTTAAGATGCTCGCACATTGCTTGCTTGCCCTGTATTATATTAACTGTCATAAGTTCACCCAGCACAGCCAGAAGAGGACTGGTCACCCCTCAGACCCTGGTTCCTCTCTAGGTTTCTTCCTAAATTTGACCTTCAGGGAGTTTTTCCTAGCCACTGTGTATCAACTTGTTCAATCTTTTTGGATTACAAAGAAATAAAATCTTAAAAGGTTTACATTCTTGTATTTATTTAAATGCTAAGCTGTCAACTGTTTTCTCAAAAAACATATTTATAGTCTTGGTGTTGATGCATGTAATGAATTTAATTATTTCCATCTTTATTTGTTTGTCTGTTACATTTCTGAGTCTCTGACCATTGGCGGTCAGTGTCTGAGCCACTTCTTCCTGGGGTACCTGAGCTACTTTCTAGTATGTGGACACATTTCATGTAATAAAAAAATTAAAAACAACAATATTTAGTCTTGCTACCTAGCAAGCTAAGCATCATTGAAAAATACTCAGCGTAATAATCAGTAAAATGTAGACTATTTTCTCATTTGGATGGCACCTGAAGAAGAGACAAAGGATTGCTTAGCACTCTACAGCCGTCAAAGTACTCGCAGTAAGGGTTCGTTTTACAGTATGTGCAATCTAATTAAATCATATTCAGATTAATAATCAATAGTGATCAGATTTAACCAGTATGTTTAATCAGTGTAGTTTTAAGATATATTCAAATCAATAATCAATAATGATCAGATTTCGTATTCAATTCAAAATCCTCCTGCTCACTTTTAAATCTCTACACAGTTTAGCTCCCCCCTATCTTAGCAACCTGATCCATCCCTACAAACCGACACGCTCACTAAGATCCTCTGACTCTAGCCTTCTTGTAGTCCCTAAGCACCGGCTAGCTTCCATGGGGGCTAGATCGTTCAGTGTTGTTGCACCAACACTGTGGAACTCTCTCCCTCAATCACTCCGCCATGTCTGTACTCTATCTGAATTCAAATCCTTACTCAAAACCCACTTATTCTCTAAGTGTTATTTGTAAGTTTGTATTTAACTGTTGTTGTCCTTCTGTGTATTTTTGGTGGTAATGTTTGTTATTACTGCTTACTGTTTTATGTCCTGAATTGTAAAGCGTCCTTGAGCCCTGGAAAGGCGCTATATAAATAAAACGTATTATTATTATTATTATTAGATTTACAGAGTATGTTTAATTAGTATAGTTCTAAGCTATATTCGAATCAATAATCAATAATGATCTGACTTACACAGTATGTGTAAAAGGTTTTGAGTCCATGTAGAGTTTCTTTACATATTGTTTCAGTTGTCCCCTAGGTCATAAAATTCAAGCAAAAAAATATATATATTTGATATTGTGCCCCCTGAATATCAAACTCACTCCCACAGCTTTTTAGTTAATTACGTTATTTAAATTTGCACATTCTTATGAACAATATGTTTTTTAAAGACTTTTAAATAAGACAAAATTTATTGTTTTTTTCGACATTGGTATTTAATCCCTGTGCTAACTTGATGTTGGCACTGGATATCAGTAAACAGCCGCAAGCACACATCATCACAATTTCAGCTGAAATTGTAACCTCTCCAGTTTTTATTGATTTTTTTTCCCAGGGTCCAAATGACCAGATTACCTGGCAGTTCCGTAAAACAATTATTTCATGACTGGTCACTTACAGGAAAGTTCTGATGAAAAACATTACAACCTCTCATTCCTCTACAATCTCCCATTCCTCTACAACCTCACATTCCTCTACAATCTCCCATTCCTCTACAATCTCCCATTCCTCTACAATCTCCCATTCCTCTACAATCTCCCATTCCTCTATAACTTCCCATTCCTCTACAATGTCCCATTCCTCTACAATGTCCCAATCTCCCATTCCTCTACAATCACCCATTCCTCTACAATCTCCCATTCCTCTACAATCACCCATTCCTCTACAATCACCCATTCCTCTACAATCTCCCATTCCTCTACAATCTCCCAATCTCCCATTCCTCTACAATCACCCATTCCTCTACAATCTCCCATTCCTCTACAATCACCCATTCCTCTACAATCACCCATTCCTCTACAATCTCCCATTCCTCTACAATCTCCCAATCTCCCATTCCTCTACAATCACCCATTCCTCTACAATCTCCCATTCCTCTACAATCACCCATTCCTCTACAATCACCCATTCCTCTACAATCTCCCATTCCTCTACAATCACCCATTCCTCTACAATCTCCCATTCCTCTACAATCTCCCAATTCTCAACAATCTCCCATTCCTCTACAATCTCCCATTCCTCTACAACCTAACATCCCTCTACAATCTCCCATTCCTCTACAATCTCCCATTCCTCTACAATCTCCCATTCCTCTACAATCTCCCATTCTTCTTTACTATGTTCCTTGGATTCACCCATCAGCTATTAACCGTTTGCATTGACTAGGCACCAAGTGACTGGCTGGTGACGATTCTCCGGCTCCCACTTTGTCCAGTCCTCTGCGTTGATCCCAAACAACATCTGAGCTCAGGATTTCCATTACGAGACACGTTCCATGAAGCGCTATGGATCGGATTTCTGATGACATTGAAGTGGGTTCAAATTGAAATTGTCCACGGTGTGTGACAGATGACACGAGTGCTAATGTTTTTTTACTTGTTCTCAGTGGTTTACAGTCAACAAGTCATTTTGTTGGTAAACAACAGCGACCGGTTGATGTAGAAGCCAATTTTGAGAGGGGACAGGGGACCCAGACAGGACAGATGAAGGCCAGCTCTATAAGACTTGGCTCGTGCAGCCAAACATACGATACAGAAGGACTAGATACATAAGATACGGGAGAGCTAGATATATATGACACAGAAGGTCTAGATGTATACGATACAGAAGGGCTCGATATATACAATATAGAATAGCCAGACATACAAACCAACAGAGCCAGACTTACAAAACAGAAGCGCTTCTGTCTTACCACCTGTGTCCTGTTCTGTCTTACCACCTGTATCCTGTTCTGTCTTACCACCTGTGTCCTGTTCTGTCTTACCAGCTGTGTCCTGTTCTGTCTTACCACCTGTATCCTGTTCTGTCTTACCACCTGTATCCTGTTCTGTCTTACCATCTGTGTCCTGTTCGGTCTGTGTCTCGTATGGTCTTCATCACTTGCAAATTCCGTTTTCCTAGTTTTTTGTGTCTTGGTCGATCATTGTTTCATGTTACATGTGTTCTTCCTGGGTTTTCGTGTAATTTCTTTTTTACTAAAACGTCATATATTTATATACCTCTGTGCCTGTTTCATCCACAACGTCAATTTGTCAATGAATTCAGATTTTTTTCTGATACATTTTGCAGCTGGTGTACATACTTTTTCACATGACTGTATGCTAAAATAATGCACTCCCTCTAACTGTTATTTTCAGCCTGTATTCTACCTCAGGGTTTTGAATATGTATGAGGAGATCCGGGCAAGTAAGCATTCTTCACACAAACACACAAGCGCACACACACACGCATAAACAAGCACACACACACACACACACACACACACACACACACGCACACTTCTTAGAAAGAAACATAGAATCTAGCCAGAAGTTTAAATCTTGGTTGTGTCATGCTAACAGTGGTTGTTGAACTCACACAGGGAGGTGTAAATCAAGCTCACAAGAGTTAAGAATTAGTAATAGTAGTAAAACATGGACAATTATGGAGCGTGAGGACATTTAGACGGTCCTCACTGTGGCAAGAAGATTTATGTAGTGTTGGGTTAGGTTTAGGGTCAGGCATTAATTGAAAGTTAAGTTCAGGGACAATGTTATGGTTATTGAGGAAAAGGTCAGGGATAGGTTAAGTTTGGGGTTATATTAAGGTTTAGTTAGTTTTAGTGAAACCAACATGAGTCTGTCCTTTTTGAGTCCTGCATGTTTGTGTGCATGTGTGATTGTGTGTGTGTGTGTGTGTGTGTGTGTGTGTGTGTGTGTGTGTGTGTGTGTGTGCATGTGTGTTTGTGTGCATGTATGTGTGTGTGTGTTTGTGTGTGTGTGTGTTTTTGTGTGTGTGTTTGTGTGTGTGTGTGTGTGTGTGTGTGTGTGTTTGGCTCTGTCTGAGGAGAGGTCTTTCTGTGTGTTTTTTCATACAGGAGGCTTAGATTGAGCTGGTATAGCAGAGTTTACAAGAATAATGATCTGTGTTGATCTGCTGTAAACACCTATGTGTTTGTGTGTGTGAATTTGTGTGTGTGTTTGTGTGAGTTTGTGTGTGTTTGTGTGTAACTCCACAGCACGTAAATAATTATGACGTAAATCAATAGGTAGATAAACACCGGGAGATGAAAACAGCAAAGTATTGAACTTTGGCATTGGCAATATCAGATGAAACAGATAAGCTGTATGTGATTAAACTAGAGCTAAAGACAGGGGCCAGGAAGGTGTGGAGGGATGAATACGTGTTGACGGATGAATACATGTGGAGGGATGAATACGTGTGGAGGGATGAATACATGTGGAGGGATGAATAGGTGTTGACGGATGAATACATGTGGAGGGATGAATACGTGTTGACGGATGAATACATGTGGAGGGATGAATACATGTGGAGGGATGATTACATGTGGAGGGATGATTACATGTGGAGGGATGAATACATGTTGACGGATGATTACATGTGGATGGATGAATACGTGTGGAGGGATGAATACATGTGGAGGGATGAATACGTGTTGACGGATGAATACATGTGGAGGGATGAATACGTGTTGACGGATGAATACATGTGGAGGGATGATTACATGTGGAGGGATGAATACGTGTTGAGGGATGATTACATGTGGAGGGATGAATACATGTGGAGGGATGAATACGTGTTGAGGGATGATTACATGTGGAGGGATGAATACGTGTTGACGGATGATTACATGTGGATGGATGAATACGTGTGGAGGGATGAATACATGTGGAGGGATGAATACGTGTTGACGGATGAATACATGTGGAGGGATGAATACGTGTTGACGGATGAATACATGTAGAGGGATGAATACATGTGGAGGGATGATTACATGTGGAGGGATGATTACATGTGGAGGGATGAATACATGTTGACGGATGATTACATGTGGATGGATGAATACGTGTGGAGGGATGAATACATGTGGAGGGATGAATACATGTGGAGGGATGAATACGTGTTGACGGATGAATACATGTGGAGGGATGATTACATGTGGAGGGATGAATACGTGTTGAGGGATGATTACATGTGGAGGGATGAATACATGTGGAGGGATGAATACGTGTTGAGGGATGATTACATGTGGAGGGATGAATACGTGTTGACGGATGAATACGTGTGGAGGGATGATTACATGTGGAGGGATGAATACGTGTGGACGGATGAATACGTGTTGACGGATGAATACATGTGGAGGGATGAGTACGTGTGGAGGGATGAATACATGTGGAGGGATGAATACGTGTGGAGGGATGAATACGTGTGGAGGGATGAATACGTGTGGGGGATGAATACATGTGGAGGGATGAATACGTGTGGAGGGATGAATACGTGTTGAGGGATGAATACGTGTGGAGGGATGAATACGTGTGGAGAGATGATTACATGTGGAGGGATGATTACATGTGGAGGGATGAATACGTGTGGACGGATGAATACGTGTTGACGGATGAATACATGTGGAGGGATGAGTACGTGTGGAGGGATGAATACGTGTTGACGGATGAATACGTGTGGAGGGATGAATACGTGTTGACGGATGAATACATGTGGAGGGATGAATACGTGTGGAGGGATGAATACGTGTGGAGGGATGAATACGTGTGGGGGATGAATACATGTGGAGGGATGAATACGTGTGGAGGGATGAATACGTGTTGAGGGATGAATACGTGTGGAGGGATGAATACGTGTGGAGAGATGATTACATGTGGAGGGATGAATACGTGTGGAGGGATGAATACGTGTTGAGGGATGATTACATGTGGAGGGATGAATACGTGTTGACGGATGATTACATGTGGAGGGATGAATACATGTGGAGGGATGATTACATGTGGAGGGATGATTACATGTGGAGGGATGAATACATGTTGACGGATGATTACATGTGGATGGATGAATACGTGTTGAGTGATGATTACGTGTTGACGGATGAATTGATTTCTCAATTGCCCATGATGATGATGTTTGTAAAGGAGGTGAGTTTACAGGTGTCACTCGGCCATTAGCATAGCTAACGTTATTTATTTTAACCAGCTGCTGGTATTTCACCATTTCAACCAAAGTCTGACAAATAAATGCTTCTGTCGTAGTAATAAAACGGTGTGGGTGTATGCAAAACCACGTTTTTTTTTACATGTTTGGATGTCGGCAGGTAAGTGCGTCTGTGTACGGTATTATTTCATAGCCCGCTCAACAAGGACATCACATTGCAGACAGCTGGGATAATTAGTTTAAAACATAACGTTGCATTTAACGTTGAGTTCTGTGGCTAAGATACGGATTAGGTTGCGATATCATATTTATTTCCGGGACCAATTAATTCCCCGGTCTTCGTTTAGATAGCTGAGTTAGATGTGTGCCTGTGTTGGCAGTCCTTAGGAGGAAACACGTAAACGCCACCACATGAATCCATTGGATCTGTTTCCCTGCTCGTTACTCTGCCCTCAATGCTAAAGCAGGCCAAGGAACACTGATGTGTCTGTCATCACTCTCCCTCCTGTATCTGCTGTCTTCTGCCTCTCCGTTCATCTCCCTCCACTTTTCTTTTCTTTCCCCAGCTCCCGGGGAAAACAGGGAGATATGAACTCGGCGCCAGTGGAACAGAACATGTACACATGAACACGTACGCATGAATATTCACCCAGCGACGCCCGTGTCACACAGACGTGGGTGAGTTCCGTTGCTTTCTTGTCTTCCGGGCCTCGGGCTCAGATCCATGTGCGTCTGTCTGTCTGCGTAATTGCGGTTCCTTTTCACGTAATCACTTTGTCCCTCGTTTAACGTCTCCTCCAATGGCGGTCAATCATTCCGCCCCTTTTTCACTCCCCGTTTTCTCGGTGGAAGGTGTTGTTGCTTTCACAGAATCCTGTGTGTTGGCGACAGAACTAGGGCATTAAAGAGGTCAAAAAAGATCCAGTGTGTGTGTGTGTGTGCGTGATGGTGCGTCCCTTCTGAAGAAGAAAAACATCTATGATATTTCGGTCTTCCCGAAGCATGTTTTAATGTGATCACATGTACTGCAGTTAACTTCGCACTACTACTTCTGTGCTTTAACCACTTAAATACCTTGTTCTCCACCCTTAATCATTCGCAGCCCAGAATGATAATGAAGTTTTGTTTTTTTAAGATGTGTGCAGTCCTACGTAGAGTAAATGAGAAAAACATACTAACTTATTTTTGTAAGATATAATAAAAATATTGAATACCTTCAGTTATTGTTCTACGTGTATATTTCTGATCAATTTGATGATTTTTCCCCGAAAACACAGATATTTTAAAATGTCCCTAAACTTATGATTGGTTGTGTCTGCTGTATATAATGATATATTTACATTTACATTTCAACATAGCCACCTTTTGTCTCGATGACAGCCTTACACTTTGGGCTTCCTCTCAACCAGTTTGATGAGGTAGTTACCTGGAATACCTTTCCAACAGCCTGGGAGGCGCCCGGAGGAAGGCTTGTGCTTGCGACAGAACTGTTTGATTCTCTGATCCCTCTGGAATACTGGTGTGGCCCAGACCAGCAGAAGCCAGGTGTTCAAGGCAGACTATATCCAGATACACGGCACCACATGTCACTGGCATGTCGTTTTCCCAGGACTCATTTCCTTATTAAAGGAAGGGGCCGCAGTGGCTCAGTGGGTGAGTTGATTGTCTATCAATCGGAAGGTTGGTGGTTCGATCCCCGGTTCCTTCTGGGAAATTGTCGATGTGTCCATGAGCAAGACACCTAACCCCAGCTGCTCCTGTCGAGCCTGCAGTCACGTTGCATGGTAGACGTGGTCTTCAGTGTATGAATGAATTTAAAGGCCTCGGTCATATTCCTTGTCTGTGCTCGACCACACTGTACTGTACACACGTGTGTATAATGCCTGGTAGACGCGGTCTTCAGTGTATGAATGAATTTAAAGGCCTCGGTCATATTCCTTGTCTGTGCTCGACCACACTGTACTGTACACACGTGTGTATAATGCCGTGTTTCTTCTGTCAGGTGTGTATCTGCATACACGTGATTCAAAACAAACTCATAACTGCGTTGTTTATCCCAAATTCGGCCCATTCCCCAGTTTCTCCCTTATCTCTGTCTTGGCCTGTCTGGGCTCCCAACTCCTCTTTGCCCTGTACGTCTAACATTGAATAAAAAAAGAGAATGCATGCACAACACACACGCTCACGACACTCACTCAACACACACACACACACACACAATGACTAGACATCACACACACACACACACACAATGTCAGGACATCACGCACACAATGCACACAATGACAAGACATCACACACACAATACACATACACATACACATACTGTGACTCACAGACAAACAAAAGAGGAGCCAGCAAACAGTCCACCTCAGCGATATGAGGACACTTCTTTTTAATGTAGTTTATAAACAGCTTTTGAGTCCGGCGTAATTCTATAACCACATACAAAACACATTCACCCAGTGTGAGGAAAGAAGGGGAGGAAGGAAAGAGTGAAGGAAGGAAGGAATGGGGGTGGATAGAGGGAAGGAGTGAGAAAAGAGCAGGCAAAATGGAAATAAAAAGCCTTCCGTTTATCTGAATTTGCTCAGCTTAACAAAGACAGAACGGAAGAAAGAACAATTTAATAGGAAAGGAAAATAAATGTACTGCAGACCCATTCACTTGTTTAAAGGGCAGCAGACAGGAAGTCGGAAGGAAGTCAGCCAGGCAGACAGGAAGTCAGCCAGGCAGACAGACACACAGGACTACGCCAGTTTCCCAGTGGTTACAAAAGTCACCCTTACGACAAACACATGGACACAACGGTCATTTTATAGCGTCACCTCATGGGTTTTACAGCAGCAAAAAAGGTCTGAAGCTGCCGCAAACCCTGACAGCCAACCCTGACAGCCAACCCTGACAGCCAACCCTGACAGCCAACCCTGACAGCCAACCCTGACAGCCAACCCTGACAGACAACCCTGACAGACAACCCTGACAGCCAACCCTGACAGCCAACCCTGACAGCCAACCCTGACAGCCAACCCTGACAGCCAACCCTGACAGCCAACCCTGACAGCCAACCCTGACAGACAACCCTGACAGCCAACCCTGACAGACAACCCTGACAGCCAACCCTGCCAGCCAACCCTGACAGCCAACCCTGACAGCCAACCCTGACAGACAACCCTGACAGCCAACCCTGACAGACAACCCTGACAGACAACCCTGACAGCCAACCCTGACAGCCAACCCTGACAGCCAACCCTGACAGCCAACCCTGACAGACAACCCTGACAGCCAACCCTGACAGACAACTCTGACAGCCAACCCTGACAGCCAACCCTGACAGCCAACCCTGACAGCCAATCCTGACAGCCAACCCTGACTCTGGTGACACGCAGCAAAGTGTCCCGCCCCTGCTCGACTGAGACAAACAAACAAAGATGGCCACTCCTTCATAGGTCCCGCCCCCTGAACTGGATTGTAAGCAGGTGATCTGTTTGAATAAAGGATTTCAGTAAAGGGCTGGAATAAAAACCTGGGTTGAAGCGTAGAAATAGAGTCCATAGAGCTCGGAAAGCTAGACACTAGTGGTCTTATTATGCGAGCCGTTCCAAGCATCCTGATCCCACATGTGTCCGCTCTAAGCCTGCAGTAGCAGCTTTGCCTGGTGATCCGGTTGCCCGGTTACCATTATGCCGTCACCTGTACTTTAACTGGACATTTCTCTTTTTTTGCAAAACTGTACATATGACTAGATATTGCTCTTTTGCACAATTTGATACTTAAACCTGGACATTGCTCATTCTTTTTTTTTCTCTCACACATCTAGACATTGCCCCTTTGCACTTTCGAGATACATATTTCACGATCTGTATTTCCCCAGTACACACGCCAAATAGGCAGGGTCTCGTGACTGTTCGTGTTGTGCGTTACGCGCTGTTCGCTCTGTTTGTGTACGTCTGAAAATGTGTGACCTATCGCTACAGCTGGTGGTCAGAGAAATGTCCTCACGTGTGTAAACAGACTTGAAGAATAAACCTGATTTGAATAATGATTCTAAGTGAAATGGGAAGATCTTTGGACTCTATTTAAATGAAGTCCACTGTCCCACAGCGAGGTGTCAGACAGTGTGAGGAAAAGTAATGTACTGTAAGTGGGTAAAAGGTTGGACAGGGCTGGAGCTGGCACCGTACACCCCAGAACGTGGAGGGGATTTGTTCTGTACTCATCACCTTTTAATGGACAGTCGATGGGGTTCCACGTACTCTTTCAATCATTCCATCAGTCTTGTTCTCTGACGGACGTTTATCTGATGTATGACCATATATGGCAGGCTCTGCTACCAGGTCTGTATGACCATATATGGCAGGCTCTGCTACCAGGTCTGTATGACCATATATGGCAGGCTCTGCTACCAGGTCCGTATGACCATATATGGCAGGCTCTGCTACCAGGTCCGTATGACCATATATGGCAGGCTCTGCTACCAGGTCTGTATGACCATATATGGCAGGCTCTGCTACCAGGTCCGTATGACCATATATGGCAGGCTCTGCTACCAGGTCCGTATGACCATATATGGCAGGCTCTGCTACTAGGTCCGTATGACTATATATGGCAGGCTCTGCTACCAGGTCTGTATGACCATATATGGCAGGCTCTGCTACCAGGTCCGTATGACCATATATGGCAGGCTCTGCTACCAGGTCCGTATGACCATATATGGCAGGCTCTGCTACCAGGTCCGTATGACCATATATGGCAGGCTCTGCTACTAGGTCCGTATGACTATATATGGCAGGCTCTGCTACCAGGTCTGTATGACCATATATGGCAGGCTCTGCTACCAGGTCCGTATGACCATATATGGCAGGCTCTGCTACCAGGTCCGTATGACCATATATGGCAGGCTCTGCTACTAGGTCCGTATGACCATATATGGCAGGCTCTGCTACCAGGTCTGTATGACCATATATGGCAGGCTCTGCTACCAGGTCTGTATGACCATATATGGCAGGCTCTGCTACCAGGTCCGTATGACCATATATGGCAGGCTCTGCTACTAGGTCCGTATGACCATATATGGCAGGCTCTGCTACCAGGTCTGTATGACCATATATGGCAGGCTCTGCTACCAGGTCTGTATGACCATATATGGCAGGCTCTGCTACCAGGTCTGTATGACCATATATGGCAGGCTCTGCTCCCAGCTCTAAGGCTGTGGGGAAAGTCAATTCAATAGATCAATGAAAGGGACCAGCAACCTCCCACTGACCTCATGTGTATCAATTTGCTGTAGGCACTCTAACCTCTACTCACTCGCCCCCTTACTCTCTCTCTGTCTCTCTCTCTATCTCTCCCTAGAAATAGAATGGCTTATTTACTGTACCGTCTCTGTCTTTACCGAAATGCATAAGGGACAGGTTCATATACAACATGCATGTACACACACACACACACACACACACACACACACACACAACACACACACACACACACACACACACACACACACACACACACACACACACACACACACACACACACACACACACACACACACACACACACACACACACACACACACACACACACACACAGCCTTCCTCGCATCTCAGTTCTCTCCCTTTCAAGTCCAGGAGTCTAGCAGACAGACACGGACACACACGTTAACTCTAGAGACTCTAGAAACACGGCATCACAGAACCCAGCAGACCGACATTTTCAGCGATGTTTTTACATTATGGCAAGTTCAGCAAAGTCATTTTGTCCGTCTGCGCCGAGATGTCGCCTCCGGCGGAAGCAGAAGGCGCTCCCTCAAGTCATCGGTTCAGTGGATCAACGACCGTGTCTGACCGACTGTGTCTCCCGCTTACGACACAATCAAAGAGCGTCGGGTGTCCCGTGACGTCCCAAAAGCCGTGTCTGCCGTACGTTACAGGTACACACCCGCACACAGTACACTGGAACACACTCACGCGTGTGCGTGCGTGCGACACCACCCCCCCCTCCCCCCCGACGCACACACTAGTGAGTCCGCTGTTCCTAGACGAGTGTTCGGCACTGTGGGCAAAAAGCACCGGTCTCACCGGAGGATCACGGCCGTGACGGACAGGTGCACAGCCAATAGGAGGACGAGGAAGGTCCCAGTGGAGTGGCACGCTGCGTTACTATTGACTCTCTGGACCCCGCTGGGCGGGCCAACTGAAGTCCTGGGGACACACTTGTTCCTCCTGCGCGGGGAGCCGGAGGAGTCGTATTTAACCTCTCCGGGGTCGTAGTCCTTCTCCTCGCCCTGCACCTCGTTCACCTCCCCCTGTCCGCCCGCCTTGCCCTTGCGCCCCCGGTGGCGGGTGCAGTTCTTGCGGCTACCCTTGGGTGGCCTGGGCGGTGCGGAGGAGATGTAGAGGTCCTCGCTGTGTTGGTCTCCGTGGGGGAGGTGCGGGTGCTGGTGGTGGTTGTGGCGATGGCGGTGGTTCCGGTGGTTCAGTCGGTGGTCCTCCTCTTTCGCGAGGGCCTCGCCCAGTTCGGCCTCCCCCACGCCGCCTCCTCCCCCGGGTTCTCCTGCCGTACAGCTGGGCAGATCTTCCTTTTTCAGGCCCTTCAGGTCCCTGCCCTGGAGCTTAGGGGGCGACACGCATCCCAGGGACGAGGTGGAGCCCCGGAACCTCCGCAGCCAATCCCAGAGAGGCAGGGCCTGGAGATATGAAGGAACCAACCAGATGTGGTTTAATGGAATAATGACCTTAAGAAACAAGTGCCAAGGCTGAAAACCAATCAGTGATGCCCTGTACATATGACACGAAACAAGTGCCAAGGCTGAAAACCAATCAGTGATGCCCTGTATATGACACGAAACAAGAGACAAGGCTGAAAACCAATCAGTGATGCCCTGTATATATGACACGAAACAAGAGACAAGGCTGAAAACCAATCAGTGATGCCCTGTACATATGACACGAAACAAGAGACAAGGCTGAAAACCAATCAGTGATGCCCTGTACATATGACACTTAGGTCCAGTACCAAATGGCCTGATCCATTATCGGCAAAGTGGAGGGTTTGTCTGACATTGGTTTTCAAGCGTCTACGTATCACTACATTGACATTGCGGGGAAGCCAAGTGAATGTGTTCGTCTACGTCTGAGGCGTATTCTGAACCGTGTGTCGTGTTGAACCGCATGTCGGTTGGACCGTGGGTGGAGTTGAACCGTGTGTCGCAGAACCACGTGTGGGGTGAACCATGTCCGACCTTGCAGTCACACTCCCAGGGGTTGTCGTTCAGTCTCAGGTACTCCAGGGCAGGGAGCACGGCCAGACAAGCCCCAGACAGCTCTGCCAGGGAGTTGTTGAACAGGTAGAGGGTGGTGAGGCGACGCAGATCGTGGAATGCCAGACGGTGGACCCACCGAAGGCTGTTCTGGTGCAGTAAGAGACGATCCAGAACTCCCAGTCCCCTGTATAAATGAACACCTCAATCAGTCAGTCGATTAACCAATTAATGAATTAATGGATCAACCCGTATTTGTATAGCAAATGGATTTCGTTAATAGGCGAGAAGGAAGGAGTCTACGAGTAGGAGAAGAGCTCTGGAGCCGTTTAGGAGTCTTTCCAGATGCCAGAGCAGAAAAAGGCTCTGACCTGAACGTGTTCTGGTGCAGGGACCACAGCTTGTTGCCGTGGAGAAAGAGGTGACTGAGGTTCAGCAGGTCAACAAACAGGTCTTCCTCCAGAAACTCCAGCTGGTTATCCTGAGAGAGAGAGAGAGAGGGCCAGAGAAGTGTGTGAGGTGCCGGTGATACTGGACCAGATAAGTTCTGACCCGGTGATACTGGACCAGATAGGTTCTGACCCGGTTCTGATAGGTACAGTATTGTAAACCTAATGACCACCTCATATTTGTTGTGTTCATATACCCGTAATGTCCCTGTTTTACTGCACACAGACATGTAGGCTAACATAGGCCTTAGGCTAGCTGCTAAATGGGTGCTGGTTCGAATCCCTGAGCCGTCTGTGTGCCCTTGAGGAAGGCGAAAATCCCAATATTCAAGGACAACAAGCAAACACACAGCAAAGAAGTTCTCCAAACTGATCCCAGAATATCCATTTAGAGGGAACAGTACGTCGGCGCGCACACAGGGTCATATACCCACAATGCATTGCCTTACCTGTAGATAGAGATACTGCAGGCTACTGAGCCCCTCGAAGACACCCGGCGGTAGACTGAGCAGCCCACAGTGGTACAGGTGCAGGGCGTGCAGCCGGGTGAGGCCCTGGAAGGTGTCCGGAGCCAGGGCCCTGAGGTGCCGGTTGTCCCCCAGATCCAGCTCCTCCAGACGGGTGAATCCGTGGAAGGTGGAGGCCTGGATGTAGGAGATGTTGTTGGAGTAGAGCCAGAGCGTGGCAGTGGTCGGGCTGAAGTGGCCACGGAGCAGACGCTGGATCTTGTTGTTCTAGAGGAGTGACGGAATTAAACAACAGTTCGCACACACGACATGACATTTATACATGTTATTGAGAGAACTTTTTGTTTGTGAGTTGTCAAATGTGTGTCTGAGGTGAGATAATACATTATATATAGAATATGATGTCTAGGCTAATCACACTTTTAAAAGCAGTGTTGGCATGAGGGGATATTTAAATAAAGCTATTTACAGTGGCTATAAAAAGTCTACACCAGGTTATTGGACGGTTTATATTCGTTATTTTTGCTCCTCAAAGATTTCAGTTTGTTTTTCGATTGAACTGTTCACGTTATAGGTCACATTAAATGTGGAAAAAGGTTCTGACATGATTTATCTTTCTCAAATTTGTCCATATAAAAAAACTTGAATTTTAAGGGGCGTGTAGCTTTTTTATATCCAGTGTAACTAAAAGTGTACAATTCCCCCAAATTCCCCAAATATTTCAAATTCAAATATTCCAAACATCCAAGTTACAAAATATTTCCCAGCCAAAGGACGACATATTTGAATCTTCTGGGCAGTTCTGGGATCTGATGAATCAGACTTACTTGAAGGAAGACCCTTTCGCTCTGGGCAGGGATCTCCTCTGGAACTGACAGGAAGTTGTGTGCCTGGCAGGACACTGTACTGGGAGAGGAGTAGCAGATACAGTCTTTGGGACATGACGAGGAGACCTCCAAACATCCACACAGAACCAGCAGCTGGAGCACACCTAGCCCAGTACCACCTGAGACAGAAGAGACAAAAGAGAGGAGAGAAAGAGGACAAAAAGAGAAAGGGAGATAGGATAGAAAGAAGAGAGTAGAGAAAGAGTAAAGAAAGAGGAGAGAAAGAGGACAAAAAGAGAAAGGGAGATAGGATAGAAAGAAGAGAGTAGAGAAAGAGTAAAGAAAGAGGAGAGAAAGAGGACAAAAAGAGAAAGGGAGATAGGATAGAAAGAAGAGAGTAGAGAAAGAGTAAAGAAAGAGGAGAGAAAGAGAGAAAAAGGAAAGAGTAAACTCCGGTAAACCACAGTTCTCCTGGTTTTTGATTCTACATGACTATTAATTGCCTTTGCCTGCACTTAATTGTCTCAGGTCTGTCGCAAATGAAAACCAGAAGTGTTCAATTTCTTTTAGGACCAGAGACCCTTTCGGTTAAAAGCACTACTCGTAGTCCCACCTTAAAAGAGACGTTTCAATTAAGTTTATACTGTCTTACATTACATATTTTTTAGGAGTATAATTTACACAGATGGTTAGAGTCTATTCAGACAGATGGTTATGATATCTACAGACAGGTGTTTAGAGTCTCTACAGACAGGTGTGTGTGTGTGTGTGTGTGTGTGTGTGGGTAAGTGAGACGTGTGTGTGTGTGTGTTGTGAGATTTTTCCAGTGATGACCCATGTTATCAGGCCCCAGTCAGTTCTTGAAGACAAAGAGTTTATGTGTCGGCCATAAAAATAGAGACACCCACGTGAACGGAGGTTTGCAGAGTCATTTATAGTGCACAATATGTGGATGCCTTCAGGGTTGTCTTCACTCTACATCTCTGTTCTACCACAGTTCTCC
>CM055746.1:14119405-14169405 GCA_029465975.1 Dallia pectoralis | reverse complement strand
CTTCAGATATGTGTGGGGGGAGAGGGTTCTGCAGAGTTAGGGTTCTTCAGAGATGTGTGGGAGAGGGTTCTGCAGAGATAGGGTTCTCCAGAGAGGGGTGGGAGAGGGTTCTGCTTATATTGTGTAGATTGCAGTGTAGACGCTCATGAAGGATTTTTGCAGTTATTTTACTAATGGCAAACTGTTTTTTTACATAAAGGGCGTGGCCTAGTTTAAATGATTCCTCAGTTTATTTGATTGATTGTTCCATTGCACATTAATGCACACCAATGCTGGCTAGGTACATTTAGGTCAGGTTTTGAAGTAGGCTTATCATGACTGATGACCATTTAAACATATATTATACATTTAAACATGTATTATACATTTATACATTATACATTTAAACATGTATTATACATTTATACATTATACATTTAAACATGTATTATACATTGTACTAATGTATCCTACCAGCTAGGCTAAGTAACACTGACGATGGGGCTCACTGAATGCTTTTCCATTGGAAAGACACCTGTGAACAGAAAATAACCCAATTTCTACTGTTGAATGATGGTGGAACTATGAACTCTGACAAGTACCTGAACATTTCAGCCCAAAACCTACTTGAACCTACAAGGAGGCTAAAACATATGTAGTAAGAACGGAAAATCCAGCAAGACAAGGCCCTCAAAGCTCAGATAAATCCTCCCAAAATTGGATTGTGTGTTTGGGGTGTGTGTTGGTGTGTTAATGAGGGCAATTACAACTGATTTACGTGAAGATGGGTTAGAACCGTATGGGTCAGACACATGCACAAAGAGACAGGCAGACACACAAAGAGACAAACACACAAAGAGACAGGCAGACACACAAAGAGACAGACACACAAAGAGACAGGCAGACACACAAAGAGACAGACACACAAAGAGACAGGCAGACACACAAAGAGACAATCACACAAAGATACCGACACACTAAGAGACAGGCAGACACACAAAGAGACAGACACACAAAGATACAGACACACAAAGAGACAAACACACAAAGAGACAGGCAGACACACAAAGATACAGACACACAAAGAGACAGACAGACACACAGAGATACAGACACACAAAGATACAGACACACAAAGAGACAAACACACAAAGAGACAGGCAGACACACAAAGATACAGACACACAAAGATACAGACAGACACACAGAGATTGCAGGAAGAATTTCCCAGCTGACTGACCCAGATCGTATAGATCCTCGGCATCTAGGTTTGGTACACACACAGACACACAGACACAGACACAGACACAGACACACACACACACACACACACACACACACACAGAGACACAGACACACACACACACACACACACACACACACACACACACACACACACACACACACACACACACACACACACACACACACACACAGACACACACACAGCATCACTAACATGAAATACTACTGCAAGTCTTTCCCATAAGTGTTACCGTCACCAGATCCTTAATATTCTACAACAGCAACTCTCCACGGAGGCAGAGAGGAATACGAAAAAATAGAGAGTGAAAACAGTTTGAAAAGATGCCCTGTTTACAGAACCCATAATGCCCTGTTTATCTGTAACACGTGCTGCACTACAGAACCAATAATGCTCTGTTTATCTGTAACACGTGCTGCACTACAGAACCCATAATGCCCTGTTTATCTGTAACACGTGCTGCACTACAGAACCCATAATGCCCTGTTTATCTGTAACACGTGCACTGCACTACAGAACCCATAATGCCCTGTTTATCTGTAACACGTGCTGCACTACAGAACCCATAATGCCCAGTTTATCTGTACCACGTGCTGCACTACAGAACCCATAATGCCCTGTTTATCTGTAACACGTGCTGCACTACAGAACCCATAATGCCCTGTTTATCTGTAACACGTGCTGCACTACAGAACCCATAATGCCCTGTTGGTCCAATTCACCATGGAACTTCCAGTCTCCTTCTCCCTCCCTGTCTCCTTCTCCTTCCCTGTCTCCTTCCCTGTCTCCCTCCCTGTCTCCTTCCCTGTCTCCTTCCCTGTCTCCTTCCCTGTCTCCTTCCCTGTCTCCCTCTCATTTCCTGTCTCCTTCTCCTTCCCTGTCTCCCTCCCTGTCTCACTCCCCTCTCCCTCCCTGTCTCCCTCTCCTTCCCTGTCTCCCTCCCTCACGTCGGACTGATGAAGAGAGCGGAGAGATTTTCAGGGTCACTATTGGTCAGTGGACCAGTGTGTAACACAGCAGGGATTTTTCTGATTGGATGATACCAGACATGGGTTTGCTCAATGTGATATCGGCCAATCACATCTCGTCATTAAGCCTGATTGACGGAGGGTGAGGATCGATGACCCTTGTATGCCAATCAACAAGCACCCAGCGGTGTAATGAGAGCGGCACCAGACCCAGTGAGTATGGCCTTGTTACGGAGAGATGGGTCCTGAAAAAGATGACGAACATGATGAATGGATTTGGAAATGGAGAGTCATTTCCTTCCCAATGCGTGACTGTAATGGAGATACCTCCAGTCAAACACACAGAGCCACAGAAAAAACATGAAGCTTAAAATTCCACAATGTGGCATGAGTAAAAGGTCACCAACTGCATTGTAAACATAACAGATATGTATCTGGTTATGTAAATTCCCTTGTCATTTCCACAGCGCTAGAAATAGAATGTTTGAAAATGCTTTAATCATTTTAAAACGTCTGTGTCTGTAACGTTCACTTGGAATGTCTGAAGGATTTTTCTTCATACTCTTGTTAATTTAGCTTTTGGCAGTGTAAATAGTGTTTCACATACCAAAGAGACCCATTTACATCGGAATTCAATTGATTGAGTGGGCAAGAGAGAGTGAAAGAGAGAGAGAGAGAGAGAGAGAGAGAGAGAAAGACAGAAGGGAAAAGGAATAAACAGTGAGATAGAGGGACTGAGAGTGAAAGGAGACTGACAGAAAGGTTGGGAAAGTGAGAGAACTAGGCCAATTCCCTCTCCTGATGAATATTCAAAAAAGAGCCACCACATATTATAATGATTAAAAAACAAGCCACGCCCACTCCTTCCACTACAAAGCTCTCCAATGTCAGGAGTTAAATCGTACAGAAGAGTCCCCGTAGTCAGCTGTTTATGAGATTAACTTCACAAATACCAACCCAATAAAACCTCAGGACAGAACCCAGGCAATCTGGCCCAACCAAACCAATACCAACCCAATAGAACCTCAGGACAGAACCCAGGCAATCTGGCCCAACCAAACCAATACCAACCCAATTAAACCTCAGGACAGAACCCAGACAATCTGGCCCAACCAAACCAATACCAACCCAATAAAACCTCAGGACAGAACCCAGAAAATCTGACCCAAGCAAACCAATACCAACCCAATGAAACCTCAGGACAGAACCCAGACAATCTGACCCAACCAAACCAATACCAACCCAATGAAACCTCAGGACAGAACCCAGACAATCTGGCCCAACCAAACCAATACCAACCCAATGAAACCTCAGGACAGAACCCAGACAATCTGACCCAACCAAAATGCCCTATTAGCGGAAATATATGTAGAATCGTATCACGCCTAAAGAGACAAGCAACTAAATATCCTGTCCACTACTGACGTGTAACTGTCATTGTTGTTTTGTCTTTTGATTTTTGTTTGCCTTTAACTATTTTAATGTGTACTTATGTTTGCTTTGGTAATCGAATGTTGTAACACATTCCACGGCAATAAAGCCATTCAAATTAAATGAAAAGGGTGAGGGAGAAAGGGAAAGAAAAGAGAGAGTGGGGGTGAGGTGGGCCGTGGCAAAAAGGAGAGCCAGAGAGGAACAAAGAGAAGGAGTGAGACGGGTGGACAGAGAGAGGGAGAGAGAGGGAGAGAGAGAGAGAGCGAGGTGGAGAAACAGGTAAAGACAGAGGGTGAGAGAGAGAGAGTGAGAGAGAGAGGGAGAGAAAGGGAGAGAGAGAGCCAGGTGGAGAAACAGGTAAAGAGAGAAATTATTCTCTCAAGGACGTGGAGTTAAACAAGGGAACAACTTAAGCTCAACTCCATTTAACATCCATATTAATGAACTAACTAGAACGCTTGAACAATCAACATCCCTGGACTCACTCTTAACGACACAGGAATACAATGCCTGCTATATGCAGCCGATCTGGTTCCACGGTCTCCGATGAACGAAGGCCTACAACAACAATTAGATACACAGCATCAGTTCTGCCAGACCTGGGCACTGACAGTCAATATCAAAAAGACAAAGATTATGATATTCCAAGAAAGATTCAGATGCCAAAAAACAGATATACTCTCTTATTAGGCCCTACTCACATCGAACACACACATGCATACAGATATTTAGGACAGAAAATGTGCTCCACGGGAAACTTCAACCTGGCTCTGAATGAACTGAGGATAAAGCAAGAACAGCATTTTATGCAATTAAAATATATATTTAATTAGACATACCAATTAGAATCTGTCTCAAAATATGTTAATCTATAATTGAACCAATTGCACTATATGGCAGTGAAGTGTGGGCCCCTCCCACTAGAGAAGAATTCGATCAATGGGACAAACACCCAATAGAAACTCTACATGCTGAACTCTGTAAAAGCATCCTGAGAGTCATGTAATGCCTGCAGAGCCGAATTAGGCCAATACCCAGTACTTATTAATATCCAAAAAAGAGACACAACATGTTCTAATCCTTTAAACAATACACCACCACTCCCACCAATGCTAAGAGTTAACAGTAGAACAGAGGCCCCCTCAGCCAGCTGATCATGGAAATAAGTTAACAAATCAAAACCGACCCAAAGAAACCTCAGGACAGCACACAAACAAATTATTACAGAGGACATTATATCACCCATCGGAGAAACAACACAAAACGTCAATGCTATTTGGCCCTAAACAGACCGGACAGACTGACAGACTACCTAACAGACCACCTGACCACTGTGACAGACAAGACTACCTAACAGACTACCTGACCACTGTGACTTACAAACTACCTAACAGACCACCTGACCACTGTGGCTGACAGACTACCTAACAGACTACCTGACCACTGTGACTGACAGACTACCTAACAGACTACCACTGTGGCTGACAGACTACCTAACAGACCACCTGACCACTGTGACTGACAGACTACCTAACAGACTACCTGACCACTGTGGCTGACAGACTACCTAACAGACTACCTGACCACTGTGACTGACAGACTACCTAACAGACTACCTGACCACTGTGGCTGACAGACTACCTAACAGACTACCTGACCACTGTGACTTACAGACTACCTAACAGACTACCTGACCACTGTGACTTACAGACTACCTAACAGACTACCTGACCACTGTGACTGTCAGACTACCTAACAGACTACCTGACCACTGTGACAGACAAGACTACCTAACAGACTACCTGACCACTGTGACTTACAGACTACCTAACAGACTACCTGACCACTGTGACTGACAGACTACCTAACAGACTACCTGACCACTGTGGCTGACAGACTACCTAACAGACTACCTGACCACTGTGACTTACAGACTACCTAACAGACTACCTGACCACTGTGACTTACAGACTACCTAACAGACTACCTGACCACTGTGACTGTCAGACTACCTAACAGACTACCTGACCACTGTGACTGTCAGACTACCTAACAGACTACCTGACCACTGTGGCTGACAGACTACCTAACAGACTACCTGACCACTGTGACTTACAGACTACCTAACAGACTACCTGACCACTGTGACTTACAGACTACCTAACAGACTACCTGACCCCTGTGACTGTCAGGCTACCTAACAGACTACCTGACCACTGTGACAGACAAGACTACCTAACAGACTACCTGACCACTGTGACAGACAGACTACCTAACAGACTACCTGACCACTGTGACAGACAGACTACCTAACAGACTACCTGACCACTGTGACAGACAGAAAACGTAGAAAAACCCTAACAATGTACAGACTCAGTGAACACAGCTTGGCCATAGAGGCAGGTCTGGCAACCCAGAGATAAAAGGGTGTGTTTATTCTGCCAACAGAACAAATGTAAACTGGAACACACCTAGAGTATGAAAATCATGCAGACCTGCAGGAAACTTTATTGTCCCAGATTGAAAACAAAGAATTTGGAACAGGGAATGAAATCCTCAAACTACAAAACCTATTGGGTGGGAAGAAACATTGTAAAATATATGGCACAAAATATATTGCATCATACCACACCTGTAGCGACAACCGGTTGACCCGATAATAAACGTACACACAAAAACCGCACACACACAACACACACCTAGATGCACAACCACACACAAACGCACACACACACACACACACACATTAACTGTATATAATGTTTAGTATGTGTATATATAATAATATTTTTTTTAAAACCTGAGCGAGCGGTGGTGGAAAAAGAGGGAGAGACCGAGAGGGAGAAACAAAGAGAGGAAGATAGAGGGAGAGACAGAGAGAGAGGAAGATAGAGAGAGGGAGAGAGGAGGAGAGAGAGGAGGAGAGAGAGGAGGAGAGAGAGACAGAGAGGGAGAGACAGAGAGAGAGGAAGATAGAGAGAGGGAGAGATGTGGTGGAGAAAAAGGGAAAGACAAAGGGAGAGAGAGATGGGCAGAGGTGGTAGTTGACATTTTCACTCGAACCAGCGGAGAGCCGATGGCCACAGGCTGACAGAGCATGTGTGTGTGTGTGTGTGTATGTGCGTGTGTGTGTGTATGTTTGAGTTTGTTTGTTTTCCTTGAGGGCTTCCATGAGGTGGCTGTGAACATTCTGTAAGGTGCCTAAAGCCCCCCCAACACACACACACACCCACCCACACACCCACCCACACACACACACACACACACACATACACACACACACACACACTCTGCAGTAGGGTTGCGTGTCAGTAACGTGTATTTAATCGCTCAGAGGTAAAGCAGAGGAACTCTCACCCTCTCTCTCCATAACTCCCCCCTCTCTCTCTAAATCCTACTCCTATCTCGCTTACACTCTCCCTCTCTGTCTTAATCTCTCCCTCTCTCTCCTACTCTCTCCATTTCTCTCTCTCTCTCTCTGCTACTCTCTCACCAACTCTTTGCCCTCTCTCCTCTCCTCTTTAACTCCAACTCTTTCTTCCTCTCCCTCTCTCGTCCTCTCCCTCCCCCTCTCCTTCTTTCTTTCCAACTCTTGCCCCCCTCCATTCTTTATTTAAAGCCGTATGCTTCAGGGTGTGCAGCTCTCTCCATGTGTTCTTTGAAGTCTGCTAGATTAAAAAATAAAAGCAGTTGGACAATGTTAAATGAGAACTAGCTGAGCAGAGAGCAGAGAAGCAGGCGCACACATACAAACACAAACACACACACGCGCACACATACAAACACACACACACACACACGCACACACACAAGCACACACACAAGCACACACACATGCTCATGAGCTGTGTCCACACTTCCTTCACTGTGCATTGGCGTCTTGTTTACCAGCACCAACAGGGAAACCACCACTTAACACTGACAATTAACACCCCCACACAGGCTCTCCATGACGTCCCTGAGATCCCCCCACCCCCACCCCCTCGCTAGTGTGTCCCCGACTCCCCCCAGCAAGACAACCGTTAGACAAACCACAAAACCCCCTGCCCTTTCCCCCTTAAAACTCAACCACTGGCCTTTATGCCCGTCTGTGCCAGTCTGTGCCAGTCTGTGCCCGCGTTCTACCATTCACTGCTTCCATGTAGGAAGACGACGGGCGTGTGGAAACCAAGGGTTCTCCTGGCGCCCACCAACCGTTCCGCTGATGCCATTTCTCCGACATTCCTCTTTGGTCATTCCCGGCCCACGTCTCTGGGAAAGAGCTGCACACGGCCCGACCCAAAACCGTCAGGTAACACAGAGCGGGGGATTTGGAGGTCCGTTTTCACTGAGCCGGATTAAGAACCGGTTCGCCCAGGGGCTTCGGCTGGATTTTAGCGTCCCGCTCAAATACATGTAATGTATCTGTAAACATCTAGATTATCAATTTCTCCCCGCCTCTGGCCAGAGACCTGCGGTTGCCGGTTGCAGCGATAAAATAAATCCAAAACGACACCGTATTTCCATTTTCCTCTGCCTTGGGGGCCCACCACAGGCTGGTCCCTGGGGGCCTCAACTCCTCTAAACAGCTGAGTTTACGTTATGGCCCCTAGGGGAGAGCTTAGATTTTAGGATTTTACTCCCAGTAATACTCAGATGCAAGATTTGTATCCATTCCTAATCTCAGGGTGTTTATTTTTTTGTGTGTGTTAACTACACAGTGATGTTGCCTGGTGAGTTTTCTCTCCTGAGAAATGTGGGTCTTTCTCCTGAGATATTATGAGTCGTCCTGCCGGGTTTCACCTTCCATAACATCTGGGTGTTTTCTCCTGAGATATTATGAGTCATCCTGCCGGGTTTCACCTTCCATAACATTTGGGTGTTTTCTCCTGAGATATTATGAGTCGTCCTGCCGGGTTTCACCTTCCATAACATCTGGGTGTTTTCTCCTGAGATATTATGAGTCGTCCTGCCGGGTTTCACCTTCCATAACATTTGGGTGTTTTCTCCTGAGATATTATGAGTCGTCCTGCCGGGTTTTACCTTCCATAACATCTGGGTGTTTTCTCCTGAGATATTATGAGTCGTCCTGCTGGGTTTCATCTTCCATGACATCTGGGTGTTTTCTCCTGAGATATTATGAGTCGTCCTGCCGGGTTTTACCTTCCATAACATCTGGGTGTTTTCTCCTGAGATATTATGAGTCGTCCTGCTGGGTTTCATCTTCCATGACATCTGGGTGTTTTCTCCTGCGATATTATGAGTCGTCCTGCCGGGTTTCACCTTCCATAACATTTGGGTGTTTTCTCCAGAGATATTATGAGTCGTCCTGCCGGGTTTCAACTTCCATAACATTTGGATGTTTTCTCCGCAGATGTTATGAGTCGTCCTGCTGGGTTTCATCTTCCATAACATTTGGGTGTTTTCTCCGGAGAAATTATGAGTCGTCCTGCCGGGTTTCATCTTCCATAACATGGTGTTTTCTCATGACATGTGTGTTTTCTTCTTCTGCAGTTCCGTAAGCTTGTTGTTTCACTGAGAGGTTGTTTGTCACCAGCAGAAATACTCTTTGATCACACACACACACATACACTTGCTGGTATTTACATCCCATAATGACTGCCCTAGGATTGCCCTGGCAATTCTCCTGACATTCAAGTACTCCGTAATTACCCATAATCCCACACAGCCAGAGGAGAAGGAACAGAACACACACGTGGGCACAAACATGCCCCCAGAAACAAACACACACAAACACACACACAAGTGATGTCACATCGATGTGTAGTGTAATGACATCTTCGGGATGAAATGTCTCTATACGTACTTGAAGGGCCATGCTGCCGAAATGGGCCTCTACTGTGGCAGAGTCCTGTGTCCAGGGGTCACCAGGGGTTACCGGGGGTCATGTCCTCTGTCCAGGGGACACCAGGGGTCACCAGGGGTCATGTCCAGGGGTTACCGGGGGTCATGTCCTCTGTCCAGGTGTTACCAGTGTTCACCAGGGGTCATGTCCAGGGGTTACCGGGGGTCATGTCCTCTGTCCAGGTGTTACCAGTGTTCACCAGGGGTCATGTCCAGGGGTTACCAGGGGGTTACTGCCAAACTCCATTCAGGATGTTTTCTAACTTTTTTATTCTTCATTAGGCATTGGAGCGCAGATGCTAAATATGAGGTGACAGTTGGGACACGTTCTTTTAGAGGGACTTAATGTAGTCCTCGATTGCGGTTCAGCTGTCTCCCTGAGAGTGGCTAATGTTAGCTACCTGTTTTGTGGTACTGAGGTGATTAGCATGCAGGAGAACACAGGGCCCAGTGGGGGGCCTGCGGAGGGAACCGGGTGCAGCAATGCTTCTACAGTATCTATAAAATAGACCTCCTGGTTACCAGCAGCACCAGGCTCATGCCTGATCCAACACGCGGCCCCACAATAACCCCTGACTGGCCAGGAGGAAACCGTTTCAGCCAGCTCCTCATATTAACCTCTGACTGGCCAGGAGGAAACCGTTTCAGCCAGCTCCTCATATTAACCCCTGACTGGCCAGGAGGAAACCGTTTCAGCCAGCTCCTCATATTAACCCCTGACTGGCCAGGAGGAACAGGGAGAGATGGACTATGGTTACAGGTACACAGACATTACATGTTCATCAAGAAATACAGTGCGACTGTTTGGCTATCACCTTGGGCTTTGTCTGTGTTCACGTTTGTGTTTATCTCTGCACAATTCATGTTTTGTTCCCAACCCTGTGTGCGTGTAAACAAGCATATGTGTATGTTGCAAGCGTTTCCTGTGCACGTCACACGCAATAACGAAGGAACAGTGCAACGCAGTCTTTAAAGATCCTAAAATACCTCCAGATTGGGCTCTGCCCAGAGATATGAGAGAAAACGAATGGATGGAGAGAAGAAGAGAGGCACACGGAGTAAGAGAAATTAAAAGAGGGCAGAAACGATGGAGAGGCAGATGGAAGCAGAGAGAAAGAGAGGAACAAGACGAGAGAAAGGGAGAGAGAGAGGGGAGAGAGATGGAGAGATGAGTCAAGGAAGGAGGGTGAACGAGGAGAAACAGGAAAATAGTGCAGTCAGAGAGGATGCAGAGACATGGATATCAATAATACATGAAGGAAAATACATGTACAAACTCCCTCCTCTCTCTCATTTTACCCAACTCCATCTCTCCCCCCCTCGTCCTCTTCTCTTCCTCCTCTTTCTCTCTCTCCCTCTCTTCCTCTCCATCTCTCTCTTCCTCCTCTCTCTCTCCCTCCTCTCTCTCTCCTCTCTCTCTCTCCCTATCTCTCTCCCTCCTCTCTCCCTCTCTCTCTTCCCCTGTCTCTCTCTTCCTCTTCCTCTGTCTCTCTTCCTCTGTCTCTCTTCCTCTGTCTCTCTCCCCCTCTCTCTCTCTCCCTCTCTCTCTTCCTCTGTCTCTCTTCCTCCTCTCTCTCTCTCTCTTCCTCCTCTCTCTCTCCCTCATCTCTTCCTCCTATCCCCCTCTCTCTCTCCCTCCTCTCTCTCTCTCTCTCTTCCACACATATCTCTGTGTATAGGTGTTCCTGTGTGACATCACAACATTGTTTTTAGATAAAGGACATGTTATATTTATTCAGTAAGGCACTGAACACGATATCGCAACCAATCAAACACCTACCCACCACACACCCACACAGCACAACCAAACACCCACTTCCATGCACACGCTCACACTCCGCAACCACACACACACGACACACACACAACCACACACAACACTGCCATATGCAGAACACATCCAAACTCCAACCCAAACACGCAGACGCCCAGAAACATATAATTCCGTTAAACCTTAAGACTTTAACTACATAAAACAAAACAAGCTTTACATTCAGTTTTCTCACCGCTCTAATAATACATGGGATTTGGATTGGTTATGAACAGAAATCTCCTGCTTGTTTTCATACAGTCCCTGAAATAATGAAGGACGTAAATATATTCATTCACGGCCAACCAGCTGCTAAGAATGTTCATTTGAGTATTTTCAATGATTTCAGTAGTCTCGCCGCACAAGATGCAAATGAATGTTTAAACCTTTCCAACCATTTGAGGCAGTAGCGTTTTCACTAAGCCATGAACGTTACTATTAACCAATTAGCAGCTGTTCTTAAAGTACACGGAGGAGGCTGTCCACACATTACTGTCTGAGTGTGTGTGTGTCTGCGTGTGTGTGTGTCTGCATGTGTGTGTGTGTGTGTGTCTGCGTGTGTGTGTGTATGTGTGAGTGTGTGACTCTCTTGGCCGGTAGCTAGCACATCGGAACACAGTATCAGAACAGACTCACATATAGCGAACTCCAGAATTATTTGGACCGGGACAATTTGTTTTGGCTCTGCATTCAAGCACTTTGGATTCAGAACGATACGATGACTCCGGGGTTAGAAACTGTCAGTTTAAATTTGTGTTGTCATTTCTAAATGGTTACTTCCGATGTGGATGAAAATACCCTCAAATTAAAGCTGACAGTCAGTACTTTAACCTCCAGTGTGCTGGGATGCAGCCAAAAGAAAGGAACTCTGAATAATGTTGGATATCAATGTGTAGAGAACGTGTAGAGATGTGTAGAGAACGTGTAGAGATGTGTAGAGAACGTGTAGAGAACGTGTATAGAATGTGTAGAGATTGTGTAGAGAACGTGAAGAGATGTGTAGAGAACGTGTAGAGAACGTGTATAGAATGTGTAGAGATTGTGTAGAGAACGTGAAGAGATGTGTAGAGAACGTGTAGAGAACGTGTATAGATGTGTAGAGAATGTGTAAAGAATGTGTAGATATGTGTATAGAACGTGTAGAGAACGTGTATAGATGTGTAGATATGTGTATAGAACGTGTAGAGAACGTGTAGAGAACGTGTAGAGATGTGTAGATATGTGTATAGAACGTGTAGAGAACGTGTAGAGAACGTGTAGAGATGTGTAGAGAACGTGTAGAGAACGTGTAGAGAACGTGTAGAGAACGTGTAGAGAACGTGTAGGGAACGTGGGTTCTGGCTGAACATTCTTATTCATCAATGTTGCTAGAAGCATAAATTCAAGAGACATTTTTTGATTTCATATATTTATTTGAATACACACTGATGAGCAAAAAAAATATTACCAAACACAGCTGAATGAATAATACAGATCGACTGCCAACAAGGACACATGTCAAGAACTCGATAGACTAGATGGTAAGCGAACAATCAGTTCTCTTATCCAACGTGTCAGATACAGTAAAAACAGGAGTGAAAACCTAAGTGACTTTAACAAGGGCCACATTGTTATTGCCAGATAACTGGGTCAGAGCATCTCTGAATCCACAAGGCTTGCGGGGTTCTCCTAGTTGGCAGGAGTGAGTACCTACCGACAGTTGTCTGGAGGGACAAACCACAAACCGGCGACAGGGTGTTCGGCGCCCAAGGCCCGTCGATGTGCGAGGGCAACGAAGGCTATCCTGTCTGGTCCAAACTGACAGGAGGCCTGTGGCACAAAGATTTTAATGATGTTAAGGGAGGAACTTGTCACAACATGGCGTGTGAAGCGCTGTGTAGAACACACCTACAATGGGCACGCAAGCTTCAGTACTGGATCACGGAGTACATGTCTACCGTTTACCTAGGGAAGTGATGGCGCCAGGATGCACTGTGGGAAGTGATGGCGCCAGGATGCACTGTGGGAAGTGATGGTACCAGGATGCACTGTGGGAAGTGATGGCACCAGGATGCACTATGGGAAGTGATGGCGCCAGGATGCACTGTGGGAAGTGATGGCGCCAGGATGCACTGTGGGAAGAGATGGCACCAGGATGCACTGTGGGAAGTGATGGCACCAGGATGCACTGTGGGAATTGATGGCACCAGGATGCACTGTGGGAAGTGATGGCGCCAGGATGCACTGTGGGAAGTGATGGTACCAGGATGCACTGTGGGGCAAGTGATGGCACCAGGATGCACTGTGGGAAGGATGCACTGTGGGATGGCGCCCAGGATGCACTGTGGGAAGTGATGGCGCCAGGATGCACTGTGGGAAGAGATGGCGCCAGGATGCACTGTGGGAAGTGATGGCACCAGGATGCACTGTGGGAAGTGATGGCACCAGGATGCACTGTGGGAAGTGATGGCGCCAGGATGCACTGTGGGAAGTGATGGCGCCAGGATGCACTGTGGGAAGAGATGGCACCAGGATGCACTGTGGGAAGTGATGGCACCAGGATGCACTGTGGGAAGTGATGGCACCAGGATGCACTGTGGGAAGTGATGGCACCAGGATGCACTGTGGGAAGTGATGGTACCAGGATGCACTGTGGGAAGTGATGGCACCAGGATGCACTTTGGGAAGTGATGGCGCCAGGATGTACTGTGGGAAGTGATGGCGCCAGGATGCACTGTGGGAAGTGATGGCACCAGGATGCACTTTGGGAAGTGATGGCACCAGGATGCACTTTGGGAAGTGATGGTACCAGGATGCACTGTGGGAAGAGATGGCACCAGGATGCACTGTGGGAAGTGATGGCACCAGGATGCACTGTGGGAAGTGATGGCACCAGGATGCACTGTGGGAAGTGTTGGCACCAGGATGCACTGTGGGAAGTGATGGCACCAGGATGCACTGTGGGAAGTGATGGCACCAGGATGCACTGTGGGAAGTGATGGCACCAGGATGCACTGTGGGAAGTGATGGCGCCAGGATGCACTATGGGAAGTGTTGGCACCAGGATGCACTTTGGGAAGTGATGGCACCAGGATGCACTGTAGGAAGTGATGGCACCAGGATGCACTGTGACGCTCAGAGTAATGTTTTGCTAGGATACCCTGGGTGATGTGGACGTCAATTTGACACGTGCCACCTACTTAAACATTGTTGCAGACCAGGTCACCCCTTCATAGCACCGGTATTAAGTAAAGACACTGGCCTCTTTCTACAGGATAATGTGCCCTGCCATACTGCACACATTGGTTAGAATTGGTTTGAGGAACATGATAAACAGTTCAAGGTGTTGCCCTGGTCTCCAAACTCCACGGATCTCAATTCGAATGAGCATCTGTGGGATGTGCCGGACCAACACGTCTGATCCACAGCGACTGCACCTCACAAATAGCAGGAATTGAAGAATCTTCTACTAAGTTCTTGGTACCAAATACAGGACACCTTCAGGGATCTGCTGCTAATGTCTTGGTACCAAATATGGGACATCTTCAGGGATCTGCTGCTAATGTCTTGGTACCAAATACGAGACACCCAACATCATATAAGTACCCGGCTGTGTTTCATTGCCTGGGCAAGTCTCTGCTTGTAATTTTACCATCTTTCTTAACTACAGCTTGAATTGTCAAACCTGAAGCTCAAAGTCTCTCTTGAGTCTTAACAGTTGAAACTGAGACTTGCTTACTTTGACTGGCCTTAAGCTGTTGTCCTGTGAGCCATCTATCACTGAAGCAGTTGTCCTGTGAGCCATCTATCACTGAAGCAGTTGTCCTGTGAGACATCTATCACAGAAGCAGTTGTCCTGTGAGACATCTATCACAGAAGCTGTGCAAATGTATGTTGTCTCGCATGTTTTTCTTTTATCTTGGCCAGGTCACCGTTGCAAATGATAATTTGTTCTCAGTCGGCCTACCTGGTAAAGTCAAGGTTAAATGAAAAATGCAAAATGCTTATGCCAGGGACACTCAACTAGTCTAAACGAGGAGACGGCACGCTCAGTTTTCTGCTACAAACATAATTGCAAACAGATCTTCTGTTGATTAATAGGTCCTTTTAATATGATAAACCTGGATAAGGAAATGTAAATATCGTGAATTATATAGTAACCCCAAAACTGTTAAACCAATCAAAATACAGTTCATAGTGTCGATTCTTCAAAGTGGACAGCCTTTGTCTTGAGGACAGCTTTGCACACTTTGCATTCTGGGCCAGGATAAGAGCACCATACCACTGTTGAGCACGGCTACTAAGCTACTATAGACTCACCCTCGTCAGTACTTTGTTCCAGTTATAGCTGCACCCCCAAGTCAGCCCTGTCCTTTCAGACTGCATGTAAACTATAACACACACACCCACACACCCACACACACCCACACATATCCACACACACACACGTGTGGGGTCAATAACACCAGCAGAGCTCCTCTCGCTTCACTTAGTTGTGTAATTAGGGGCTAATTATCCTCCTAGCATTAGCGCTTCTAGAGACGGTCCTCTACAAACCCTGAGACTAAGAGAGGGTGGGATGGGGGGGGGGGGGTTGAGTGATTGGTGGGAAGGAGTGGAGGTGGGAGGGGTTGAGTGGGGCGTGGGAGGGGTTGAGTGGCGGGTGGTAGGAGGAGGTGGGAGGGGTTGAGGGAGTCCTCTATCCTTATCATGTGTGCTCACATTCAACCAACTCCTCAAGTTCGCCCCTCTGATTTGTTTTTATATATTGTACTTAACAGTTTTCAGGAATTCCCTTTCAAAGCTTTTATTGATTAAAAAAATAAGATGTATCATGAAACTAAACACGGATAAATCGGTCGCACACATTGAAAATGAAACTATCTCACTGAAAATATTGTTTGTTAGACTGTGTGTGTGTGTGTTTGTTTAAGGTGTGTGTTCACCTCTTCACTTTCCTGGCTGTGCCTTGAGATGTATTGATAGATGATTGAATCATAGTGTCACACATCCGCTCGACACCAAGCTCACATTTACGTGCCGGGCCGGGATGAGTAGGGCTATAGTTCAGAACCGGCTCTAACTGGCTCTAACCGGCTCTATCAGCACATGAGTTATGGGTGTTGTCTAGGTGATAACGAGTACTGACCCAAATAGATTTTTTCTGGAATGTTCAACAGTGTAACAACAATGTAAAACCTAAAGCTATTAGTCATTTCGCACAGTTCTGTTTGTTTTCAAATATTTTTTTACCACCCGCTAAGGTGCCTTTGACGCCAAAATGTTCAGGCAATAATTATTTTCAGAGAGGCTTGTTAATTAGCTACACACACACACACTGCTCAACTCGTTTCATTGCTGTTGATCAATGCACAATACAAAGTTATGCCTGGTAGCATCAAACCATCGGGAAATTATATTGATTAGCTCCATAGAGGAGAACAAACATTATTAGCTCCATAGAGGGAAGCAACCATTACTAGCTCAATGGAGGGTAGCGAACATTACTAGCTCCATGGAGGGTAGCAAACATTACTAGCTCCATAGAGGGTAGCAAACATTACTAGCTCCATGGAGGGTAGCAAACACTACTAGCTCCATGGAGGGTAGCAAACATTACTAGCTCCATGGAGGGTAGCAAACACTACTAGCTCCATAGATGGTAGCAAACACTAGCTCCATGAAGGGTAGCAAACATTACTAGCTCCATAGAGGGTAGCAAACATTACTAGCTCCATGGAGGGTAGCAAACATTACTAGCTCCATGGAGGGTAGCAAACATTACTAGCTCCATGAAGGGTAGCAAACACTACTAGCTCCATGGAGGGTAGCAAACCCTACTAGCTCCATGGAAGGTAGCAAACAGTACTGCCCTGGGGATGCCAAAGGAACGTCCAGAGCCAGTGTTTATTAAGAAGCAGGAGAGACATGCTGACCGCTCTCTGGTCAACCGTATTATTAGCTTGTCTCTGGGTGTAGCTTACATGGCCAAAGAAATATGATTTATAACAGTAGTTGCATGCAGTTTACCGTGGTATTTTCCAGTAGTCAGTCCAGAGGGAAGCGTGCCAGCAGGAAGTGCTTAGCAAGCACTAAGACGGCGAGGGAAACACTGTAGGTACTTAACGCTAGCAGGGGCACCGGCTGACTGATGGACGATTTGACAAATAGCCTATGTTTATTTTCTAAAGTGATCTCTGTACAAAGCTACTCTAGCTGCTCGTCAGATTAAGGTAATTACCAATACCTTGAAGCTAAAACATACAGCTTTCTCATTACTTTAATGAAATACAATAACATTTCTGAAATAGCATCCGGATGTCATCAAATGTATCTACATAGTGCCATTAGCTAACGTTACAACAGAAAACGAACTGAAATATATGTAGCTAGCAGTGCTTGTTGTTGTTAGCTATTCAAGATAATGTGTATTGTTGTATTATTGAACAGTGCCAGGTGTGTAGCCAGCTAGCAGGGTCAGGATTAAAATGACAGAAAACGGCCATTCATGTAAAACCTGTGTCTTTTGAGCAGGAAATGTCATTTTTTATATATGTAAGCCAAAATCGGCAGGAGTGACTCCAGGTATGCTACAAATCTCATTCAGTGTGTGTGTGTGCGTGTGTGTGTGCATGTGTGACTGTGTCTGTGTGATGATTGACAGCCAGGGCAATTATAGTTCCTCAGTGGTGCTAGCCTCTGATTGACCTCAGCGTTGCGGGTTCTGGAACCATGGGCCCTGACACATGGATCCTCAGCTAATTGACACCAGCGCTAAAAATAGCACAGCAAGACAGAGGACGGCAGAAAGAAAGAGAGAGAGAAGGGAGGAGAGAGAAGAAAGAAGAGAGAGGGTTGAGAGAAAGGGAGAGCGTCGAGAAGGCAAACTATGGGCTGGAAATAAAGAGAAGTAGAGAAAGACAGCGGGAAGGAGGGAAACGTGTGGCACAGTGGTCGGTTAAAAGGAAGCAACAGAGAAAATAAGACAAAACCACGTATGAATGGTGGAAGGGGGGAAAGATAGAGTTCATGAAAAATTGGTGAAAAATGATCAAACTGAGTTCAAGATGAGGACATGGACAAGAAAAGGACCAGAAAATTCTTGCAGGACAGAGCAGAGGATACAGAAGAATGAGACACACAGTTGGAGAACAGATGGGAAGAGAGAAAGATCAGTTGAAATCATTTTTTATGTTAGCCGAAAGAAAAGTGGTACCCGGTGAGGTTGTCTGGAGACCCGTCTGTGACGAAGGCTGTTATTTGTCTGTTGTGGCTGTTATTTGTCTGTTTGTGGCTGTTATTCGTCTGTTTGTGGCTGTCATTTGTCTTTTTGTGGCTGTTATTCGTCTGTTTGTGGCTGTCATTTGTCTTTTTGTGGCCCGCCCGTTGGCTTGCATGGTTCCACTTCAACCCCTTTCAACGAGAACAACAACAAGCCTTCTCCACCCACAACAACCGCCGTTGACTGGATGAGTATCGTTTGTCTCCACGTCCCCGTAGACGCTAGAGGATGTCCGGCGAGAAAAGGATGGAGAGGGGGTGTTTCTGAGATTCTGGGACGACGGGCTCGGTTCTATTTGTAGTTTCTTAAATTGTTCCAGTTTAACACTTTATTGACCGTGGACAGGTGTTGTTGAAACAGCACCTGGGGTGAGCCACGAGCCACGAGCCACAAGCCACGAGCCAAAATGCTCCGCTGTGTATCTATTTATCCAGGAGATTTATCCAACGTCCCCGGGCAACGTTTTGGCCCCGTGCGTAACAAGTTAATCAAACACCAACTCACCGCCAATCTTTGCGCTTCATATGTGCGCCACTGTCTGCAGGAGCCGGGCATTTCCTTAGACCCGATTGTGTACCGAATAAACTGGCCACCGACTGTGTAAGCTAACTGGAAACCGACTTAAAAGAGAGGTCTTCGTGGTTATGTGTTCGTGTGTGCTTCGCGGCTCCATTATCTCTCCACCCACCCCGTCTTAGTGTTTGAGATCATCTGCGTGTTCTTCCTGGTTTGATGATCAATACCCAGGTGCACACTTTCATCAAGCTGTTTTCCCCCCCAATGGATCATTAGGCCCCAGTCAAATGTGTTCTCTCTCTTTCTCTCCGCTTCTAAGCCTCCCAAGATTAAAACCAAGAATGTCTAAACTCTCCATCTCCGCTGCTACTGGGTGCAGTACACATATTGCAGTTGATATTTATATGCATATTTATGTATCCACCGGGATAATAAAGACTCGGTGAAACGTCCTCTGGACCGTGGCACGTTTTGTTTAGCTTTTCCTTAGCGTAGCAAAAAACGTCAATCCTTTGGTACACAGAAACTTAGGGGTTTAGCTGATCCATGCTCTTGTTCAAATGTCCCCATTGCAACGGTTTTCCCGCCGGCTACTCTGAAAACAACGCTAGTGGTAAGGCGGCCGCTGAAATCATGAAATCTTGATTATATAACGTCAACGCCAACAACGGCCTCACTTCCTTGCATTTTAACCTACAAAGCAGTACCAGGACTTCCTCCTGTTTACCACTCTGGTCCTGACCTAGATACCTATACCTATGACACGGTAACAGGGCTCCTCCCTATTGAAACCATAGAAACAATTGGAGGCGGGGCTTCCCCCCCACGGAGCTCCATCTCTGTCCAATAAAAACGCAGGCTAGGTCATCAACATGAGGCCTCCACTGAGGACTCTTCGCTTGCGTCCATGATTGAGAGCTCAGTCTGGCTCAGTGGTGTGAAGATGAAAGCATGACGGTGGATTGATGAACCACCCTCGCTGTCTGCCCTCGGAGAGACTCTTTATCCTTGTTCCCCACGGGATACTCTGTCATTGACCCCATTACGGAGGCTGAGTCATCGCCTTAATCGTACTCCGCGCCTTGCCCACACCCGAGGTGGGTGACATCACACCAAACTCGTGAGCTAGCTGAGTCAGAGACAAGATTTTTCTCAGACGGTTCCGTCGGGTTTTGTCACTAGTGCGTTGGAAGGGAACATTGTTAGTGGCACTTGGGTTGGGTTGGTGTTGTGCTGATGCTAGTGCTCTGGGACTATGCTTGGACTTGGGTTGGGTTGGTGTTGTGCTAATGTTAGTAGTCTGGGACTATGCTTGGACTTGGGTTGGTGTTGTGCTAATGTTAGTGGTCTGGGACTATGCTTGGACTTGGGTTGGTGTTGTGCTAATGTTAGTAGTCTGGGACTATTCTTGGACTTGGGTTGGTGTTGTGCTAATGTTAGTGCTCTGGGACTATGCTTGGACTTGGGTTGGTGTTGTGCTAATGTTAGTGGTCTGGGACTGTGCTTGGCCAAGTCGCTTGGGCTAGTCACTGGCTAGTTAGTTCTGTTCAGGGTCTGTGCTTGGAGTCGCTACACAACTGCTCAGTTCCTCGTATAAACTGCAAAAGTGTCTAAAGCGTACTCAATTAAAGCGTCCTAGTCCATCACTGTCTTTATTTAATCTGGTTGTGTTGCCACTTGGTCAAAATGAAAGATTCTCCATTACAAATCCTGCTGTCGCCTTCCATCGCCTACCTCGTTGCTATTTTTGTCTTGACCTTTTAACATTTACCTGAGAAAAGTAAATTGATTTTTCATTTCCTCCTGAGGATGTGACTTTATGCCCCGTCTATAACCACCGTGCTAATACATGATCCCGTGGTTATGAAGCGCCAGCTGACATTTACATTCACTTCTGCCGAGTTAGCATTATTGACCCGCCGGTCATCCGAAGCATGGAGTATATCGAGAAACGATGTGGCCTTAGAAGGTCCACGTTTGTTTATGATCTCACAACCTGAAATGACCACAATAGCTACATTAGACCAGGTGTTTCCCATGCAACGTGTTGTGACAGCTGCTGCTGTAAGGCTGGCTGTATGCAATGCGTTTCAGCGGTTCACTTTACGACAGTACCTCCGTCCTGTATTGGGCCCTCATTCAGCCCGCACTGAACTTAATCTCTAATCTCAAACCTTCTACATTAGCGCTGTACAATCTGTCGCCTGTAATCTGTTGTATGACAGTGAGTTCATACTGTAATCCGCGGTCGTCCTCATACAGGGCCGACTCTTGACAACGTCCCTCAGGCGACACCTGTTGTATTTTTTTCACCAAAATGGCCTGTGTGGTCGCTAGTAAGCTAGTGGCTAGTACGCTAGTGGCTAGTAAGCTAGTGGCTAGTACGCTAGTGGCTAGTACGCTAGTGGCTAGTAAGCTAGTGGCTAGTAAGCTAGTGGCTAGTAAGCTAGTGGCTAGTACGCTAGTGGCTAGTAAGCTAGTGGCTAGTACGCTAGTGGCTAGTAAGCTAGTGGCTAGTACGCTGGTGGCTAGTAAGCTAGTGGCTAGTACGCGAGTGGCTAGTACGCTGGTGGCTAGTACGCTAGTGGCTAGTAAGCTAGTGGCTAGTACGCTAGTGGCTAGTACGCGAGTGGCTAGTACGCTGGTGGCTAGTACGCTAGTGGCTAGTAAGCTAGTGGCTAGTACGCTAGTGGCTAGTACGCTGGTGGCTAGTACGCTAGTGGCTAGTAAGCTAGTGGCTAGTACGCTAGTGGCTAGTACGCGAGTGGCTAGTACGCTGGTGGCTAGTACGCTAGTGGCTAGTAAGCTAGTGGCTAGTACGCTGGTGGCTAGTAAGCTAGTGGCTAGTACGCGAGTGGCTAGTACGCTGGTGGCTAGTACGCTAGCCACACAATTATAATGTCCATCGATGAAGCCACATCTTATGTTATTGTGACCTTTGCGGTGTATTCGGTGGGTCCTCGGTCGAACCCGGGGCGAGGAAAGAAGAGGTACGGAAGCCTGTTACATGTGTCTCTCTGTGTGAGCCAGTCTCCGCTCCGTATCACACAAAAAACAGCCCGGTAACATGCAGAGAGACCGGGAGCCAATCACATCCCTTCGGCTGAACAGGCCACGGACAAATCAGAGCATAGCAGGTGCATGGCGAGGATGAAAAGTGAAACTGAGACTTAGTTGGGTGTAAGATAGGAGAAAATGAGAATGTGTGGTATGTGGTAGGTTTTCTGGTCTGACTGGAAAACACACACACACCACTCTGTCAGGTGTATGGGAGGAACACACTCACACATTAATTAATATGAACAACCTCCATCCCCTGTTCAAGTCCCTCCATCACGTCTGGGTCGGGAGTAGAATTATAGATTAACACACAGGAAGTACTCAGTGCTCGCATTCTGTTATCTTTCATGGTCAACGCTTGTGTGTGTCTCTCATTGCATATCGTGTGTTCCACCGCTACACGTCGTCTGCCACTAGTAGCGCTAACGAGTCAGATTCTGGCTACGTCTTTTTTTCCACATATCTCATATCTCTTACATGTCTCTTTTACTAGCTCTCTCTACACACTCCTGTTCTCTCGCTCTCTCCCTCGCACACACTATCCGCGCTCTGGTCTTCGTGTTTTTCAGTGACTCTGGGTTTTCAGTGTCTCTGTGTTTTTTAGTGTCTCTATGTTTTTCAGTATCTCTTTTTTTTCAGTATCTCTGTGTTTCTCAGTGTCTTTGTTTCTCAGTATATCTGTGTTTTTTTACCTAGTGAACTAAACCGCGGCCAACTGAAACACACCCGGAGTGACACTGATACAGCCAGTTGTTAAATTATTACTACCATATGTGTATCAGCAGTTCCATCGCTACGTCAGTCAGAGCTGGGTTCTAATAGCGTTTCAAAAAGTTACATTTGCCAGGAGTGTTTGCAGTTCTGAGACTTCAATAATGGTTTATTATCAATCAAGATATTATCAATCAAATATTATCAATTAAAATATTATCAATTGTACTTGCTCATCATGTATAGCATTCACCAAGAGTCTGATAAAAGATTATTAACATCAATCAATCAATCAATTAACATCATCAATGAATTTCCATTGTGCTGTCAATATCGAGCAAGGGCACACATCTAAAGTATTACACGCTATACAAATCATAAAATGGTTCATAACATGAGATAACTTACATATAACGTACATATCACAGACGTTAACAAATGGCTGAGGTCTGACAGCTGTCATCTGCTGTGCTAGCTTAAGGGTTACCCCCACTAAGCCTCTGGGTTGTAAGTTAGGACTTAACCTTAAGTCATATTTGTCCTTTTCCAAATACACTTGTCCAGGTGGTACACAAGAGTGTTCACTTGAAATGAAACTTAGATCGAGTAAGAGCAAAGACAAGCCGTTGTTACCAGCAACTCAGGAGGACATTTTGGTTGAAGTGCTTTTCTCAGGGGAATAGAGACAGATTGTTCTCTCTCTGGATAAGTTGGGATGACTTAATGGAGCTGGATTTGTGTTAATGTATCTGTGTCAGTTGGAAGAAAATAAACGGGTCGTTTTGAAACCCATAACTATTTTTAGAGTTTGCGCATGTGTCTCGAATGTTTGTGGAACAGTTGTTGGACAGAGCTAGATGTTCTAATATACTGTATGGCTGGGATTTACGCTAACAGCAATTAGCAATTGCTGTGTTGAAACTTCTTCTGAACCTGCGTCCACAAGATAATTCAACTTCGTCTGAATGGAATTACAACTATATGGTTTCCAAATTGGGAGGGCATCTGACTAGTGTTTGAAAGATGATTTAATTGTGATCCAGGTTCAGCCTGTTAAATCTACTTGCTCCCCCTCCCGTTGGAACGTTCCCCCCAAGGTCTGTTCCGAAAGTATCAATTGATTCTTACCAAGTGAAGCCAGCGATAAAACAAACACACAATTATTTCAATTGCTACTCTTTATAAGGAATAACAACAGAGTAACCATAGTAACGATGCTCAGAACGCCCTGTGCCAAAATGCGTTGGCGTCAGGAGTGTGCTATTACATTTAAAGGTTACTGGGTATTTGTGGATAAATGAGCAACACACACACACACACACACACCGCACATCCACTTGTTTTTGTAAAAGGCTGTAAAACACAGATGTAACCATAACTCGAACACGGTACCCACAAACGACAGACGAACTGCACAAAACACAGAGCGCCGGCCGAGAAAACCCAAAAGCGAACTAGGACATGAAACTGAAACGTCACGCCACAGTGTCAGACACGACTGTTTACGTGGACTAATTTCCCCACGGAATGAAAATTCCCTGACTACAGAGAACGGTGAAGACGTTAGTAAAATGACCTGTCAATGCAGGTTGACTGATGAGGGTCATCGATCGATTCACATCCTACTAGTAGAGCCGCTTTAATTGGTGCTCGGCTCGGTGTTAGTAATTCCAGGCCGTAGGCCGCGTGCTGAGTGCGTTGTGCGTACTCTAAGAATGCCACATCTTCCGTCCATCATATTATCTCCGTACGTTTCTTCGCGCGCTCTTCCGTTTCCCGGGACCCGGCGTCGTTGCGCAGACGTGCTGAAGTTTCACGATTGCCGTCGAAGGGCGTGTGTTTCTAACGCCGCGTGTGTCCGCGGTACAGATTAAGTTGATCCTAATGCCTTATTATCTCACATCTTCTGACAAAAAGATGTTTCACGATATTACTTTTAATCGTATTCATATTCGGCACCCAAATGAAAGAAACAATGTTACCTTATCTAGTGCACAGTTCGTGTGGCGGGTATCTGTGAATACTGTTCTTACAGCTCCCTCTCCCTGTGTCTCTCTCACTCTATCACTCGTTACGCATTTATTTCCCCGTCTCTATCCCCTTTGCTCCTTGACACTTTCTTTCGCTCTGTTCTGCTGTCTCTCTCTCTTGCATTTTCTCTCTATTCCCTGTCTCTCCCTCTACTCTTACTCTATTTTTTCTGTTGATGTCTCTCTCTCTCTCTCTCTCTCTCTCTCTCTCTGTCTCTTTCGGCTCTTCTCTCTCTCTGTCTCTCATTCTCTCTATACTCATTCACTCTCAATCTATCTCTCTTTCCGCTTCTCTCAGTCTATCTTTCTTTCCTCTTCTCTCAGTCTATCTTTCTTTCCACTTCTCTTTCCCCTTCTCTCAGTCTCTCTCTTCTCATCCTCCGGGTTCGCAGTGGTGGCTTTTCTATAAACTGTCCCACCCAGTTCTGTATTACTAATGCATGTTTCTGTGAGTGCATGTGTGTAAGTGTGTGTGTTTGTGTGTGTGTACGTGTGTGTTTATCAGTTTCTGTTTCTTTGTTTGTGTATGTTGCAGCTGGCATAGAGCCATTTGCCGTCCAAATAAAGCAGAGTATTCACGTGGTGTACGCCTACACCCCCCAGAAGCCTTCATTCGCACTCGTTTGGGGTCATAGGTCAGCAGGAAGAGAAAATAGCAGCTGGAGTGAGAGGTTTAAGTGGAGAGTAGGATGTAAAAATATGAAGAAAAAGGGATTAATGTAGTGAGAGAGAGTGTGGAGAGAGGGATGTGTGGAGAGGGATGTGTGGAGAGAGATGTGTGGAGAGAGATGTGTGGAGAGAGAGACGTGTGGAGAGAGAGATGTGTGGAGAGAGATGTGTGGAGAGAGATGTGTGGAGAGAGAGACGTGTGGAGAGAGAGATGTGTAGAGAGAGGGATGTGTGGAGAGAGATGTGTAGAGAGATGTGTGGAGAGAGGGATGTATGGAGAGAGATGTGTGGAGAGAGAGATGTGGAGAGAGATGTGTGGAGAGAGATGTGTGGAGAGAGATGTGTGGAGAGAGAGATGTGTAGAGAGAGATGTGTGGAGAGAGAGACGTGTGGAGAGAGACGTGTAGAGAGAGGGATGTGTGGAGAGAGATGTGTGGAGAGAGATGTGTGGAGAGAGGGATGTGTGGAGAGAGATGTGTGGAGAGAGAGATGTGTGGAGAGAGATGTGTGGAGAGAGAGATGTGTGGAGAGAGATGTGTGGAGAGAGATGTGTGGAGAGAGAGATGTGTAGAGAGAGATGTGTGGAGAGAGAGATGTGTGGAGAGAGATGTGTGGAGAGAGAGACGTGTGGAGAGAGAGATGTGTAGAGAGCAGGGCTGAGGTAGCACACGTTACCCCCACAGAGCAGGGCTGAGGTAGCACACGTTACCCCCACAGAGCAGGGCTGAGGTTTAAAACACTAGCAGGAGCCATTTGATTCCTACAATTTGAAGAACTAACTCCTCATTCGTCAGATAATAAATCCTATGCACCAATCACATGTCCACTCCGCCGGAACACACTTTCATTTTAACAGCTGGCTGAACTCTGGAACTAAGCGTGAGCCCCCAACCCCCCTTGTGTCCCCCCCCCACCGGGTGAGTTGGCAGACATTTTGCCCTCCTGAGGCCCATGAACAAACCTAACACAGGTTGTCTGTTCCCGGGGGGAGGATGCATCTATTAGCACCACCAATGGGCACATTTTCATGGATCATCAAGTGTGATAATATTTTAGTTCCGCGGGAACCGGGTTGGACAGGTGGGATTTGTCATCTGCCAGGTGCAGAAACCTTAGATCAGTGTCATCTGTTGACAGATTTACACGCTGCCAGATGTTGGTAGATCTCAATAAAATCGTCGTATAGGATGAAATAGAATATACAGAAACAGAACGGCACCAGTGGACCAATCTCTGACCTGTATAGAAACATCTGTTGTGTTCATTATATTTCATTATATGTTATATAGCTTTTATATAATCCAAGTGAATACAGTCTTACGTTTAACTTGTGCATCTCTTAATTAATTCAGTTTGTCTTCTGGCGAGCTGTAAAAAGACCGGTCACTAGAAACACGGCTGACGGAAAATCCTTAGACATAGCAAAAGCTATTAGTGGTTTTATATATATATATATATATATAATTCAGAGAGGCATGTCTGTTCTACATAGCAGAGTTTCATCTATACGTTTACTAAACGTAGCAGAATAAGATGTGATCATTGTGATGCCGTTGTGAATGTATGAAGACGAATGCTGTCAGGCTGCAATGGAAGAACCATTTGTATTTTTGCAAAAAACGTGGTGCAACGGCTCGTTTGATAATGTTGAGATAAAGTGGATATTGAGGACATCATGTTCCTGAGAGCTGCAGAAATGTGCGCACGTCCCCCGCGACATACTTACATCATTTTTCCGTACTTACGTATCAACTTACATATTAAAAAACAACATTTAGGACTACTTATTCAAAATGTTTGAAAAATGTTTAGCATCTAAGGTGCTGTTTCTCAGACGCACGGATCTTACACTTGGTTTTAATCGATATCTCAAGTTTAACAAAACTGAAAGTAGAAAATCAATATGAAAGTTAGGGATTGTGTCTTTGGGAATTTGTGTTTTTACATACAACACACAGCAAAGTGCAGTTAGGTAGAGTACGATAGAGTCTGTTGTTTCCTGTATCTCTGAAGACCTCATGCAGTCAGACCGCTTGAAGGTTTCACCATGACAACACAGCCAGTTCGCCGTTTGAAACAAAATGCATGTATCAATTTGGCGTTCATTTTTCCCAGTGCCGAAAACAAACCAACTCTCCTAAACTTCATTTATATTGTAGCTCACGGAGACAACTCCGTTCGTCTGCGCGGGTGCTGTTTTTTAATGGGTAATAGTTTGTTCCGGGGCTCATGAACAAAGAGTGTCAGTGAAGATATTACGCTGTGGGGTGAAACTGTCACAGCTTTTGGTTTTGAACGATTACTTTGTGAATACTGGTGCTGGTCTGAACAGCAATGCCAAATAACCTGTGACATATCTGTAAATCACCTGTATCAATGGGACATAATTAGGTAAGTATGAGAGATATTTGGGTTAGCCGTCTTGCTCAGGAAGAAAACGATGACTTTCTTAATCACATAATCTCCGGATTAAAACAAGTGACCTTTTAATTACTGTCACACTGCTAATCACAAGGTCACCATCCACCCCATCAGAATTAATAAATTAAATAACGTTAGCTATCGAATGGTGAGCTACAACTCGTATCCGCTCATCTGCCGTACGCGTCCGACGAAGCGTAGAAGCTATGTGGCTGGAGTTGTCCATGTAGGCCGTCACGCTCAAGAGCAGATAATGTGGAGATTTGCAGAGCCCAAGTAAAAGCAGATGAGCCACATGCGGTCACTTTGATCAGCCAATGGTGTTAGATAACATGCTCCACTTGCTCCAATTGCTCTGCCCGCCCGCTTCTTGGTGAGTTCAGCGCTTTAGTCATATGATTGTGGCCTGCAGCGGAAAATCATTGCCAGTGAGTGTGTGTGTGTGTGTGTGTGTGTGTGTGTGTGTGTGTGTGTGTGTGTGTGTGTGTGATGGGAGGCTACCTGCCCCTCCTTCTCAAAAGCATTACTGATACTGTAAACGGATGAAGGACTTAGAAGAAGATAGTGAGATTTTTAATTAGAGAAGATTGGATCAACTTTTCCGTGGCTAGTTAAGGATGGTTATCAAATTTCTCAGTGATTTATTAACTATGATGTGTTCTGCAGTCTGGTACAGCTCTGCTCTCCTCACTATGGTTTAACTCTCACTGTGGTTCAACTCTCACTGTGGTTTAATTATCACTATGGTCTAACTCTCACTATGGTCTATCTCTCACTGTGGTTCAACACTCACTGTGGATCAGCTCTCACTGTGGTTCAACTCTCACTGTGGTCTAATTATCACTATGGTCTAACTCTCACTATGGTCTATCTCTCACTGTGGTTCAACACTCACTGTGGATCAGCTCTCACTATGGTTCAACTCTCACTGTGGTTTAACTCTCACTATGGTTTAACTTTCACTATGGTTTAACTCTCACTATGGTCTAACTCTCACTATGGTTTAACTCTCACTATGGTTTAACTCTCACTATGGTTTAACTCTCACTATGGTTTAACTCTCACTATGGTTTAACTCTCACTATGGTCTAACTCTCAATACGATCTATTCCTCACTATACTTCCAAATTGACTCTATTAAAAACATTCTTGTTTGTTCGTTTCGTTCTTTTCTTTTCTGTTTTACCTATTATGTTTCAGAATGGCCTTCTCCGTGGACATGATGAATCCTGTGATGAATCATGATGAATCGCGTATCTTACACAGACGTTTTATCAGCAACAAGTGCTCACTTTGGATGGAATAAGGGCTAATGGCACTGGGTAAATTGTTTGGAATCCGTCTCAGAATCAGGTTTATTTGCCAAGTCTGTTTACACACACAAGGAACTACACACAGTTACGCTTTAAAAGCACCTGACAGCAGTCATCATGGGAGACCGCCGAGGTTGAAACTAATGACTCGTAAGGGATGAAGGAACGGAGGTTTCTACAAGCGCCCAGGTGACCACTAAATGAAGCGTGACATTGGTTATTGGACGGAGGAGAAAAATAGGGAGGCGTCGGAAGAGGATAAGATTAAGGAGATCCAAGAGGGAGGTGGAGAGTTAGGAGATCGAAGAAGGGCAGGACATGGAGAGAGTAAATTAAAGAGATGGAGAAGAGGAGAGTGGCGATCAAAGAGGGAGAAGAGAAGATCAAAGAGAGAGAAAAGAAGAGGAAATTGAAGAGAGGGAGCGGAGAAAGTACAGAACATGAAGGTGAATGTTGAAAGCAGGAGGAGAGAGAGATAATGAAAAAAAACGAAAAAGAAAATGGAGGCAGGGAAAGAATGAGGGCAGGGGGGAAAAGAGGCAGGGGAAGAATGGAGGCAGGATGAGAATAGAGGTAGATGGAGGCAGGAGGAGAATAGAGGCAGGGGGAGAATAGAGGTAGGAGGAGAATAGAGGTAGGAGGGGAATAGAGGTAGGAGGAGAATAGAGGTAGATGGAGGCAGGAGGAGAATAGAGGTAGGAGGAGAATAGAGGTAGATGGAGGCAGGAGGAGAATAGAGGCAGGGGGAGAATAGAGGTAGGAGGAGAATAGAGGTAGATGGAGGCAGGAGGAAAATAGAGGTAGGAGGAGAATAGAGGTAGATGGAGGCAGGAGGAGAATAGAGGCAGGGGGAGAATAGAGGCACGAGGAGAATAGAGGTAGATGGAGGCCGGAGGAGAAAAGAGGCAGGGGAAGAATGGAGGCAGGAGGAGAATAGAGGTAAAGAGAGAATAGAGTTAGAGAAAAGGAATGTGTAGCAGGATGAAACAACATCATTGATGGAGGCAGAAAAACCCCGGTAGAAACAAGGCAAGTTAGGAAGCACAGTTATGTGGTAAATAAGGACAGAAGTAGTAGGGATGGAGGAAAGAGGAAGTAGAGACAGGAAGTAGAGACGATGGAGAGTGTGTGGTGCTGGAGAAGCGAGGGAATAGCAGGAAGAAAGAACACATTTAAGGGTGAGAAGATGAAAAGAGCTGATCCACAACAACAAAGACAAAAACATCAAAAGTCCAGCTTCCTTCTGCTGTGAGCTGTAGGTGGCCGCGGCTGGATGAAATAAGACGTTAATTCGCGTGCACGTCACGCGTGCAACCGCAGAACTACACGCATCAGCCAAATGGACGTCAAACCATCTGCACTCACGCAGAACCGTGACAGAATCACTACACAATATCACAGAACCGGAACTTGAACCAGGCTGTGTGTGTGTGTTTCTGTGTGTGTGTGTGTGTGTGTGTGTTTCTGTGTGTGTGTGTGTGTGTGTGTGTGTCTGTGTGTCTGTGTGTCTGTGTGTGTGTGTCTGTGTGTGTGTGTGTCTGTGTGTCTGTGTGTCTGTGTGTGTGTGTGTGTGTCTGTGTGTGTGTGTGTGTGTCTGCGTGTGTGTGCGTGTGTGTGTGTGTGCGTGTGTGTGTGTCTGCGTGTGTGTGTGTGTCTGCGTGTGTGTGCGTGTGTGTGTGCGTGTGTGTGTGTCTGCGTGTGTGTGTGTGTGTATGTCTGCGTGTGTGTGTCTGCATGTGTGTGTGTGTGTGTGTCTGTGTTTGTGTGTTTTAAACCACATGTATGTCTAGGAGCCCGTGTCTGCAATAGACTGATAGTGATGTGAACAGACAGAAACCAGTTACAGTGATGACTCATCTATACAGAGAGTCAAACTGTATTACACTGGCCCATGCTCTGCTACCTATCTCCACAGACACACACACACACACACACACACACACACACACACACACACACACACACACACACACACACACACACACTGTCCTTACTCTCTCGTCCGCTCTCTTTCTCTGTCTCACCATCCAATGTCAATACAGTCTCAGTATAGCTGTAAAGTGCCGAAGACATAAATATTAAAAACATGGTCCCAAATGGCACACTCTTTCCTACATGTAGTGCAGAACTGCCAGTGCACGGGTCAAAATGGGTTCGCTATATAGCCAGTCCCATTTCACCAACCCTGGGAACATGTGAATATGGACTGAGCAATATACATAGATGTGGGAATGTGGATGTGGATACATTTGACCAGTGAACTTGTGTGTAGTAAAGCTGGCATCTTAAACAAGGTCTAATCACCCCATTCCACTTTCACCTCACCCATCAATCTCTCCTGTATCAATCTCTCCCCCATTACCATCTCCACACCCCATCACTCCATCTCCACACCCCATCTCTCCATCTCCACACCCCATCACTCCATCTCCACACCCCATCACTCTCCACACTCCATCCCTCTATCTCCACACCCCATCACTCCATCTCCACACCCCATCTCTCCATCTCCACACCCCATCACTCCATCTCCACACCCCATCACTCTCCACACTCCATCCCTCTATCTCCACACTCCATCACTCCATCTCCACACCCCATCACTCCATCTCCACACCCCATCACTCCATCTCCACACCCCATCACTCTCCACACTCCATCCCTCTATCTCCACACCCCATCACTCCATCTCCACACCCCATCACTCTCCACACCCCATCACTCCATCTCCACACACCATCACTCCATCTCCACACCCCATCACTCCATCTCCACACCCCATCACTCCATCTCCACACCCCATCTCTCCATCTCCACACCCCATCTCTCCATCTCCACACCCCATCTCTCCATCTCCACACCCCATCTCTCCATCTCCACACACCATCACTCCATCTCCACACCCCATCTCTCCATCTCCACACCCCATCACTCCATCTCCACACCCCATCACTCCATCTCCACACCCCATCACTCCATCTCCACACCCCATCACTCCATCTCCACACCCCATCACTCCATCTCCACACCCCATCACTCCATCTCCACACCCCATCTCCACACCCCATCACTCTGCCTCACCCCTATCACTCTTTCCCCTAATTATCTCTCCCCCATCACTCTATCACAACCACGACACTCTCTCGTAACCGCTACCTCGTGTTCTCCTCACTCTATCACCCTCTCTTCACTCTGCCTCCTCAACCCTCTCATATCCTCCACCATTTTCTTCTTTCTCCGTTGGCTTGATATCTTCATCCACCTCTCATCTTTTTCCTTTAAGTGGCTTAGCTAGAAACCTCTTTGCCATATAGACATTTAACCGCAGGAATCAGTTGCCTCAGATGAAAGCTAACTCTGCTAAGTGGCACATATAGACATAATTCCCATGATGCCCAAGGCCTGGTATGAAGCATTGCAGTCTCTGTTTTTAAGTACATCAGTCTGAAGAATGACTGTGCGAGGGAGCTCTATCCGCGCAGAATTGCTTGGTGCTAGAAACACAGGGCCAGAAGAAGAAAGAAATTCTAGGAAGGACAGAAGGAGAGAGAGAGAGAGAGAGAGAGAGAGAGAGATGGCAGACAGATGCAGAGGGAGAATGAGAGCGATTGAGGATTATCAGAGAAGAATAATACAAGGAAAGAGAGATAGAAGGGGAGAGAGAGTGGTGGAGCGAGGGAAGACAAAATAGGAGAAGGGTGTATCGAAGGGGAGGAGGAGAAACGATAGAGAAGGAGAAAAAGTAGGAGACAGTGGGAGGAAGGGCATAGAAGGAGAGAGAAAGGAGATGGAAAGAGAAAAGGAATATGGAAGGCGTGATGGGGAGGTTGAAGAGGAGAAAGTGTTCATACTAGTAGTTCCATCACCAGTACTTCTCAATAAAGGAGATCTTAAGGTGATTGCTTCAAAGTGAGGACCTTTCTTTCGGATAACTTTCCGCGTCCCAATCGCCAGGCTAGTCACTACACACTGCCACCCTGCTCACGGAGTGCACTATGCAAGAGTTAGGGCGTTGTTCGGCAACACCGACAGCGTGTGAGAGCCGTCTTCGCCGAGCGGGGAAATTGATCAAACACACGCGTCCATTAATCCTGTTGTGGCTGCGGGGAGAAGAAAGACGTTTTGGAGGAGAAGGTGTGTTCTTCTCTCACGGTTCCCCCTCCCCTGTCATGCTGGTGGCGACGGGTGTCTGTGTGTGTGTTTGACTGATGTATAGATGTACCCAGGATGTTAACACGCACACCTGCATGCACACACACACACACACACACACAGCGGATAATCTGTCTGATTGAATAGCTTTCAGACGAGTAATTAAATTTCCCAATGATCTGCTACGGTGGAGCACACACACACACACTATATAAATACATGTATATATTAATTGCCATACAAATACTGCATACATGATTGGTTCTTTGGGTTCTGCATTCCAACACTTTATATATCAGATGATACCACCACTATGGGGTTGAGTACACACGGTCAGCTGTGGTTTGAGGGTGTTTCCATCCATATGGGAAGACCATCACAAAATAATAGCCCAATTTGTACATAATCCCCCATTTAAAGTACATTCAGATCTGCTGCTGTGGACCAGACGAGCAAAACCAGACAGCAATAAAAAGCAGTGCTATAGAAATAAAAATGAAGTAGAGATGGAGGGGAAAAGATGAAGAAAGCAAATGCAGGATAGCAGAGGATACAGAAGGAGGGATTGGAGAAAAGGGAAGAAGGATGAAGGAGTGAGGAAGTGAATGAGTGAATGGGTGAAGGGGTGAGGAAGTGAATGAGTGAATGAGTGAAGGAGTAAGGGAGTGAGGAAGTGAATGAGTGAAGGAGTGAATGAGTGAAGGCAAAGGAATGAAAGAATGATGACATAGATGGAATGAATGGAATAGGAAAAGAAGTAAGAAAGGAAGGAAGAGAGAGATAAAGAGAGAGGGAGATGGTAACACTTGGATTGAAGCCAGGACATCATACATACATATCATGCCCTTCACCACTCAGCTACAAGCGCTCCATACCTTATCCTTGTATACCCTAATCAACCATATTAGAATCTAACATATCTTAAAATAACCTAAAATATACTAATCTAGCATACCCTAGCATAACCTAGCATAACCTAGCATACCCTAGCATACCCTAACATACCCTAGCATACCCTCACATACCCTAACATACGCTAGCATAACCTAGCATACCCTAACATACCCTTACATATCCTAGCATACCCTAACATACCCTAGCATACCCTAACATACCCTAACATACACTAGCACACCCTAACATATACTAGCATACCATATCATACCCTAGCATACCCTAACATACCCTAGCATACCCTAGCATACCATAACATACCCTAGCATACCCTAACATACCCTAGCATACCCTAACATACCCTAACATACCCTAGCATACCCTAACATACCCTAGCACACCCTAACATACCCTAACATACCCTAACATACCCTAACCTACCCTAACATACCCTAGCACACCCTAACATACCCTAACATACCCTAACATACCCTAGCACACCCTAACATACCCTAGCAAACCCTAGCATACCCTAACATACACTAGCATACCCTAGCATACCCTAACATACCGTAGCATACCCTAGCATACCCTAACATACCCTAGCATACCCTAACATACCCTAGCATACCCTAGCATACCTTAACATACCCTAACATACCCTAGCAAACCCTAGCATACCCTAACATACCCCAACATACACTAGCATACCCTAGCATACCCTAACATACCGTAGCATACCCTAGCATACCCTAACATACCCTAGCATACCCTAACATACCCTAGCATACCCTAGCATACCTTAACATACCCTAACATCCCCTAGCATACCCTAACATACCCTAACATACCCTCAGTGTAACCGGGGGTGATCAGGGGGGAACAGGCTGGTTTCCATCAGCGTAACCGGGGGTGATCAGGGGGAACAGGCCAGTGGGTTTCTATCAGTGTAACCGGGGGTGATCAGAGGGAACAGGCTGGTTTCCATCAGCGTAACCGGGGGTGATCAGGGGGAACAGGTCAATGGGTTTCTATCAGTGTAACCGGGGGTGATCAGAGGGAACAGGCTGGTTTCCATCAGCGTAACTGGGGGTGATCAGGGGGAACAGGTCAATGGGTTTCCATCAGTGTAACCGGGGGTGACCACTGGGTATGGTGGCTAAACCCACCCCAGTGGGGTCAGCAACTACTGGTCCTCCGGGATAAAGAGCACAGAGAAATCCACCAAATTAAATGACCTCCATTACTCCTCATTAAACACAAGGTCTGGTGACGGCACAACCGTGACGCCCTAGAATAAAGAGATGGCAAAGGGATAGGCGTAAAAGGCAAAAGAAATGCAGAAAAGAAAAGAAAGAGCCAAAGAGAGAAAGCGATAATTGATAGCAGTGAAACAGACTGATATAAATTGTGACAGTAAATGCAATGTTTGAGGCTGAGGGCGGTGAAGAGGTGTGTGTGTGTGTGTGTTCACGTTTGCTTCCTGTGAAAACACTGTCCAGATGGGAGAAGGCTGAAGACGTGATCTGCTCTAATTAACGGATTTGTCACCAAGAAGAAAAACATGAAGAGCAGGGGAAGAGGGACGGTGAAAGAAAACGGAGAGAGAGGGAAAGCTCTCATCACGCTGTGTTAACGGCTGACTGTCTAAAGGTCAACCACATGAAATCAACACAACAAGCTAACACAACGTGCTAACACAACGTGCTAACACAACAAGGTAACACAACGTGCTAACACAACAAGCTAACACAACGTGCTAACTAACACAACGTGCTAACATAATGTGCTAACACAACGTGCTAACACAATGTGCTAACACAACGTGCTAACACAATGTGCTAACACAACGTGCTGACATAACGTGCTAACACAACGTGCTAACACAACGTGCTAACACAACACAACGCTTACTCCATCACATACTGGAATAAACGAGGTCTGAGATCATCTGCCATTCCCCATCTCATACAGGAATGAGTCATAATGGGAAGGTATAGATTGCTATTGATCAGACCCATTCTGAAAACAGATATTAGGCCAGAACTGGTAGAGAACCTAAACCCCGCAACACAACAGGGGGACAAACTCCTTCCTGGAACATGGACCTCATCAAGCTTCCTCAGACACACCAACCATACTAGTAGTAGTTCTGTCGCACACTGGAGACGTACTCATTGGCAGGTTTTTACAGGTCCCCTCCCCTAGGACTACATACAGCTCATCACTTGACAACAAAATGGTGGACTTTAACGGTCACATTGATCACAGGAAAATAGCAGCCAAACTTGTTGGTGAGCAAGAATCAATCATCAAAGCCAAACAAACAAACGGCCATTATGAAATGGTATTGACAGATGTGCAGTTATGTAGAAACCTGCCACAAAAAATGCATTAACATCAATTCTAATTTATTTTTTCGAAAACTTCCTTAGCATAACTCTCTACTGCTATGTTGAAAATCTACACAGTAATGAGATTTTTTCCCACCACTTGTATAAATCTTTAGTGCCACTTCTGCAAGTGAACAAAACAGATACGCAGCTTTGAACATTATTATCTTATTAAACATGTATACATTTAGTCAACATTTACCCTCCTTATTGTAATTATAATATATGAAACATTTTGCATTTAAAAAACAAGCATCAACCACTTAAAGTGTAAGTGGGGGCTGGGGGTGTCATTTAGCTGTGTACCTGCTATGCAAGCTACCAAAATATCACCGTACCACACTTTAACGGCTACTTCCAGTGAGAAAGGGAGGTGAAGTTAAAAAGGTGAAAAGGAAGGTGAGAGGAGAAAACGGAAAAGAAAAGGGAGAGAAAAACGGGCGAGGGGGGGGGGTGCCGTGTGTCTGCCTGATCAGTAATTAAGTCTGTGAGCCGCCACCAATAAAGACAGAACTGAGATCGGAGCAGAGAGCGCCGTTGACGAAGGAGAAAAAATGTCGGCGCGGGGAGCAGGTAGATGGAGAGATACGCTCATAATCCGGATAAACACGTCGGACGGAGAACAAACGGCAGATAAGAGCACGGAGACACGGCAGTGATAGCATCTAGATCCCTCACATCCAGCTGTGAAGTCAGCTCCGTCGCTTTGTAGTCGTCGATCCCCCTGAGAGAGCGATTTAGACCCGGAGGAACCGCGGGCGGAGAAACTAATTTTCAGGAGGTGAAGAAAAGCGTCTGGTAGTCTAGACCTCGGCGGGGAGGTGTTGAAGTCCTCGGGTGTGGATGATGTGTTCGTTGTGGTCGTAATACAGCGGGTCTGGCCTGCTCGCTCCCGAGAACGTTTAAACGCGCTTCGGTGAAGTCGTGTTATGTTCTACTCTCGTGGAGAAACGTAGATTGGGGGGTTTTCTCTAAAATATTAAAATGATATCGAGAACGTAGAACATTTTCACGTAATACACCTGATAACGAGTGCTGCGTTCGTTTCACTGAGTTGTGCAGGTTTCTCTGTTTATTTTATGTTCCATATCTGGCACTGTTCACTAAAAACCAAATCAACAGTAATCAACATCTATATCCATCTTACATTAATACTTCCTCATGTCTGGCAGAATCCACAAAGTCCCGGAGGAAGTGAACCTGTCTGCTAGGTAGCCTGTCAAAGCCCAGAGCCCTCCAGCAAGGACAGCACCAGACTGCAGAGAGATACGCGACACCAGTACTAATATCTCATTGCCATTACAGAGAGATACAAGACACCAGAACTAATATCTCATTGTAATTACAGAGAGATACACGACTGTCACGGCTGTCCCAAGATGTATTGTGGTAAGCCATGTGCAAAGCCAGGTATCCGTTTCAGTAAAGGTTTATTCGTGACAACAACACAAAACAAACCGTAAACGGCGGAAAAGCTAAACTGGTGCCAAACTGCAAATGAAAGTGCGCGTACAGCGTCTTATAACAAACATGCAAAAACAACCCGTCTAACAACAAACACACACCTCTAACGCAATCGTGACATGTAACAATGAAGAGCAAAGAGTGACATCTAGCAATCCCCTTTATTGCCCAGTGATTGCAAAACCCCAACAGCTGTAACCAACATAAACCAGGAAGTGGGCACCCGAAACCAGACAGTGCAGTACCCTAACTCACCACTCGTGACAGTACCCCCCACTTAAGGCTAGCTCCCAGATAGCCAACAACAACCAACATCAACAACATACAAAAAAAAAACAAGGGAGCAACAGGCAAGGACCCACTGTCATACCCAAAGGGTTAGTCCAAGACAGCAGGTCCAGCCCTTAAAGGGCCTTGGTGGCCCGATCGCCGTCTTGTGCGGCAAGGCTTCCGCCATCTTGGTGGACGTGGCGGCGGCCATCGTGGTCGAGTGGCGGCGGCCATCGACGTGGGCGTGGCGGCGGCCATCGACGTGGGCGTGGCGGCGGCCATCGACGTGGCGTGGCGGCGGCCATTTCAGGCGGCGTGGCGGCGGCCATTTCAGGCGGCGTAGTCTCCGCCATTTCAGGCGGCGTAGTCTCCGCCATTTCAGGCGGCGTAGTCTCCGCCATTTCAGGCGGCGTAGTCTCCGCCATATCATGCGGTGACGCTCTGGGAGCTCTGGCAGGCGGTGACGCTCTGGGAGCTCTGGCAGGCGGTGACGCTCTGGGAGCTCTGGCAGGCAAGGACGCTCTGGGAGCTCTGGCAGGCGGTGACGCTCTGGGAGCTCTGGCAGGCGAGGACGCTCTGGGAGCTCTGGCAGGCGAGGACGCTCTGGGAGCTCTGGCAGGCGAGGACGCTCTGGGAGCTCTGGCAGGCGAGGACGCTCTGGGAGCTCTGGCAGGCGAGGACGCTCTGGGAGCTCTGGCAGGCGAGGACGGGAGCTCTGGGCGCTCTGGGAGCTCTGCGAGGACGCTCTGGGAGCTCTGGCAGGCGAGGACGCTCTGGGAGCTCTGGCAGGCGAGGACGCTCTGGGAGCTCTGGCAGGCGGTGACGCTCTGGGAGCTCTGGCAGGCGGTGACGCTCTGGGAGCTCTGGCAGGCAAGGACGCTCTGGGAGCTCTGGCAGGCAAGGACGCTCTGGGAGCTCTGGCAGGCAAGGACGCTCTGGGAGCTCTGGCAGGCAAGGACGCTCTGGGAGCTCTGGCAGGCAAGGACGCTCTGGGAGCTCTGGCAGGCAAGGACGCTCTGGGAGCTCTGGCAGGCAAGGACGCTCTGGGAGCTCTGGCAGGCAAGGACGCTCTGGGAGCTCTGGCAGGCAAGGACGCTCTGGGAGCTCTGGCAGGCAAGGACGCTCTGGGAGCTCTGGCAGGCAAGGACGCTCTGGGAGCTCTGGCAGGCAAGGACGCTCTGGGAGCTCTGGCAGGCAAGGACGCTCTGGGAGCTCTGGCAGGCAAGGACGCTCTGGGAGCTCTGGCAGGCAAGGACGCTCTGGGAGCTCTGGCAGGCAAGGACGCTCTGGGAGCTCTGGCAGGCAAGGACGCTCTGGGAGCTCTGGCAGGCAAGGACGCTCTGGGAGCTCTGGCAGGCAGGGACGCTCTGGGAGCTCTGGCAGAGGAAGGAGGAGCCCCTCAGGGCACTCACACTGGAGTGGGAGGAGCTGGTCCGGGCACTCACGTAGAGGGGGGAGGAGCCGCTCAGGACACTCATGCTTAAGTGGGAGGGGCTGGTCCGGGCACTCACGTAGAGGGGGGAGGAGCCGCTCAGGACACTCATGCTTAAGTGGGAGGGGCTGGTCCGGGCACACACGTAGAGGGGGGAGGAGCCGCTCAGTACACTCAAGCAAAGGTGGGAGGGGCTCATCTAGACACTCACGCAGAGGAGGGAGGAGCCGCTCAGTACACTCAAGCAAAGGTGGGAGGGGCTCATCTAGACACTCACGCAGAGGAGGGAGGAGCCGCTCAGTACACTCAAGCAAAGGTGGGAGGGGCTCATCTTGGAACTCCTGCTGTGGTGGAAGGGACCGCTCAGGGCACTCTTGCTGGAGTGGGAGAGGCTGGTCCTGCAGGGTGAACCACACCCCCCACCATCTCCTAATCACCTCGGACGGCTGGCTCTCCAGGCCCTTAGGTGGTCTCTGGGCCCTGGAGGTTGGTGGCCGGAAAGGGTCATAGCCCTGTTGGAGCTGGGGTTTTGGCTTCAGCTCCAGAGCTCTTGCTGGCTCTGGCTGCAGCCCCGGAGCAGTGGGTGGTTGCTGTGGCAGCACCAGGGTCGTGGGTGTTCTCTCCGCGGACCTCCTTGAACACCCCGTTAGCTCCCCCCCAAAAATCACTTTGGGGCGCCTCCGGGATGTCCTCTTGCCTTCATAGAAGGCCCGCGGACCCATTTTCACAGACCCTGAATGCTGCATTGATGGTTCGTACTCAGCATACGGCCGGAGACGTAGCCACCGCTCCTGTGGTGTCTCCGGCCGATTCCATTCCCACCGCTCCGTGGGGCGACGTTGAGTTTCATCCGACGGGGCGCTATAGCTTGCCCCCCCGTGGAATCCACTCACCGTCTGGCTCCGCTGGCTTAGGTGGCTCTTCATTCTGTCACGGCTGTCCCAAGGTGTATTGTGGTAAGCCATGTGCAAAGCCAGGTATCCGTTTCAGTAAAGGTTTATTCGTGACAACAACACAAAACAAACCGTAAACGGCGGAAAAGCTAAACTGGTGCCAAACTGCAAATGAAAGTGCGCGTACAGCGTCTTATAACAAACATGCAATAAACAACCCGTCTAACAACAAACACACACCTCTAACGCAATCGTGACATGTAACAATGAAGAGCAAAGAGTGACATCTAGCAATCCCCTTTATAGCCCAGTGATTGCAAAACCCCAACAGCTGTAACCAACATAAACCAGGAAGTGGGCACCCGAAACCAGACAGTGCAGTACCCTAACTCACCACTCGTGACAACGACACCAGTACTAATATCTCATTCCATTACAGAGAGATACACGACACCAGTACTAATATCTCATTGCCATTACAGAGAGATACAAGACACCAGTACTAATATCTCATTGTAATTACAGAGAGATACGCGACACCAGTACTAATATCTCATTGCCATAACAGAGAGATACACGACACCAGTACTAATATCTCATTGCCTTTACAGAGAGATACACGACACCAGAACTAATATCTCATTGCCGTGTATCTCATTGCCTTTACAGAGAGATACACGACACCAGAACTAATATCTCATTGCCATTACAGAGAGATACACGACACCAGTACTAATATCGCATTGCCATTACAGAGAGATACACGACACCAGTACTAATATCTCATTGCTATTACAGAGAGATACACGACACCAGTACTAATATCTCATTGCCATTACAGAGAGATACACGACACCAGTACTAATATCGCATTGTAATTACAGAGAGATACACGACACCAGTACTAATATCTCATTCCATTACAGAGAGATACACGACACCAGTACTAATATCTCATTCCATTACAGAGAGATACACGACACCAGTACTAATATCTCATTGCCATTACAGAGAGATACACGACACCAGCACTAATATCTCATTGCCATTACAGATATTAAAGTATTGGCCGAACGAAGTAATGCGTTATATAGGTTTTAATGATTAAAACACATGGGCTGGATTAAATGTCCTATTAATGTTTTATGGTCTGTGAAAAAATAGACGCTGGTCTACTGCTCACAGTGGGCATTTAGCATAACTGATATTAAACCACTATATTATTCTGGCCTGTATTGATTAAGTAACTCAAAATGTTCCGATTTTTGGCCGACCTACAAAGGTGAGCACTGCGATTTTTTTTAAAAATATTTCATAAACGAGATTCCAGTTTCTAATTTGTTCCATTTGTTATTTTCCAAATAATTGAAAACATTAGCAGTGGTATATTTGATTTGACACTCTATGGAATATCATTATGAAAGGCCATTTTCCTAGATAAGGTGGAGGGACAAGCATACGTGGAAACTGGAAACTGGGAAAAAATACAGAAATGACTTGCAAGTGAGAAAGGAAATAAAAAAACATCCAGGAGTGAAAGATAGAGATGTATTAAGAAGAGTACAAGAGGGAGATAGAGAGACTCCATGTGGTAAGGAAGAATATATATATACACATATATATATATATGGCTCTGGAGAGAGAGAGAGATAAAGAAAGTAGATTCAACTTGGTAAAGAAGAACAAATGATATATAGAGAGGATTTGAACATATTTAAAATACGCCTAATAAACAGATGATCCTGTAATGAGCCTGAGCTCTCAATGACAATACAATGGAGAGGGAGAGAGGAGGGGTTAGATTAGAGAGGAGGGGTTAGGTGAGAGAGGAGGGGATGATGGTCAAGGAGGAGGGGTTAGATTAGAGAGGAGGAGATGATGGACAAGGAGGAGGGGTTAGGTGAGAGAGGAGGGGATGATGGTCAAGGAGGAGGGGTTAGATTAGAGAGGAGGAGATGATGGACAAGGAGGAGGGGTTAGGTGAGAGAGGAGGGGATGATGGTCAAGGAGGAGGGGTTAGATTAGAGAGGAGGAGATGATGGACAAGGAGGAGGGGTTAGGTGAGAGAGGAGGGGATGATGGTCAAGGAGGAGGGGTTAGATTAGAGAGGAGGAGATGATGGACAAGGAGGAGGGGTTAGGTGAGAGAGGAGGGGATGATGGTCAAGGAGGAGGGGTTAGATTAGAGAGGAGGGGTTAGATTAGAGAGGAGGGGATGATGGACAAGGAGGAGGGGTTAGGTGAGAGAGGAGGGGATGATGGTCAAGGAGGAGGGGTTAGATTAGAGAGGAGGCGATGATGGACAAGGAGGAGGGGTTAGGTGAGAGAGGAGGGGATGATGGTCAAGGAGGAGGGGTTAGATTAGAGAGGAGGGGTTAGGTGAGAGAGGAGGGGATGATGGACAAGGAGGAGGGGTTAGGTGAGAGAGGAGGGGATGATGGTCAAGGAGGAGGGGTTAGGTGAGAGAGGAGGAGTCAACAGTCAAAGAGGAGGGGAAGATAGACAGAGAGAATGGGGTTAGGTGAGAGAGGAGAAGGAATAGCAGAGAGGCAGAAAAGAGACAAGTTGTGAGATTGACAGACAGAATTCAGAGATGAATCAAGGTCAAAAGAGCACACACACACACACACACACACACATACACACACATTGAACTGACATAGAGAACAGTGTGGCCTGAACGGAGACTGTCTACCTCAGTTACAGGAATGCAGCAGCAAGCTGACCCGGTGCTATATGATATACTATTTGACTGCATACTGGAAGGTTAAATGGCCCTATTGCTATCCACATGGTTACAGCTGCTTCCCAAGCAGATGATACCACAATATAAGAACACAAGCCTATGAATGAGCTTTACTAGAATAACAGAAGGTAGATGATTTCATGGAATAGAATTGTTCTACAGATTCTATTTCTATGAGTTTTAATCATTGTCCATTAAACACATGTTTTATAGGCTCGTTGGTGTTTCAACCAATCACCCTAACCCTAATCAGTGCTGTGATTGGTTGAAACTGTAGGGGGTGGGGAGTGCCTTCCATGCAGCGCTGCCTTAAAGACTTCGTTGGGGGCTTAAAACACCAGCAAACGTTTTATAGACTGCAGAAGGTTCTGTTCGCCTTTTTATAGCTTTTTAGTGAAAGTATAAGGTTCTTATTTGAATCCCCATGTTGGCAGGAGAACTTCCAGTGTAGTGATTTTGGGGTTTTAACAAAAATATTTACAGAATATATATATATATATACTTTTACATTTCTTAATTGAATTTCCCTAACGAAACATGTATTGGAACTCATCTTCCTGAAACTATTTATGATCAGATATCAAAGAAGGATCTCTGAAAAGGCTTTTGGAAAATCTTTTTTTCTCTTGGTATTTTTCATAGTTCACATTCGCAGCACCAAATTCACTTTTCCTTAACTCTCTCTCTCTCTATCCAATCTCTTCTGTCTCACTCTGTCTAGATGTCTAACAGTAGAAGTAATTTGTCTTACAATAAACCTGTTATAAGATTAACACAAAACTCTCCTTTTCTCTCCCCCTATTTTTCTCAATCTCCATATTTGCACCCAAGTAGACAAAGCACATATTTTCTGACTAAAAGATAAATGTTTTCAAATGTATATTAGTGCCTTGAATCTGTTCAGAGTGTTAGTGGTGGACTTCTTAGCTAAGATTTTTTATTGTTTTTTTCCTTCCTTTCTTTTATTCTTTTAGTGTTTCTTTTTATTTCCTGTGCATTTTATATAAACCAATGCTCAACCCAACGCTCAACCCAACGCTCAACCCAACACTCAGTCCAACCCACATGGAAAAAACCTATATGAGGATATATGTGCATATATGTAACCTATATGTTACCTATATGCACATATATGCTGCATATATGCACATATATGATAATATATATGCTGCATATATGCACATATATGATAATATATATGCTGCATATATGCCACATATATGCACATATATGATAATATAGGCTGCATATATGCGCATATATGCCACATATCGTCAAAATTGAGGTGCATATATGTGCATATATCCCTTACGAAAAAAAGTATATTAAAGTATACTATGTATACTACAAAATGGATAGTACACTTTTAGTTCACTTTTGATATACTTTTAAGACGTATGCTTAGAAAAAAGTATATTCAAGTATACTATAAGTATACTACAAAATGGGTAGTACACTTTTAGTTTACTTATGATATACTTTCAAAAAGTACATTTAGAAAATAGTTAACTTACTTGAACTTTTAAGTTCACTACCAAATCGAAAAACGTTTTTAAACATTTCTTCTGGAGATGTACGTTTTCTTTTATTATACAGCAAAAACAGTCTAAATATTTTTTAAGTAATTTTTTTAGATCCATCTTGTATATTCTAATACTCATGTCTATGAAATGCATTGCACATTAAATATTTTTGTTACTGAAGCTGAAATCATAATTACTGCCAAACATTTTGAAGCCCTATATTCATATACTATACTAATAATAATCAATTGGAGTATTAATAAAAATGTCTATGAACTAATTCTGCCTTTGCTGTATGTATTTTGAGGAACATTTATAAGTCTGATATGAATGAAAGCCCCGGACAGACAGGACATTAACATATATTTGAACATATTTTACATGCATTAACTGAGAAAAATGTCCAATGAAGCATCAGAAGAAGGCGGATGTAGGCGGAGCTGATTAGCGACGTCACTTCCCGTTCCTTGCGCGCGAGCAAAATATCATATGTTGAACCGGAGATATTGCAGCATGTTTCAGTCGCCATAAACTACGCTTTAAACTCGAGAATCAGGTGTAAGGATTCCAAAAAGGACAAAGTACAGATGGAATGAACAGGTGAGTTTGAGCTAAATTTTACTTTATCTAGGCCTATATGAGATAACAGCTAACTAGCTACTTGGCTATGGTTAATGCTCACACTAACATTAGCTAGATAGCTACTTACGTCTGAGCCATGTAAGAAGACAACACGTAACTAGCCCTTGTTAACAATTACTTATCTTTTATCTGCATCTTTTGTTTTTCAGGTAACTGGTAGCTACAGTTACTAATTAGGCAAGGTTGCTAGGTAGCTTGTTTGTAAAAGGCAGGGAACAAAAAATGAACATGTACTTTATCCTAATAAGCCATGTAGCCACTAGTTAGCTGATAATTTTTTTTTTCCTGATGCTGTGTGTTATAAATTGTAACACGCTGGGTGTTTATAAGATGTTGCATTTAACGGCTATAGTATAAATTAAACGATGTACCTTACCCTTTCTCATTTCTTTAGGCTTCAGAGGAAGTTAATGCCAATGCAGAATACTCTGTATCTGATCCCAACAGCAAAGAGGGAGACATACCCAATCTCAGTAATGAAGAGGATGATGACATACACAATCCCAACAGCATGGAGGACAATGTACCCGATCCCAGCAGTGAAGAGGAAGACGTAACTGATCCCAGCAGTGAAGAGGAAGACGTACACAATACGAACAGTGAATGGGGCGACAATTCATCTGCCTTGGTATGTTTCACGCAAGTGTGTATTTGGAATCCTAATTTAATATTGCGCAATTTCACAAATTCCGATAAAAGGTTAAATATATTAATCATGTTTGCTTGTTGTCTTGTGTTTTTTTTACAGGGCATGCTAGGGAGAAATTTGAAGAAATAACAGTGCAAGATGTCCAGAAGATCTTGCACAAGAAGTGCAACAATGAATGCTTCAGACAAGTAAAGGCAGAAAAGATGTGAGCATGCATTTCATGTACAAAAATGAAGCATATTGTTAAATAAAATAACCATGTTTATTTTAACATTTAGAGTTTAAAATAGTTCTACAATGTATATATCAACATTTTAAGTGTTCATAGCTGGTTTATCCCCCTTTAATGTAGCTTTGACAATATTATCTCATGAAAATATTTATGAAAACACACACATTGTGTGTCTTGCCTCAAGATTTATTTAGGTATTTTGAATATGTACTGTATTTCCTTTATTTTAAAGATGTTAATTACACTTGAAGACAAAAGTATATTCTAAAGTTTCAAGTGGAACTCCTACCAGACACATGGCACTGATTGTTAGAGTATTGTTTAAGGTTCACTTGACAAACTTGGCTTGTACAGTTATACTATGTGTTTAAATCTATTAGTAAATCATAGTAAATTAACATTTATTAGGTTTACTTCTTGAAGTACTTACATGAGTTGAAATACTTTTAAGTACTTTAAGAAGTCTACATCATAAACTAAAAGTACACTACACGGGTTACTTTAAAGTATACTTTTAAGTACTTTAAGAAGTCTACTTCATAAACTAAAAGTACACTACACGGGTTACTTTAAAGTATTTAAAAGTATACTTAAAATAAACTAAGTGTACTCTAAAGTGTACTAAATAAACAATAAAGTGGGCCAATTTAGTCTACTTAGTATAAAAATAGTATATAAATAAGTACTTTAGTACCTTAATAATAGTATACTTTTTAAACTTAAGTATACTCTCAAAAATGAACTTAAAGTATACTTTTTTGTTTCGTAAGGATACAGGCCATATAGGTCTCCTGTATCTCTTCTTTATATCCACAAATAAGACCTATATGTACATACAAGATGTCTCCAATCGCAGCTGTACTGTAAGTACTTTGAGTTCCTGATGAAGTCTGTTGAAGTATTGCGCTCTTACTCGTTGTATTACGGTAACAGATTTGTTTTGGTGTTTGTGTATTAAGTGTTTTAATCGTTTTTTTAATGTTCAGTTTTTTGTCTTGTTTTTGTTCTATTTGATTGTTCTTAAGTAAATAAATAATGTACATTTCTACATTTTGGGCTTTTATTTATGTTGCATAGTAGCTATGGATTTCAATAATTTAACATATATGTGCATATATGTTAGGTGCATATAGGTGCATATATGTTAGGTGCATATAGGTGCATATATGTTAGGTGCATATATGTTAGGTGCATATAGGTGCATATATGCACCTAACATATAGGTTCATATATGCACATATAGGTGCATATATGCACATATATGTACATATAATATAGGAAAACGGCCAATTTTATATATGTCACATATATTAAAAACATATATCAAAACCTATATTAAAACATATATGTTTATATAGGTTCTTTCCATGTGGGAACACTCAATGCAATGCAATATGCAATTGTACCATGACAACAAGACCCAGTAGAAAAAAAAAACGCCTGATGACAAAGAGACTTGGAATATGGGGTGAGACAAAAACACATACACACATTTGGACGAAAACACACACTTGGGTAGACACACACACACAAGCGCGCGCGCGGACGAACGCTATACCACGCGTATGAGCACACGCTTCGCGCGCGTCACGGAACATTCTAGGTGAAATGACTAGCAACGAGATTGATGAGTCAGTCCTCACGTGTGCGTCCCAAACCACACTCCGGCCACTGCGGGGCACACTACTTTGGCTGATTCCCAACCCGGGATTAGGGAGTGATTTAGAACACGGCGCGTTACATGGGAATCACACTGAATCATAATGAAACCATTTGTGACTGTGTCGCTCACACAGGATTAAATGATCATTCACAATGAGGTGATCCAGAACATTCTGATCAAATCGGGGACTATCATGAAGTCCCAGTCCAGATGAAGACACACCAGTATTCAGGTCAAATCATTATAAAGTCCCAATCCACATGAGGAAATCTCCATCAGTGTCATCTGAGGCCATCACAGACTAGAGTCACAGCGTATTCTCCATCTGAGGCCATCACAGACTAGGGCCACAGCATATTCTCTATCTGAGGCCATCACAGACTAGAGTCACATCGTATTCTCCATCTGAGGCCATCACAGACTAGAGTCACAGCATATTCTCCATCTGAGGCCATCACAGACTAGAGTCACAGCGTATTCTCCATCTGAGGCCATCACAGACTAGAGTCACAGCGTATTCTCTATCTGAGGCCATCACAGACTAGAGTCACAGCGTATTCTCCATCTGAGGCCATCACAGACTAGAGTCACAGCGTATTCTCTATCTGAGGCCATCACAGACTAGAGTCACAGCGTATTCTCTATCTGAGGCCATCACAGACTAGAGTCACAGCGTATTCTCTATCTGAGGCCATCACAGACTAGAGTCACAGCGTATTCTCTATCTGAGGCCATCACAGACTAGGGCCACAGCATATTCTCTATCTGAGGCCATCACAGACTAGAGTCACAGCTGCTCACCAACAGCCAAAAGGAGAAAACCACACAATTCATGTATGGAACTATCTTGTGAAAGCAAAGGCAGTGCACAAATTTCAAAACATGTTACCACGCCAATAATTGCAAGTTGCGAAAGGGACGACCTAATATCTGACCAACGTCTAATGTCGTAAGTATCTTAAACTAGTAAAACCACAGTCCGGTGAGCATTAAGGTCATGTGGTTTCTGTTATATCAAGATACTGGCCATCTTGCAGCCTTTATTTTGAAGGCCCACACACTCCTTTGGGCCCCGAACGGACAAACGAAGACCCGGTGGCGTGTTCGGCGCTGAGCCCACCTCGTCTGTCGGTGTAACCGACCTGTCTCTCGGAGAAGCGGGTTCCTCGCGTCGGCATAACAACATTGTTTTGCTTCGTGTCAGAGGATGTCTCTCTGATTTCATGGTGCTAGGCACAGATAGGGAGCTGAAACTGTGAGAAATGAGAGCGACGGTGACAGAGGGAGATGGAAAAGACGTGGACCGCCAGACGGAATATGTCAAAACAGAAGAAAATGTCAAATTAAAATAAACCACATCTTCCAGTAAAGCTGTTATATAAAGAAGGAGCTTTGCTTCACTCACCCCTGGAGAGTTTATTAACGTGAGTTATACGCGAGCACACAGACACGGAGACGGACAAACATCCGTCACATGAATACAGTATCGCCTACAGTTTACGTGAAATAAGGGCAGTTAAGAGGGAAATATGCTGAAGAGTTATTCAGGAAAATTACCTACTTTATCAACTTCCTCTTCTTCTGTCTCTATCCTGTATTTCTTTCTTCCTCTCTCTCTCTCTCATATTTTGTCATTCTCATTCTCTCTCTTCCTCTTCCCCTGTCTCTTTCTTCCTCTTCCTCTGTCTCTCTTCCTCTTCCTCTCTCTTCCTCTGTCTCTCTTCCTCTTCCTCTGTCTCTCTCTTCCTCTTCCTCTCTCTTCCTCTGT